>JAVLUX010000021.1:40897440-41307440 GCA_032164185.1 Moxostoma hubbsi
GCTATCGTTAACATGTTGTGACTGACTTCATGTTCAGTCCATGTGCCAGCAGCATTAAGGTAACATTAATTAAAATTAACTGGCTAACATAACGTTCAAACTAGACCATGTCAGCCAGATTTATTGTAAGTTCTGTTAATACAATGTTGAGTTGGGATTGTGTACTTCTTTTTAACGCTCAAATATTACAGGAACATAGCAAAGACTGTGGGAAGTTGGCTAAACTAGCTACGTTAGCTACATTTTATGTTAGCTTGACTAACTAGCTATGTGCGGGCAACAAGATTTATTATGTTAACGACGGGTAGACATTAACCTTGGGCAATGCTTAAACGGTGTAACATTATTTTTTTCCTGGTTATTAAACAAAATGACATGCGGTTTTAAAAGCAGCAGCAGTACTGTTAAAATAATTAACACTAGAACTACCGGAATTCTATAACTACTAGAATGGCCATAGCGGTCATTCTGACCGTTCACAGTAGACTGTACCAAATGTCATTTGTTTTCATGTCATATTTACATTCGAAACGTCTATTGAGGATTTAGAATGACGCTTCTAATGTCTGTCGTCATATTTTATGACGTCATCACCCTAAACCTAAACCAAAATCCTCAATTTGAATAAAATAGAATAATATGGATTAAATGGAGCACGGAGCGCCAAGCGAACGCAGATAGGCCTACATAATACATAACAAGCGCTGAAATGCGTGCGGTCAAAATGACATTTTGTTTTGAAATTGTAATAAAATAACAATGTTAGAATAAAATATACACACATTTAAGAAAAGTCATGGTCCTATGGTTATATGGGTTTTATTTCAACAAAGTTATTACATTGCAAAATTTAAAAACAATGACCGCCGTGGTAAGCAGTAACGTTAGCACACACACTTACGATATAATGTTAAGCGAACATTATGTGGGCAAGGCGGTAACATTAACGTTACAATCAGACATCCTTTTTAATGTGTTTGACAGTAACATTAAATTTAACTGGCCATTTCTGCAAAAGCTGATTATTTCTCAGCACTTTGGTGGCTTGAAACAACACTTTGTTATACTCAAGTAAACTGAACACGATTCACCTCATAAATGTTGGCCTGGCTTCTGGGCTGTTCTGTTGAGATGCATTTGATTCTTATGTATGTTAAATATTGACCTGTTTTTATTTGAGGAAATACTGCTACAATAAGCACATCAACTTTTTTGTGCTGATACTATCTGCAGGGAGCATGCTGCTTAAAGCTAAACTTGGTGATGTCCAAAAATTTGTCAGAATAACGGAGCCAAATCTGAAAGAGTTTTTGGTTTCAGGTAAGAGTTTGACAATGTTATTAATAACTGAATTTAGCTGTTTAAAATTGATATACTGGAATATTCCTTAAATGATGGGACAGTTTAAGTCCATTTTTTATGTCTAAATTTCTTCTGTGATGCCCTATAACTTCACTTTAATTGTGGATGCTTGCTACAAAAAGTCATTTTAATTCACTTAATAATGTTTGTTTGAGACTTCTTTTATAGGGTAAGTGAGTTGTACACTGTGAAATTATTATATAAACAATGATTTAGTTTTGTTTACACAAGCTTTTTCTAGCATTTGCAAAGTTTGGTGTCCCAGCTGTAACAGAAGGTGTGAAAGTTGTTGACAGTTCGGGGACTGAATTGGATGATGTTTTTGAGGATATTGTAAAGGATCCCTCAACTGGGGTGCTAACCATCAAATATGACTCAGGTTTGTTTCAGTTAAATTTGTATTGTATATTAATTAATGGATAAGTTAGTGCTTTGTTTTATGAAGGTAAAAGAAGGTGTCTTAGATAAGGGTTTATGAGGGATTTATGAGAGATAAGGGTTTATGAGGGAACTACATATCATATTTTTTCTTCCTTCTGCTTCTCAATTCATGGTTAGAATCTGTCTCCATGGTGGCCTCTCCTAAGCAGTCCCAACCATCTTCCCTTGATACCTTGGACTCTGAGGATACAGTCATCATTTCAGATACACCCTCCAGAAAACGCCAGAGGCTGGATACAGAAGCCAAGCAAGTAAGACAATTATTTGGACATTTTAAAGTCTGTTCTTCAATCAGTTCTCTTAGATGATTAAAATTATATATTAATAGACATTGTAAATTACATGGTTTGAAAACATTGTTGAAGTCAGGATTAGGGATGTCCAGATCAAGTTTTTTTAAGCCCCCTATCCGATTAATTCAATAAGTATCTGCTGATACAGAGTCCTGATCAGATACTTTTATTTATTTTTTGATAATACAGTGCACACTTCAAGTACATTAAAGTTATTGTTGCTGTCTGGAGGGACTTTCTTATCATTATTGGCTTTTTCATTGGGCTTTTGTAGCATCTTTGAGATCGGACCGGGACATCCTTTGCCATCATATTAGTTTATTTCCAGTTTATTTGCAGTGGCTATAACATGCTGAATTGTTATGCATTTTGTTTTAAGTTGGTGGAATCAGCTCTTACCAACAAACCTGGTGGGGAACGCATAATAAATGAATACAACCGAACCAAGTCCTTGATGGATGAAACCAGACGTAAAATGGTGAACATACTGGCAGCTGACATGACAGAAAAGAATGGGTAATTTGCTAATAGTCCTTGTGTTCTCAATCTGTAAATCCAAATCTAAGTGAATATGACTGCATAATCCTTTCTTCAATTTTGCAGTACATCTCCACCCAGACAGGTGAAAGAAATGTATGCCAGAGGAATAGTGACCTTATTCCCATACCTTAGTGACCCATTCTCTATGAATGGCTATGTGAGTTGCACACAGTAATAGTTGTAATGTTAAATGCTATTGAACATTTTTGAATCCTACCAAACCATGTTGTTTTCACTTTTAAATGTAATTTTAATGAAGTATCTGTTTTTGTTATCCTTTCATCCTTCAAGGAGCATTATTATGATGGCGAGAGTGGAACTGGGTACTTAGCCTGGAGGATTAAAACTATTCAGAGGGGCACAGCTAAAGATAGGCATCATCATTTGGAGGTAATACTGGAAAATGTATGAAACAAAATAGTCGCTAGATCAATAATTGCATTTGTTGCACAATGTTTCTCAGTCAAATAATATATTGTGTAACTACATCCTTCAATTCTGCTAGCTCCCTCCCTCTTAGCAAATTTTTAAAAATTCATCAGAGACCTACAAAGGACTGACTTTAGGGGGTGTTGCCTCAACCCTGACTGGTGTGAGTGACAAAATGGCCTTGCAAACTTTAGGGTGATTTTTAAAGCAGTAGATTGCATTTTGATAAATTTTCAACCCACAAAATGCAGATTTTCATAAATTGTGAAGAAATAAGTTCAATATTAACACCAGTATTGATGTTTCATCGCAGCACATTCATATAATTTAGTTTACAGCTCAAAAAGTATGTTTTACAGTGGAGTACCTCCTTTAAAAGTTAGCCAGGCTACTAAAACTTTTGACAAGACTTTTGACTTTTTCCCGTGTTGTGTAGAATCAGCCAAAGGATCATCTGGTGAAGACATGTCTGGAGGACCAACTCTCAGACGAGAATCCCAGTTCGTTCCAGAGACTGCCCTGACTGAAGATGAGTGCAACAAAGCAATCTCACTGATAAAACATTCTGCTGATGAGGACACAATCAAGAAGAAAATGAAACTGACGTTTGTGTATCGCCGCAACATGATCCTCGACCCCCAGCAGTCAAGCAACATACTGTCTGAGTTTCCACGTTTTAAAGACGTCAAAAGCTTGGTAATTATGTTATTTTAAAAATGTTATGACAAGTGAATTGTTTTGTAAGACGGCAGACATTGTAGTGATACTCCAATAACTAGCACCCATTACCTTTGATTGGCTGTCAATAACTGAAATTGTCACCAACACCACCCCACTCCAGGTTGAACAGGATTTCGTTCTGATGTTCGGAGAGGATACCTCAAACAAGCTTCTGGAAAGGTGGCCGGTCACGTTCAAGAAAAAGATAATCAAACAATTCAGAAAGCTTCCATCCACAAGTGAGCTAGAAGAACTCTTGCTGGCAGCTGATCCTCCTGAGGATGGTACTGAATTGGATGTTGACTTTGGTAAGCTGCTTGTAAGCCTACAGTTTGTTGTATTGCACTAAATATATCAATATTGTGTAAACATTTACATATCAGTATAATACTAAGAAGCTGGATCTGTGAAAAATGTACGAGGACGTTCTGTAGCAGTATATTGAACACAACTTTTAAGGTTTGACTCAGCCCTGTGAATGTTTTAGTTGGAGAACTTCTTGTGATATAGAACTGCTGTCTGTCTGGAGGGTCTTTTGTAAAGAAAACAACATAACTGAAGTGTGTTAACATTGAACTTGTGGTGTTACAGGTTGGGACAGTGATCTGTCATCGGTTTTACTGCTGCTACACCTGATTCCACCCTCTGCTCAGGGTCGGAATAGACCAGGAAAGGTTTCCGCATCCCAAGCAGAGAAGCATCTTGTGGTATTCAAAAAGGTTTGTATTTTTTCTAATTTGTGGTATGAACACAAAATATTCATTCAATATTAGTAGTGTATTGGCTCTTTCTGCATATTCTACAACTACTTTGCCATTAACTGGAGTTTTCCCTCATTTGTCTTCGCAGACTGGAACAAACATTCAAGAGCACCTCGATGCCATCACTACTAGCGCTCAGCCCTATCTTTTGGATGTTGGAGTTAAGAAGAATGCAATCCACCAGTTCTTCATCATTCTTGACAAGAATGCCATACCTTGCAGGTCAACCTCTTCTCTTGTTGCTTTTGACGAACTATTTAAGGCACATTTTGTGTTTGGCACATCCTACAACACCATGCTCCACAACATGTACACTTTCGTCCAAACCACAGTGTACAACATCGATGTTGGCAAGGTCAAAGAGTGTCCTCATGTTGCTGAAGTCAGGGCGAGGTTGCTTCAGTAGTGCTTGAAGTTTCTCCTCGAACATTAAGTGTTTTGTTTGTCAGGCTGAGTTATCTAGTTCAAATATGCTTGTTAGGCATTTCCGATTAGTTCATGGTTACTTACCTGGAAAAAAACTCCGGCTTAAATGTGCTCAGACTGGATGTGGCTGTGTGTTTGGTACATATTCTGGTTTTAGGAAACATTTAAACACAAAACACACTGAGTATATTGACCAACAGGTTGACCCAGATGTTTATTTAAGCAGCATTGGAGAGGCAGTGACCACTAATGTAGAGGAGACAGCTACAACATCTTGGACAGTTAATGAAGACGAGGTAGCCATAACATCTGCTCTGTTGAAAAAGTCCAACAGGAGCACTCTAGATATGTGTGCCTCTGCTGTTGCACAAATAAAAGCAGCTGGATTAAGTCAATCTACTGTAAATAGTTTTGTTTCCTCCATGGAAGAAGTGTTTTTTGAGATTCATAGTCAAGCTAAAGATGCAGCTTTGTAGTGCTTATCTCCACAGGACACAGAAAATAAGAATAGAACAATCTTTGCAAAAGTTGGAAATCCCCTTCACACCCTTAAATTCAGAAGCAAAACGAAATAAACACTTCACAGAGAAATGGGGAATCGTAGAACCTGTTGAAAAGGTGCTTGGCACAAGATTTGACAGCAAAAGAAACAAAACAACTGGGACCTACGATCAGGTCGTTGTAACTGACAAGTTTGCATATATTCCTATTTTGGAAACACTAAAGGCAATTTTTCAAAACATAGAACTTGCAGACATGTTCAAGCCAGGCACATGCCCAAGGAAGGTGTGTATGCAGACTTGAGAGATGCCGCCTATTTTAAAAAAAGTCCCTTATTCTCTATAAAAAAAGATGCCTTACAGATACAGCTATTTTATGACGACTTTGAAACAGCAAACCACTTGGGGTCTAAAAAGGGTATACACAAATTAGGTGCTATATATTTTACATTAAGGTATTTTCCCCCAATCTTTAATTCATCATTGATTAATATTAATTTGTGTGCTCTCTTCCATGCACAGGACATCAAGCGTTATGGTTTTAATTTGATACTTGAGCCACTTGTCAGTGATCTTAAAGTACTCGAGACAGAGGGACTTAAAGTTCCCAGGTTGAAAGACATGATTCACGGTACCATAGTTCATGTCACTGGTGATAATCTTGGGTTGCATGGATTGTTTGGCTTTGTGGAGTCATTTGGGGCACGGTATTGTTGTTGTTTCTGTCCCCTTGAGAAAGATTGTTTTCAAACTGTGTTCTGTGAAGATGATCCAAAAGTTGTTCTACGAACTTTCGAGATGCACAAACTTCATTGTCAAACTTTACAAACAGATCCTTCACTACCTCATATATATGGTGTCAAACGCATTTGTCTGTTGAATTCACTGCAGTATTTTAATACAGCCAACAATTTTTCTGTAGATATAATGCACGATATTTTAGAATGAGTTGCTCAGTTTGAAGTCAAACTTGTCCTGCAGTACATTAAGGAAAACTTCCTAAATGCTGAACAACTGGGTGGTAGAATACATGCTTTTGAGTATGGTTACAATCAGCAGCGAAACTGTCCACCTAGAGTAAAGTTGTTTGATTGAAGTAATGATTTGGGGTTGAATGCTATACAGTCTTGGTGCTTATTAAGTAATATGCCTTTGCTATTTGGTGATTTAATGCAGTCAGATGACACGCACTGGCATCTTCTACTTTTGCTTCTACACATTGTTAACATTGTATTTTCACCAGTCCTTACAGAAGGCATGACCATTTACCTCAAACATTTAATCATTGATCACCATCAGCTCTTCAAGCAGTTGTTTCCTGCAATCAATCTCTTACCAAAGCATCACTTCATGATTCATTATCCTCGTAATATAAAAAACATCGGCCCTGTTCTGCACATGTGGTGTATGCGTTATGAAGCTAAACATAATTTTTTCAAGAAGCAATTAAAAAGCTTTAAAAATGTAACAAAAACATTAGCCAAAAAGCACCAAAGTTGTATGGCAGTGAATCGAGAGTCCTTTAGCAAGGAAAGATTAACTTTAGGTCCAGGGAAGATGGTGACACTTAGTGAGCTCAAAGAAGGTCCTGAGATTGCTTTCAAATTTGGAGCTGTATTGTCTACCAGTGTGTTTTCTGCCAAGTGGATAAAACATCATGGTACAGAGTACCGCCGTGACTTCATTATCTGTACTGAGGTAGCATTTGAGATGCCTGTATTTTGTAAAATCAAAATTATTGCTGTGAAAAATGACTGTGTATTGCTCTGTGGAAAACTGATGGAAACTGATGTGTTTTGATCACCATTACGCCTTTAAGGTCAGGATGCATCCAGACAGGATTCTAAAGGTGATCAACATTAATGAGCTGTGTTACTTTAAACCTTTTGATGTTCAAATGAAGTATGGAACGACTGATTCCTCATTGTATGTTGTTCCATATTTCCATTTTATGGAGACCTAAGGTCAATGTTTTAAAAAGGTATTTGTATTTTAGCCTGACATAGTTGAGTTGTTAATAAAAACTTTTAAATGCATTATTTTGTGGTAAGTTGTGTTTTTTTTATTTTTTTTTTTTTTTATTTTTTTTTACTCAGTGGTGTATTTGGTGTAACTTGACACTACAAAAGTGAATTAAGTGTAAAATAAATACTGCTGAGATTTAATTTCGTAAATGGTGTCAAATTTCCGTGACACTACACAGTGTTCGAATTTTACTCTATATGAGCTTGTTTTTCACTGCAAGATAGTCAATTATCAACACAGTAGTGTAACATCAACACTTAGAGTTATTTACCCTTGAGTGTTAACTTTTAATAACTCCATGCAGTGTTAAACTGTACTGAAATCGAACTCAATCAGAGTTGATTTGTTATTGTAGAAGAGTAAATTATCAACTCTTCCAAGTGTAATATTTACACTCTCCAGTGTTATTTAACCTTTAGTGTAAAATTTAAATAACACTACTCGGTGTAAGCAAGTGTAAAAATGTTACTCTATATAGAGTTAATTTAACACTAAAATTGTAACACTATGTAAAGAGTCAATTTAACACTAATTCCGATTGGGACCAAATACACTCTAGAATGGTGTTAAATTTAACTCTTTAAGTGTTACTTTAACACTTAAAAATTTACTGTGTACCTGTGTTTGTCGATCCACAAGTATCAGTGAATGATGTGCTGTGTTTGCCCCCCAATCAACCAAAAATTTGTTCATAATGATTTTACAGCATAATATTTTCATTATAGTTTTACAGCATGATATTTTTGCTCAGTGTAAAACAAATATTGCTTCTAAATCAGTTTGTTTTCCCACAGTTTAGCGAATGTTCATATTCTTTATTATACGTTTTATTATCATGTGTTTCATACATGTCTAAGGTTTTTACTATGCCTTGAAATACACATTGGGGATGTTTTTATGAGATATTGTATTGATTTGTTTTTATTTTACAAAGAAAATAATATAATATAAACAATCAAATTTGTATCTGTGTAACGTCGCCACATAAGGCAAAGCACCTCCTTGTATAATGCTTATTGACTAAATTGTTGGTTTGTCAATTATTCTATTGCTTTGCCCGGTAAGCTGTATTTTACCCTGACTAATGTGATATTGACGCCCCCATACATGTTCTCGCGATCACTTCCCGTGAGATCTCGTCACGGGATGACGCAACATGTAAACAGGAAGGACTGGCATTTTGAATAAAAGAGACCGATATGCCGGTCATCGTGAGAGCTGCTCCTCACTCTCTACTACAATTGTATCTGCGTGGATTATCCTTTTTGCTGGCTGTTTTTTGGAGCATTATATGCCGTTCCGTGGAAGAGTACGACCAAATAACGCTTGTTTGGATTACTCAACTCTGTGGACTTATAACAGTCACTACATCGCACTGATCCTGCTCACGGTTTGAACACACACCGGTGAGACCGATCTAACATTGTTTGTTTGTGCGTGCACTCTGGATAACGAGACTCTTTACATACCTACCTGACATTCCCACCTCAACATATATATTTATATATATATATATTTCACTGTCTTGTCAGCGTTGTTCCATTATATGTTTGTATATATCTGTGATCTCTTAAATACACTTGGGTTTATTGTTAAACATCTGTGTTTGAGTGAGATTCTTCCTCCATATTACGAATCACTTAAGAGCAGCACCGATCCCTTTGAGTGTGTTAATACTTCCTATTTTAATAAATAGGGGAGTGTTACATCTGTAATTAGCTGAATAGCAGGTTCTGTGTTTGTCGATGAACTAATAAATTTTCACATTCATTAGAATTTAAATTTCATGTCCTGGTGTTTATTATTAATATAACAGATTCATTTATTTGTGGATTTTGATTCCAGTGGTGGCTGCATAGGAGCATAGGATTTTTTCCGATTCGTGTTCAAACATTTCCAATAACTCCAGAGCGTTGTAAAGTCCAAAAGTCAACATGTTTTGAAAAAAGATAGATGTAATAATTTCCAGAATTCACAACATCTAACGAAATATTCTGCCTCAATCCATGTTTGTTGGCGTTTAGACTTTCAAAAACATTTTCACTGTGGTGAAAAAACTTGCTGGACACAAAGCGAGGCACGCACCTTCCGGGGCAGTCTAGCAGCTAATATATATATATATATATATATATATATATATATATATATATATATATATATATATACACATACACACACACACACACACACTCACCTAAAGGATTATTAGGAACACCATACTAATACTGTGTTTGACCCCCTTTCGCCTTCAGAACTGCCTTAATTCTACGTGGCATTGATTCAACAAGGTGCTGAAAGCATTCTTTAGAAATGTTGGCCCATATTGATAGGATAGCATCTTGCAGTTGATGGAGATTTGTGGGATGCACATCCAGGGCACGAAGCTCCCATTCCACCACATCCCAAAGATGCTCTATTGGGTTCAGATCTGGTGACTGTGGGGGCCATTTTAGTACAGTGAACTCATTGTCATGTTCAAGAAACCAATTTGAAATGATTCGAGCTTTGTGACATGGTGCATTATCCTGCTGGAAGTAGCCATCAGAGGATGGGTACATGGTGGCCATAAAGGGATGGACATGGTCAGAAACAATGCTCAGGTAGGCCATGGCATTTAAACGATGCCCAATTGGCACTAAGGGGCCTAAAGTGTGCCAAGAAAACATCCCCCACACCATTACACCACCACCACCAGCCTGCACAGTGGTAACAAGGCATGATGGATCCATGTTCTCATTCTGTTTACGCCAAATTCTGACTCTACCATCTGAATGTCTCAACAGAAATCGAGACTCATCAGACCAGGCAACATTTTTCCAGTCTTCAACTGTCCAATTTTGGTGAGCTCTTGCAAATTGTAGCCTCTTTTTCCTATTTGTAGTGGAGATGAGTGGTACCCGGTGGGGTCTTCTGCTGTTGTAGCCCATCCGCCTCAAGGTTGTGCGTGTTGTGGCTTCACAAATGCTTTGCTGCATACCTCGGTTGTAACGAGTGGTTATTTCAGTCAAAGTTGCTCTTCTATCAGCTTGAATCAGTCGGCCCATTCTCCTCTGACCTCTAGCATCAACAAGGCATTTTCGCCCACAGGACTGCCGCATACTGGATGTTTTTCCCTTTTCACACCATTCTTTGTAAACCCTAGAAATGGTTGTGCGTGAAAATCCCAGTAACTGAGCAGATTGTGAAATACTCAGACCGGCCCGTCTGGCACCAACAACCATGCCACGCTCAAAATGGCTTAAATCACCTTTCTTTCCCATTCTGACATTCAGTTTGGAGTTCAGGAGATTGTCTTGACCAGGACCACACCCCTAAATGCATTGAAGCAACTGCCATGTGATTGGTTGATTAGATAATTGCATTAATGAGAAATTGAACAGGTGTTCCTAATAATCCTTTAGGTGAGTGTATATATAGATATATAGATTTTTTTTTTTTTTTTTTTTTTGTATAGTCTAGCACTATTATATATTGCAAAAAAGATCGTAATATGTAGGCCTATCTGCGTTCGCTTGGCGCTCCGTGCTCCATTTAATCCATATTATTCTATTTTATTCAAATTGAGGATTTTGTTCGAGGATTTTTACATTTTTTTAGGGTGATGACATCATAAAAATGACGACAGACATTAGAAGCTTCATTCTAAAACCTCAATAGAAGTTTCGAATGTAAATATGACATGAAGAAAAAAATTTGGTACAGTCTAGTATGAACGGTCGGAATGACCGCTATGCCATTCTAGTAGTTATAGAATTCCGTGAGTTCTAGTGTTAAATACCTGCTTTAGCCGAAATAGCATTTAAATGTAACTAAAACTTGCCTATTGGCTTTATGCACAGTTACTCCTGGTTTAGATAAGGCAGCTTGGGCACTTCCGGTCAACTGTCATTCCTGAAAAAGATGTCAAAGATGTTCAACACTCACTGCCTGCAGGATCTACCTCGAGTCAACATAAATGATGTACACCGCCTGATTCAGTCAAATCAAAGACTTCATCAAGCAAACGTGAAAAGGAATTTAAGCTGTACATATCCAGCTATATCCATGACTACGAAGTTATGTTAGCAAAAGTACGCTATAATTCTTTCTTTATGTAAGCTAACTTAGCTAACATTGTCAAACGTAAGTTAGCTACTGTTAAGTTGAAAGACCAACAATAGCTTAACATTAGCATTGGTAAACAGAATATAACCGCTAAATTGGTAGCATTTACATATATAGATATGTCTCCCGCTACTCTCCTTGACATAACCAGGCTTGTCACTAGCATAACATGTTGTCTTGCTATGTGGTCCTTGCTTAATTCGTTGCCTCTGTTTCTCAGTTTCTGACAAGAATGAGGCAGGAGAGGTGTCTGTGAGGGCAAGCTGCTTCAGGTCGATGAGGAAAAAAGAGATACCACACAACTTGAGTGTAGGGGAAGGAGAGCAGGTTCAATAATGTTAATACATTCTGCTTTCTGGGAATTCCTGTATAAAATAAGCTGAAGAATATATAGTGACTGTAAATCTGTTTAGACCTACAGTTTCACCAACAGAACCTAACTAGGGCCTACACTGTGTGTTTCAAAAAGTATTTTACTCAACAGTACATAGTACACTCTGTTTATTGCGTAGTTGACATAGGGAACACGGGTACAAATTCCCAGAGAGTAGAGGCAGGTAGGTTGCCAGCATTTGACATTTTACACAGTGAGTATCACTAGCTACATTGTGACTCCATGTAGCACTGTTATTAAATATGTATTTCAGTAATCTCAGCCACTCTCAATAAAATTATTTACCTCAAAACACATAAGCTACAGTATAAATTGATTATTATTATTATTAATTGAAAGTCTTTCTTCAAAATACAAACGTTCATCGTAGTCGTGCTCTTCTTCTGAGGAAAATTGTAACTCTTCGTCACTATCCAGGAGTTTTCACATTTGAGTATCGTGTTGTCTTTCAAACGAGCAGAAAAGTGAATGACTGTTTTTAAGGCACAGTCAGGGGCGTTTACAATTTACATTGATCATCTCAGCACATTACCGAATGAATAGCGCGCTCTGCTGGTGGGTGTGATCACATTAAAGATAATTCGCTGAGCCGAAAGAAACTGTACATAGCTTTGTTTCATACATTGCAGGAGAATATTTGTTTTAAATTTGAATTGTTTTATTTAAAAGTAGACATTTTAAGCTTTCTTTAGACATATGTTTGTGTGTTAAGTATTCGCAGAGTTTTAGTTCATTTTTGTCACATTTCAGATATATGCTCGCGGACCCAGAGACTGCTTACAGCTTTTTATTTACTTTATTTTACAAAAGCACAAGGTTTTGTTGTTATTGTGAGTGTACACAAATAAAAGTAGACCCTTTATAGTCTCTAATGATGTCTTACACTTATCTGTATGCCCCAAAATGACGGAGAATTTTACGTTAGAATTTTCACTGTAATGACGAAAAAATCCAGCAGAACACGCTGGCGCAATGAGGGTTAAGGAAGTGGATGAATGCTCTTAGTTCAGAAGCATCAAAAGGGAGGTCTAGATGAGACCTGCCCAAAAATTATGAGTTCCACTCAACCAACTGCATTTTAATAAGCGCTTTACTAAAACAACTTATCACAATTTTAAATACCAAGCATTCTGTCACTGTGCCATCAGGGAATCATGTATGTAGAAGATTATTTATAGATTGGTTTTGGGAGTAAAGTTTTGAGACGACATTGCAGACAAAGGAGTTCCTGACTTATTAAAGAAGTATTAAACAAAACCTATAAATGCTTGTATGATTAATAATTAAGATTGGAAGATGATCTATTTTTTTTACATTTACGCATTTGGCAGACGCTTTTATCCAAAATGACTTATTACAGGGACAATCCCCCTGGAGCAACCTGGAGTTAAGAGCCTTGCTCAAGGACACAATGGTGGTGGCCATGGGGATTGACCCAGCGACCTTCTGATTAACAGTTATGTGCTTTAGCCCACTAAGCCACCACCACTCTCTTTTACTTATGCTTTTATTGAACTTGTGTACATTTTTAATAGTAATGAAGAAGAAAAAAGAAACATGGTGCTGACTAAAGTTTAAGATTGCTTGTCTTGTTTGTTTATAACAATTTAAATAGAATTAAGAAATGGGGTGCGTGATTGGCTAAAATTGGTATAATGATTGAAACAACAGTTCTGGTGCTGATACAATATGTAGATGATCTGTTGATTTGTTCAACAACATTAGAGCAATGTCACCTAGATTCTATCAAATTGCTCACTAAATTAGCTGAAGGGGGCACAAAGTCTCAAAAGAGAAACTGCAGCACTGCCTACCACAGGTAGAATACATAGTACAAATCACTGCGAATAAAAGTAAAGCTATATCACCAATTAAATTGGGTATACGCAAAGCACCCCAACCACAAACAATGGGACAAATGATTACCTTTTTGGGCATGACAGGTTTTAGTGCTGATTGGATAGAAAATTATGCTATTAAAACAGCTCCTTTTAGAGTACTGATGAAACAGACGGGGCATCAGAATCTCTGAGTTCAACTGACATGGGATACTGATGCACAGATAGCCTTTGAATCATTGAAAAAGGAGCTTCAGACAGCTCCAGTGTTAGCAACCCCAGACCATTTCTTTTGTATGCAGCCGATGGATATGAACCAGCAGGTCACCAGTCTTAATGCAGGAGATCTGTAGTGGAAGAAAAAAAACAAACCAATAGCTTATTATAGCACCCAATTAGATAATGTTGCACAAGGCTACCTGCCATGCTATCAAGGAATTGCAGCAGTGTATTTTGCTTTTGACAATGCTTCCACTGTGACGATGGGCTATTCAGTGATAATTTACTGTACACTCATCACAAAGTAACAGAGATATTAGAGCAAGGTAGATTTACTCAAACCAGGTGTTTGACATATTTAACACTGTTAACTTACCAGGACATTACCATAAAATGATGTACAACAATAAACCCAGCCAATTTCATTCCTCTAGAAGGGAGGGAACACCTCATGAATGTGTAATAGACTCCCTAGCTTTTACTCGTTTAACAGCAATCATTGAAGCAGATTATATTGTTGATGGGTCATGTTTCAGAGATCATCAAGGAAATCATGCTGGGCATACTGTTGTCAAAAGAGATGACAAAAATGTTGTTCCAATTGTGATACAGTATTGCGAGCAGCCATGCTCAGAACAATTGGCTGAATTAAAAAGCACTGACTGAGGCTTGTCTACTGGCTAAAAATCAAACTGTTACTATTTATACAGATTCTGCATATGCACATTGAGTATGATATTTATTTGGAGCTGTCTGGAAACAAATAGGGTTCAAAAATGACTGATGGTACACCAATTCATCATGGTGACCTAATAATCAATCTAATTTCAGCCATGATGCATCCAAAGAAATCATCTCAAGCACTGATTAGCAATGATTTTGTCATTCAACTCTACAGACATACATGAGTCTTCAGGATGTCAAGTAACAGTAATGGCAACTGTATCAATTTTGCTTCAGCCTCAACCACAATTAGATGTCATTGCACGAATGCAACATCAAGCTGGCCCATATGAACATGGGGTATGGCAACACAAAGGTGCAAGCAGAGATGTAAATGGTATATGGCAATCTCATAAAGGACTTATTACACCAATGGCACTCCTTACTATTTTAATCTCAGATGCTCATTGTTTTGACCATTGCACAAGGGGGGAGGTAATTAGGTTGGTCCCCATATCGACAGGCCATGGTATATGAATGTTTTGCTGAATGTGAAAATTGTGCCCAAAACAAGGTCACATACCAGTCCCAGAATGACCATTTAATCACCTGGTAATGGATTATGTGGACATAACAAAATCAATAAGAGGGAAAAGTACATGGTGGTGATAACAGACAGATTCAACAGATGAGTAGAGGCAGTACCATCAGCAGACCAGGGAGCTCAAACTGTGATCAAAGTTTTGATCACAATCATTGAAGGTCATTCCAAGATTTGGCATACCATCTCAAATTAGCTCTGACAATGGTTCAGCATTCATTCAAAGAACAGTAAAAAACAGTGATACAACAGTTGAGAATAAAACAAAGACTAGGGTGTGTCTACCATCACCAATTACAGGGAATGGTTGAAAGAGTGAATGGAACACTCAAAGCTAAGCTCAATACTATTTGTGCTAATACTAGACTCAATTTGGTAGATGCTCTACCTACCTCTTACATTGATGTCTTATGCAGACTAATAGAATCACCAATCTAACACCACATGAAATGCTAAAAGGCATTTCATGCCAGCATCATATTTGAGAATTTCTTATGAACCACCACTAGAACAATTACAAATGGAGCTAAGGGCTTACATGAGACAACTGCTATACACAAAAACATTCATTCACAGGAACAAAACGGGCCCTAGACAGGAAGAAGGGCTGTGTCCCATAATTCCTGGAGACCAAGTCTATTTTTAGGAGAAAATGGAATGATCCCAGGGAAGGTCCTTATAAAGTAGTCAGAGCAACCCCAGCAGCAATACATGTAGACATTGGCACAACATGGTATCATTAAAATCATTGCACTAAGTTTCCAAAACATCAAGGTTACTGTTGTAACCACTGAGAGATCCCAGGAGGGGAACAGGCTTGGCCGGGAATGGTTCAACCTCCAGGCGCCTCTTGAAGAACCTGATAATCAAGTCCTGCTTACCAAGGGACTAGCCATCCAATGCGTCGAGGTGGGCTGCGATAGCAGCAAAATACACCTTCAAGGTGGAGGGGGACAGCCTTCCCTCCAACCTCTCTTGCAGGAATGAAAACAAAACTGTGCACCTCTGCGAGCACCAATTTGTGAACAGACGCCAATTGAGGGCGTAAAGCTGCCTGGGGAAGCTCTGGCTTGGTTGATCTGGCTTGGTAGACCGCTTAAGCCTTCTACGTCCCATCCAGGGGCCAGACCCTCCACTCTCCGCTGAGCTAGACCTGTCGCGACAATGTGTTCGCCATTGTGTGACTTCGCCAGAGATATGAGTGGCGAGCAGCGACCTGAGTCACTGAGTCTTATCCGGAACGAACGGATAAGGACGACCTGCGGGGTCTTCCGTCTCAGGGGCGCTTAGGATCTTCACGGGTCCTAGAGGGGGTCCTGGAGTCGGGGGGCGTACACCACCTGTGGTAGAGAGCGGATGAGCGAGGAGGTCGGTTCCGGGCAGTAAAAGGTGCCCTCCACGAACTCGTCGGCTTGTCATGCACTTCCAGGATGAAAGGTGGGGTGGGGGGGGCATGGCTATGAGTGGTACCCTGGCCTGAGGAACCGATCGAGTAGACGTGAGGGGAGTATGGAGTTTTCCAGTCCACCTCGCGCTCACGGCGGCCTGGGAAAGCATAGCGGACATCCGTGCGTCAGGCTCAGACTGGGCAAGCAGACCCGAAGGTGGCAGCCCAGACAAGTCATCAGCAACAGACATGTAATGCTCTCAGATGCAGCGGCAAAATCGTCATCCGGGGGCTCAAAGGAGAATGCCAGCTGGCAGCGAGGCGATCCACACTCATCCCGAGCTCGGACGGAAGCAAGCAAACATTCCGGGGGACGGGTGGTTTGTGGGATTTTACCCAATAAAACCAAGCCCCTCGTCATCCCTGAATAGCCTTCAATGCCAGACGGGTCATCTTCAATCCCGTGGGAAGAAGGAACGACACGGGGGGTGGCTGAAGTGGCTTTCTCTCGTGATAAAAGAAAGCTGCAACCACAATTTTGCCATGGCTATGTTCTCAAACTGAGAACACAAACCATTCATAAAACGTTGCCTGCGTGTGATCGCAGCCCAGGCACATGAGGCAGCTTTTATGACCGTCAGAGGTGGAGAGAAATTGACCGCATCTATGGTGTATTTCTCTGTGTACTTCTCTAAAAACAGATATATGGTGTATTTCTTTGTGTGCTTCTCTAAAAACAGGCGTTTCCGTTAATTAGTTGTATCTTCTTACAAAGATACTTTTGGCAAGAGAGATATCTCTCAACCGGTCATAGTGTCTGCCCTAACAAGCTGAATGTATGATGAATATCTTTAGAGCTTGTACTCCCTTTCATTGATCTAATAATATTGTGAGTGTGAGCAAAAGAAGCCACCTCATTATAAGGGTACACTGAAATGTGGGTCAAAGATAAAAGGTATGTGATGAGGACACGGCTGTTTTTTTCATACACAGGTGTTTCTTAATTGGAGTGCCCTTTCCATGAACTATGGAATATGTCCAAAACATGAGAGGTAACTAGCCGAATATGAAAGAAATGTTTTTTTTTTTTAAATAGATAAGTGAGGGATTTTCCACCATTATTTAATTAACGAAGAACATAAAACATTGGTGGCGAGGGAGAGTGATAAGGGCAATGACCCCATTGGCCAGAGATAATGAGTAGAAAGATAACAAAAAGGTATATAACTGTCAGAGCCGGGACTAGAACTCAGGTCTCTGGCATGATAGTCAGACTCTCAATCCATGAGCCATTGGAGATGGTGAACCTAACAGTGAAAACGCACACAGGGGAGGATGAGATGCAAAAATAGTTTTAAACTCAAATAACAAAAATCCGTAGCTGGAGCAAAGTCATCAAAAGTAATCCTCAAAAACCAAAATCAGTCCAAAGGGCTTGTCACAATCAAATTCAAAAAATGTTTCCACAGGTATTTAGCAAAAAATTCCAAAGGAGAAATTCCACAAAAAATAAAACAGAGAAGGGAACAATCCACAGGCAATAGAAAATAAATGTCACAGAGTTTAGAGCACACTTACTTGGATAACCGGCTTTAGAACAACTAAACACCAAGCAAAGAGGTTATGAGACAGAGTGACTTAAATACACATATCTGAATGACACATATGTGAACCTAATAACACTAATTACAAACAGAATAAGCAGGGCACGATAGCGCCATGAGGTCCTCTAGAGGCTGTTGTGGTTCTTGCCTGATTTGTGAAAAACTCACTCTTAAAGACTTGGAGTTTTTGATTTCAGAAGAATAGACTTTATTATCAGACCATAAAGCCGAGTTGCCCCTGCAGAAACAACTGAAGTGTCTTGAATTTTGCACACGCTTACATAGGTCTCACAAGGCATGGCTAAAACAATGAATATCCTGTTTTGAGCTGAAAAAACATCTTTGGAGCCCTAACAAATCTTCTTTATCTTTAAACCAGAAGTCTTCAGTTACATCCTGTGAGCCATTTTCACACTATGTAAAAACACTTTACTAAGAAGGGGCCCATCATATATCTTCTTTAGCTTCAACAAAAGTAAATAGGAAACATCTGCATGTCATTTATGTGTGTGTCCATGTACCTCTGACATTCCATTCCCAGACTTTTATGCTGAACCACTCACATACACAAAAAACACATATGACCAACAGAAATAATTGTAGAATAAAATGGCATCGATTATATTTGATTAATGTATACTCAACTTAAATAAAAATACACCACAAGGCCAAAACATGAAATACCCAAAAACACTGACAATAACTGTGAACTTAGGATAATGAAGTCAGAACGAACAGCTGGCTGGTCTCATGTTGTTTATTGGTGTTCAATAAACTACAACTTTGGCATCTGGAACTCGGGACTCAGAGAGTTTTCTTGCATTTTAGAGAGATTCGTCAAAGATTTTCCCCGACACATCCAGGAACTACACAGAGGCAGAAAGGCATCTTGAAAAAGACGCGTCCTGAAAAGCTCTTTTAGAGGAAATAAACTCTTTGAGGAGGAGAAACATTCTTTCAGGCAATGAAATGTGGGGTATACAGTGGCCCCAATGTCACTCCAGATGGTTTTACAGATACATTGATCACCTGTTTGGCTGCAGCATTGGCCAGCATTGATCTGAGAAGAGGCACAACACAACAAAACAACAATGATGAAGCACCCAGGGGCTTGGACTGCACAGCGTGCAGAGAGGAGAAAGCCGCTGGAATGCGCCGTAGATCCAACAGCAGTGCTTAACGCCAGTAGAGGTGAGTGGAACAGTGGTGAACTCAGCTTTGCTGTTGCACAACCGCTCGGCTGCAAAGAAAAAAATCTGTCTGACAGTCGCTCCCCTTTATACCCGTATGTCTGGGGGCGGGGTATGCAAATTCTGTCTGCCAACTTGACATTGGCCTTTTCTCAAGTTCAGAGGTACACGAGGCTCTCAGAAGAGACCCCTTGTGTCACTACAATTGACAGAATGTAAAGTGAGTGACAGAAGGGGAACTGAGATTACCAAGACCAGCAGCTAGAGCAGAAGAGCAGGAAAATTTAGAAGTTGATTCTCCTGAAACTGAAGGAGAGCCCATGACCAAGAAAGAGCTAAACAAGTAGAAAGCTCAGAGTACGAGGAAGAAAGTAGTGATGCTGTGAGGCCTCATTTTATGGCAGCTAAATAGATGCTCAATGTGCCTGTAAAGCCATCTGGTGTTTATATTGGGTACACAATAGCCCTGGACTGGATAAGATGGATTAATTCTAGTGAAATTCTGGAATTATCCAAGAATGGTAGGGAAGGGGAACCTTTTCTTTTGACTTTTTTTTTGTTTTTTGTTTTTGGATAGTAAGGGAGTCAGTATTCTCATTGTATTTTCTTTTATACAAAAATCAGGAAGTACTTTAGAATGGATACATATTATTTTGGTAAATACCCCTTCCTGAAGTGATTATTTTCTTTTAAATGATGTTTGTTGTTTAATCAAAACCATGTGAATGAAATGATGAGGGTCTGAAGCAGACCATTATCCATGTTATGAGGTAATGTAACTAGGAAATGTAACCAGAATTAACAATGATTAGAAGGTTTACTGTGATTATATTAAATGTTTAAAAGTATCTTTTATTGTTCGAATCATCTCTGAAGGTACTATTCAATTAAATTGTTGTGGAATGAAAATAGGATGCATTTATGAACTCTAAAAACACTGAAAGTGCCACTGAAGGACCATAGAATTAAACATCACAAAGACAGGATTCATGAGCACCTCAGTGCTCAGCAACAAGAGCAAGATTCTACTTGTGGTTTAAAAACCCACTGTCTGCTCCAACACCACCAGATAGCGCTTCAGGCTACTGGAAATGTCTGTGAGTTCCTCTGGCACTGTGGAACGTATCATATACTGAAATTACCTAATCACTGTAGTATGTTAACCTACTGAAATAAGTCCAATCACTGATGTACTCTACATAATGCAAGAATTTGATTGCTATTACCATCCTGAAAGAACTTAGCTAGGGAGCGATGAGATCTTTTACTTCCTTCTTGTCAAATGTGTGGGGGATGTTTGGTCTTATTTCTTTAGGAATGTGTGACTCATATTGGTCACTTGGATGAATGAAGGAGACTGCCTTGTGAGGTTGCACTCTGGGAAAGGGCGATAGAAGGTGAGACTTTTTATAAGTCTCAAAGGATGGAATATATAAGATTTATACATTAAAACAGAAAAGAACTAACATTGAATAGCCTGGACTTTGTGTGACCCAGGAGAGGGCATATGAGTTTACTAGAAGCCTAGACCTTGTGCAACCCAGGGGAGGGCATATGAGGTAACTAAAAGCAGAGACAATGATACATAAAGCACTCAGTTGTAGCAGAGACAATGACATGAGAAAACTCTGGGTTAAAGAGCCTAAAGGTTAAAGATTACACAACCAATTATTAAAATGCCTGTATTATGTTCAAAATGTTGCTTTTATAATAAATTAATTTAAAATGTTATTGTTTAAAAAGGATTAGAAGCCAGGTTCCCACCATTAAAAAGACGTCAGAGGCTCTGTGAAATAATGATGGCGGACTGGAGGACCATAGAATTGAGAATATACTATGGTCCTCCATTATCACAGTAAACCTTCCAGTGGCTACAAAAAAATAATAGGGCATAGATATGTCATGCTAGATAACAAACTGTATAAAAAAATGAGGGTTTGAACCAAGAGAGTCAGAACTCATCTGACATCTCAGGTTTGTTGGTTTGCTGAATAAACTCTATCCTATGGCACCTGGAAATCCTGACTTCGAAAAAATGTTCTTATTGAGAGGGAAGAATGGTTCTCCACGACACTGTGCAGCAGCGAGCACAGGCTAAAAGAGTAATAATATAACACTTAATATGGTAGCGATTAGTACTGCAAAGAGCTGTTGCAAAGAAAGTTTGCACAGTTCTATGTTAACTAAGATTTCTTCAATAAAATGAAAGTATATCTCTTATAATGCATGCAAACATGTTGCAATGGTATATTCTAACATGTAATGCTCACTTTTTCTATACATAGCTGAATATGATTGACATTTGGTAAAATTATTATTATTATTATTCTCCTTGAGCCCCAATATCTCAAAAAGTCACTGGTCAAAAATGTTATAAATTGGCACTATACTACATGCCAACGGGTACCCCCACAACAAGAATGGCCCACATTTGCCCATACTGTCCATGCCCAAAAAAATATTTTCAAAGTGATGGTATTTCCACCCCATTTGTCCAATACTTCTGAATCTCATGGGGAACAAAAAAGCCTCAAGGACCCATAAGATGATGGATTTTCCAGTACAGTGAAAATTTGGGAAAACCTATAAAAATCTTCTCCTGAACCGTAGCTCCAATTGACTTGAAATTTGGTACACGTGTAGAATTGATGTCTTTCAAATCGTTACTTAGCAAAAATTAATACAATACAAAATGGCTGAAAGGGGTGTGTTTATGTAAATGTCAATCTGAAGTACTGTGCAAAGAATGGCCCACATTCACCCTTAGGGGGCGCTACAGGCCACACCCAAATGTCCCATATTTAAAGTGAAGGCATTTCTACCCCATTTGTCCAATTCTTCTGTACTTGGTGTACATGCCTCATTTCTCATGGGGAAAAACAATCCTCTTTTCTTGAAATGTAGATCCAATTGACTTCAATTGCAAAAAAATATTTTCAAGACAAGAATTTTTGTCTTGTTTTCCAGTAAAAATATCTAAACATTCTTAAAATGTGATTTATTTACTTGACAATTTATTTAAGTCTTGTTTTGAGAGAAATCTAATTAAATTAAGTGAAATTTATACTTAAAACAAGAAAAAAAATCTGTTTTAAGTTTTTCTTGTTTTAAGTATAAAGTTCACTTAATTAGATTTTTTAAAGAGAAAGGTTTCTGTGCACTGCCTAACAATTCTAACTCCTAACAGAGGAAAGTAGAAAGTTCTGACAGTCAAGCACAACACACAGAATTATCTGAAGACAAAAGATCTGACTGCATTTATAGCCCTGCTACAGGTGCATGCAATGATGTCACCACCAGAGGCTATAAATTCTGGTCAATTTCATTGACGTGTTCACACATATTCACAGCTGGTCACACCTAAATTTATTCCCAAAGGGCTAAATCAGCGCAGCATCAAAGTGTAGCTTTTTGACAGGGAACATGATTTTTCACGTGTCATTATAGGCAGCTATGCATTGCAAGTATTACCTGTCAAAATGCAATATTAGTACATGTTTGCTTGTATTATAAGAGATACATAATTTTGTTGAAGAAATATGATCGTTTACACAAAATATGTAAACATAAAGAAAAAGCTCTCAAAACCAAATATCTATATTCTAAGAATTGAAAGCTCTTCGGAGTCAACTCTCATCACATCCTTTCAAAGAAACATGACTTTTTCAAGATATCAATCTTAGTCAGCTATGCATAGAAAAAGTGACCATTATATGTTAGAATATATCATTGCAACATATTTGCATGCATTTTAAGAGATATATATTTTTTGTTGAAGAAATATGATAGTTAATACAGATCTGTGTAAACGTAATGAAAAAGCTCTCAAAGACCAAAAATCTATTTTCTAAGAATTGAAAGCTCTTCGGAGTCAATTCTCATCACTTCTTTTTCAGTGAAACATGACTTTTCACCAATGTCATTACAGGAAGCTATGCATTGCAAAAGAAAGTATTACCAGTCAAAATGCTTTATATTATATGTTTTCATGTATTAGAAGAGATATAGTCATTTTGTTGAAGAAATATGATAGTTAACTATCATATTTATTTGATAGTTAACTGTGCATACGAAACAAAAAAAATCTCAATGAAACAAAATCTACATTCTAAGCTTAGAAATCGCTTTGATTTCATTTCTCATAAAAATTCCCTTCTTTTTCAGTGAAACATGACTTTTCACCAGTGTCATTATAGGCAGCAATGCATTGCAAAAGAAAGAATTACCTTTCAAAATGCATCATTAGTACATGTTTGCATGTAGTATAAGAGATATATATCATTTTGTTGAAGAAATATGATCGTACACAAAATGTCTCGGGTTACGTATGTAACCCTTTTTCCCTGAAAAAATCGGAACAAGATGCTGCATTGAAGAGCGCTTTATAGCCTCTGCCGGTGTAATCATTGGACGCACCTGGCGCGGTGGCTATAAAATAGATGCGTCACCGGTGCATCATCAGGTATTTTGTCTGAAGAGCAGTCCCGGGGCATCCCAGTGCGGCAGAAAAACGCAGCATCTCATGCTTTTTTCAGGGAACAAGGGTTACATACATAACCCGAGATGTTCCCTTTACAAAAAGCTTCACTATGATGCTGCACCGAAAAGCGCTTTGGGAACGAGAATATCCATGCCGCCGCACTGTGGCTGTCCGGACCCCCTACGGTTGTGTAGTGTGCTCACAAGAGCGTAAGAGGGCTCAGACATGGGCTTGAGATGTCTACTCAAGGACATAAGAGTGGCATGAACATCCAAGCTAAAGAATCTAATGAATGTGTGCGGAGAGGACCAGCCTGCCGCATCACAAACATGCTGCAGAGGGACCCCTCTGGCCAAGGCTTGAGAGGAGGCGACCCCTCTGGTAGAGTGAGCCCTGATGCCTACAGGTGAAGCTTGACCACGTGCCTCATAGGACAGGGTAATAGCGTCCCTCACCCAATACGACATAGTCTGCTTGGTGGCGGCCGCCCCCCTGTTGCGGCCCCCATGGCAAACGAATAGTTGCCCTGACTTACGCCACTGGCTAGTGCGGTGGACATAGGTCTGAAGGGCACAGACTGGACAAAGTCCATGAAGACTTTCCTGCTCCGGCGTAGAGAACGGCAGGGAGCAGAAGGCTTCAAGAGTGACTGGGTTTAAGGTCGAGAAAGCACCTAAGGAAGGTAATTCGGGATGAGGATGCAAAATTGCTTTGGTCATTCCTGGGGCAAACTCTAAACAGGCTGGCAAAACAGACAGAGCCTGTAGGTCCCCAATTCTCTTTAGAGAGGTAACAGCCATAAGAAAAACCATCCTGAGAGTCAGAAGTCTGTCAGACACTGACTCTAGAGGTTCAAAGGGGGTCTCAACCAGACGGGTTGTCTCCTCAAAGGCACCCCATCCATCAGGGCATGGCAAGCCGAAATGGCGGCCACATAAACCCTGAGAGTGGTGGGGCATATTCCTGCTGACAGTTTTTCCTGCAGAAAGTCCAGAACTGGAATTCCGACTGCCCGAATAAAATCTACCCCCCTTAGTGTGCACAGTACTGCTGTGCTTCCACTAGATGGCAGTAAAATGTGGGAATATTGTCTTCCCCAAGCCATCCGAAAGTTAAGTTTGGATGATAAGTTATACATTTTCCAGTAGATGGCAGCACAGATTCTGAAATTTAATTCAAAGGATTTCAAACGTCATTGCCCTACGTCCTTTTGATCCGTATGGAAACAGTGTTTCTACACAACAAGTCGATTCTAGGTCTCTTTTGTCTGCTATTTGAACGTTAAATCACTAGCCTACTGGTAGATTTTACACTAAGGTGTCACATGCTTAAAAAAAGAAAATTAGTTCACACTCAACTCTTGTTATGTTATGCCCAAGTGTTATTAATAATGTTATGGGTATTATATCTAAACACTTGTTAAAATTGTAGATGTAGTAAAGTTCTCTAATTGGCTCTTGGTGAAAATAAATAATATAGACTATCTTTATTACTACTGCACCTTTCAGATTTTAAGCAAAAAAGTTTTAAACAAATTAATAAGAGAACTGAAGCAATGTGGCAGTTAACTGGATCTGCGTTATGTGTACTGCACCATTTTTCAAAGACACCCCATTTATTGGCATAGATCTTTCTGGTAGAGGGAGTCCTAGCACTTAAAATGGTCTCGATAACCTCAGGTGAAAGCCTTGTGTCCCTCAGTTGGTACACTTCAGGGGCCAAACGTGAAGGTTCCACAGATCGGGCCGGGGATGAAATATTGTCCCCTGAGCCTGAGACAGAAGGTCCCTCCTGTTCGGAATTGCACAAGGCGAGCCGTCGAGGAGAGACATTATCTCCGAGAACCATACCCTGTTTGGCCAGCGCTGCACTATCAGTAAGAGCCTTGATGGCGAACTCTGGCCAAGACTCCCGGGAGCAGAGAAAGCGGGGGAAATGCATACAGGCGCATTCTGGGCCATGTATGTACCATCACGTCACCTGGGTGACTCAGAGAGAAGTAGAGGTGACACCCCCCCCCCCCCCGTCAGTAATTTCTGTCTAGACAGTAAATCTGCTCCCACATTCAGGCATCCAGGGATATAAACTGCCCTGAGTGACAAGAATTTGCCCTGGGCCCAAAGGAGAATCCGACATGCCAGGGAATTCAGCTGGCATGAACGTAGACCTCCTTGATGATTTATATAGGAGACTGCTGTTGTGTTGTCCACCAAGACACAGCAGCCTCTGGAGGAAGTATTTCAGACCCAGAAATACAGCCATCAACTCGAGACAGTTATTGTGACAATCGAGCTGACGACCCTCCCATTCCCCTTAAGCTGGACGACCACTTAAGACTGCTACCCAGCCCGTCAGGGAGGCGTCTGTCTTTAGCAGCCTGTGATGACAAGATGCACCTAGAGTGGGACCCAAGGTAAGAAACCGGGGTCTGAACCACATAGAAATGGAACGAAGCCCGAGGCGCGTAACCCTTACTTGCATTAGGGGACTGGCCCTTGGATGAAACCCCAGGCTTTTAGCCACAGCTGGAACGGTCTCATGTTGAGAAGGCCCAAAGGGATCATCGTGGACGCAGACGCCATGAGACCTAGTATTCATTGATACTGACGAGCAGTGCAACCTTGACCTAGCCTGACTTTGCTCAGGGTGTTCTGAATGGAAATGATTCGAGCGGGAGACAAATGTGCCCGAATCATGATCAAATTCCATATAACTCCCAGATAGGTAATTCCATGGGTGGGAGAGAGAATGCTCTTTTGACGTTGAGTCTCAGACCCAGAGAAACCAGATGAGCGAAGACGATCCCTGTGCGGAACTGCCAGTTCTTGGAACTGCGCTAGTATCAGCCAGTCGTCTATGTAATTCAGAATGCGGATACACCGGAGTCACAAAGGAGCCAGTGCTGTATCCGTGCATTTTGTGAATGTGCGGGGTAATAGGGCTAGGCCGAATGGAAGAACCCGATACTGGAAGGCTTCACCCCGAAAGCGAACCTCAGGAACTTCCTGTGCTGTGGCAGAATTTCTATAAGAAAATATGCGTCCATGAGATCGATCGTGACCAGCCAAAACGTGATGTTGGGCTTGTGACACGACACCCTGACTGAGCAGTTCAAGCCTCAAATATCTAAGATCGGACACAACCCTCCACCCTTCTTGGGGACCAGGAAGTTTTTGCTGTAATAGCCTGACTCATTCTCTGGAGGGGGAACACGTTCTATGGCCCCCTTTGACCAAGAGATTTTGCAGTTCTTTCCACAGTTGACATGCCTGCTCCGGTTTCACGGAAGTGGAGACCACGCCGTTGAAACACGGAGGACAGCGAGAGAATTTAATTCTGTAGCCTCTTTCTACTGTTCTTAGGGCCCACAGAAATACCGGGCAGAAGTTTCCACGCTGCCAGGTTTTCTGAAATGGGTACTAATTTCGACACTTCCTGTTGAGGGGATGTCGGGTGTTCCGCGTCCTGGAATAAGGCAGGAAGCAGCGGAACACTTAATTTTTTGTTGGAAGCCTCTGCCTCCCGAAACACAAGAGGCGGCGGGTGAATGATACATGCGCCCCGTCCCGAGGGGAGCTAACCCCACAGGGCTAGGCACAAGACCGTCAGGGCTTTTTCCTTCTAGAAATTACTTCCCTGAGGTCTTGTTTGGGGTCTGCTGAGGGTGACGAACTGGCCCCGTCTTTAAGAGGGCCCCCCCCTAGTTTTTGAGCCTCCCGTCTAGGAGGACCAGGATGGGGCTGGGTGGCCGACAGCCCCTCCCCCTGAGTGTGGCGAGGAAGAAATTGCCTGAAGGCTTCCTCGTGACTTTTTGCCTCCTGGAACTACATACTGGAATAGCTACATTCATAGTGTCACCAAATAAGCCAGAAGGAAAAACCGGGGCATCGAGAAGGAAAGTTTTGTCCTTGTCTCTGAAGCCAGGTGGTACTGCACATCTTAGTGGGGAGAGTGGGTCATAGAAAGGAAGGGACCGATATAGCGTTCCCTTCCCCCTTTTTTTTTATTTCAATTTTATTTATTTATTTCTTTTGGCCACCAAACAGAAATCTGTCTTCTAGTTTGGAGCATTTTGGGGGGGGGGGGGGGGGGGTCTCTTAATTCCACAGCTGAACCTCTGTACATTCCATGCACAATAATAAAGCGGTTGAGAAATTACTTGAGATGGTTACTTGGGCTGTGACTGCCCCCCCCCCCCCAAACTATAAGACAGATTTCTGTCTGGTGGCTAAAAAGAAAAAGGAAGGGAACGCTATATTTGTCCCTTGCCACATTATTCTGCTTCTTCTTAAAGCTCTGAGTCCAGTGTATTGCATTAAACTAAAAGTCAACAAAGTAATTGGATTTTAAACAAAGATTGTATTAAATATAAGTGTTGTCATAATACATAAGGTATAATTATGGCAGCCACTCCTGTGGACATATTAGGATTAAAATATCCATTATGTAAAGAACATATAGATAAACTCTCAAACAAATGGCAAAAAAGAACCAAAGATATGATGACAAATAGGCAAAAAGGAAGGGACATTTGATGTAGCTTTGTGCGAGGAAATGGAAACATTTGATAAAAAATTACAAGACTAAAGAGAGTAACAAAAATAAAAAGAGAGAGAGAGAGAGAGAGAGAGAGAGAGAGAAGTGCTAACATTGTTCAAAGAATGATCAAATTCACTGAGAAGTATAAGGCAGACCAGAAAAATACTGACAGATGCAGAGGAAGGTTAAATGGCAAGGTCCTTTTTAAAATACCTCCGTATGTGACCCCAAAGGTCAGCTCCCAATACTCAAGGGAACTGTAGAAGGTTTAGGAAAATGTGGATGGTGGACTTATAAAAAGAAAGACAAACAAGGGTGAAGAGACAGGATCGGAGAAATTAGAGAAACCTGCCTTTAGATTGTTATGAACAGGAGAGCTATTGTTTTGTTGTGTACTTCTCTTATTGAGGCCAGTAGTTATCAAAGCCACAATAGAAATGCTAACATGTCAAGATAATGGGAAAGAGAAATTAAAAAGAAGGATTGAAAATTCTCCGAGAGGCCAGGGCTCTGAAATCACTGCCATGCCAGGTCGAAACTGTACTTTTTTGCGGATTACAGCCTTGAGGCGATTTCTCGACGGAAGGCCTTTGACGCGATCAAGAAACAGCTCTACGCAAAAGGCTATCATCCTTTTTTGGTTTATCCTGCGTCTTAAAGGTTAGAGAGGATGGTGGAGAAGTTCACGAGTTTCAATCGCCGTCGGACGCCGAAATCTTTCTTGCTGGTGTTGTGCCTAATTCCGACTGCCCGAATAAAATCTACCCCCCTTAGTGTGCACAGTACTGCTGTGCTTCCACTAGATGGCAGTAAAATGTGGGAATATTGTCTTCCCCAAGCCATCCGAAAGTTAAGTTTGGATGATAAGTTATACATTTTCCAGTAGATGGCAGCACAGATTCTGAAATTTAATTCAAAGGATTTCAAACGTCATTGCCCTACGTCCTTTTGATCCGTATGGAAACAGTGTTTCTACACAACAAGTCGATTCTAGGTCTCTTTTGTCTGCTATTTGAACGTTAAATCACTAGCCTACTGGTAGATTTTACACTAAGGTGTCACATGCTTAAAAAAAGAAAATTAGTTCACACTCAACTCTTGTTATGTTATGCCCAAGTGTTATTAATAATGTTATGGGTATTATATCTAAACACTTGTTAAAATTGTAGATGTAGTAAAGTTCTCTAATTGGCTCTTGGTGAAAATAAATAATATAGACTATCTTTATTACTACTGCACCTTTCAGATTTTAAGCAAAAAAGTTTTAAACAAATTAATAAGAGAAATCTACATAAATGAATAACATAAACAACATAAACACACATGAATATCATATATATATATATATATATACACACACATACTGTGTACTGACACAAGCAACACTGTTTGTCCAATAACATATTCTATTCACTTAAACAGTTTTTCTTCTTGGTTGTTTTGAAAATGTTTTAGCATACAGTAGGTGCACACACAAATCCCACGTCAACCCAAATAATAATGCAATTTCTTTATATTATTTGAGCAGGCAAGACATAGAAACACAACAAAAGGAAAAGAGAGCATTAAACATGCACAATTAGAAAAAAAACATGACAGACAGTAAAAAAACACATAAATAAAAGAATCATAAAAAAAAATTAAGCCCGTCTAGATCCTGCCTCCCTCATTATTCTGCATGGATGCCCAGATAGTCATAAAAATAGGTGTAGTGCATTGACACAAGAAGCACTCTATGTCTCATAACCCTTTTGATTCTATTGACTTAAACACCTATATTATTCAGGGGGGTATTATATAGGCAGGACTATTGTTTACATCTCTGCCTGGATTCTACCTCCCTCATTATTCTGCATGGATGCTGAAAAAGTCATAAAAATAGGTACAGTGCATTGACACAAGAAGCACTTTATGTCTCATAACCCTTTTGATTCTATTGACTTAAACACCTATATTATTCAGGGGGGTATTATCTAGGCAGGACTATTGTTTACATCTCTGCCTGGATTCTACCTCCGTCATTATTCTGCATGGATACTCAAATAGTCATAAAAATAGGTGTAGTGCATTGACACAAGAAGCACTTCATGTCTCATAACACTTTTGATTCTATTGACTTAAACACCTATATTTGTCATGAAGTGGGCAGACGAGGGAGTAAGGATCCAGGTGCAGCTTTATTTGAATTTCTCAAAGTAAAGGGAAGTATAAACGCAGAAACAAATTAAACATCCACGAGGGGAAAATAAAGACATGAACACAAGAAAATAACACGGGGGTCTTGCAAGGAGGGCATAGGCAGGAACACGGACCAAGGCAGGATTCGGGAACAATATGAACAGAGCATCAAACAACGAACAAAGGACAAGGTGAATCATCAGGGCTTAAATACAAAACAAGGGGAAACATAGACCAATGGAAAACCAAAACTCAAAACAAGATAACAAGACAATAAACTAAAACCAATGATAAATTAGAACTGATAACAAGATAATCAAAACAATAAACCAATGAAAACCAGACACATAGACAAGGAGGGAAAACAGGACATGACAAGACTTTCAAAATAAGAGTGCATAAAACAAAAGGCAATACGGAACATAAAAGGTGCCAAAACTTAAAATAAAAGGTACACAAACCAAAGAACGGTGTGGATCGTTACAGAGCCCCCCCTTTAAGGAGCGGATCCCAGACGCTCCTAACCAAAGGAGGGGCAAAACTACAATGGAAAACGAGGACGAACAGGCAGATCAAGGGAACACGAGGGGCACAGAGGTACAAGACTAGGACAGAGAGACCGTGACAGAACAGGTGGGTGGCCAGGAGACCAAGGAGGCCAGGCAGATGCCCAGGGGACCGAGGGGACGACTTGAAGGAGGGGACCGGGTCGGGAAGACTGGGAGGTAGCTGCGGGGTCGAGACTAGGTCAGGGGGCCAGGGAGGCATCCATAGGGCAGGGACTGGGTCAGGAGGCCAGGGAGATGGCCGTAGGGCAGGGACCGGGTCAGGTGGCCAGGGAGGCGGCCATAGGGCAGGGACCGGGTCAGGGGGTCTAGGGGATGGCCACAGGGCAAGGACAGGGTCAGGAGGTCTAGGGGATGGCCACAGGGCTAGGGCAGGGTCAGGAGGCTTAGGAGATGGCCTCAGGACTGGGACAGGGTCAGGAGGCCAAGGAGAGGGCCACAGGACTGGGACAGGATCAGGAGGCCAAGGAGAAGGCCACAGGACTGGGACAGGGTCAGGAGGCCTAGAGGAAGGCCACGGGACAGGGTCAGAAGGCCTGAGAGGAGGCCACGGGACAGGGTCAGAAGGCCTGGGAGGAGGCCGCAGGACAGGGTCAGAAGGCCAGGGAGGAGGCCACAGGACAGGGTCAGAAGGCCAGGGAGGAGTCGAGGAGGATTCCAGGGGCGGTGCCATGGTAGGCGGCGACCAAGGAGGCTTGGAAGGTTCCGGAGGCTTGGAAGGTTCCGGAGGCGCAGGCAGAACCGTGGAGGGTGGAACCATGAAGGCCCTATGGGGCAGAGCCGAAGGCGGAGCAGGCAAAGCCGTGGAAGGCGGAACCATGAAGGCCCTCTGGGGCAGAGCCGTGGAAGGCAGAACTGTGGAAGGGTTTGGAGGCGGAGCCGTGGAAGGGTCTGGTGGCGGAGACCTGGGAGGCTCTGGTGACAGAGGCATGGAAGGCTCGGGTGACAAAGACGTGGAAGGCTCGGGTGACAGAGGCGTGGAAGGCTTTGGTGACAGAGGCGTGGAAGGCTTTGGTGACAGAGGCGTGGAAGGCTTTGGTGACTGTGGTCTCGAAGGCTTGAGAGGCGGAGCGCTGGGAGGCTCGGGAGGCGGAGCGCTGGGAGGCTCAAGGGGGGCTGGCTCTTGGACGGTCGAGGCTACAGGCTCTGGCTCTTGGACGGTCGAGGCTATAGGCTCTGGCTCTTGGACGGTCGAGGCTACAGGCGCTGGCGCTGGCTCTTGGACGGTCAAGGCTACAGGCTCTGGCTCTTGGACGGTCGAGGCTACAGGCGCTGGCGCTGGCTCTTGGACGGTCGAGGCTACAGGCGCTGGCTCTTGGACGGTCGAGGCTACAGGCGCTGGCTCTTGGACGGTCGAGGCTACAGGCGCTGGCTCTTGGACGGTCGAGGCTACAGGCGCTGGCTCTTGGACAGTCGAGGCTACAGGCACTGGCTCTGGCTCTGGCTCTTGGACGGTCGAGGCTACAGGCGCTGGCTCTGGCTCTGGCTCTGAGGACGGGGCCGTGGAGGGCGGAGACTGGTGAGCGGAAGCCCTTCCTCTTCTCCTCTTCCTGGCAGACGAGGCTGGCAGCGCTGGCACTGGGACGGACGAGGCTGGCAACGCTGGCGCTGGGACGGACGAGGCTGGCAACGCTGGCGCTGGGACGGACGAGGCTGGCAACGCTGGCGCTGGGACGGACGAGGCTGGCAACGCGTTGGCCGTGACAGGTGTGGGCGTTGGCTCGTTGGCCGTGGCAGGCGTGGGCGTTGGCTCGTTGGCTGTGGCAGGCGTGGGCGTTGGCTCGTTGGCCGTGGCAGGCGTGGGCGTTGGCTGTGGCAGGCGTGGCAGGCGTGGGCGTTGGCTGTGGCAGGCGTGGGCGTTGGCTCGTTGGCCGTGGCAGGCATGGGCGTTGGCTCGTTTGGGCGTTGGCCGTGGCAGGCGTTGGCCGTGGCAGGCGTGGGCGTTGGCTCGTTGGCCGTGGCAGGCTGAGACTGAAGAGCGGAAGCCTTCCCTCTTCTCTTCCTCCTCCTGGCGGACGGGGCTGTCAACGCTGGCCCTGGGACAGACAAGGCTGGGGGCACATTGGCCGTGGCAGGCATGGAGGAACGAGTCATGGAAGGCTGGGAGGTGACCACTGTGGGGGGAGAGATAGCGTCCTCCTCTGCAATACCCACAGTAAAAGGAGAGCCACAGATCCTCAGGGTCTCTTCGAGGAAGTCAATGAGCGTCCAGCAAGGGGTCACTGGTGGTAGCCGCTCCTTTAACGAAGTGTCAAGATTCGCCCTGAAGAAACCGACCAAGAGAAACTCTGGGAAGTCAGATAAATTGGCCAGCTCGAGAAACTCACGGACGTGGGCCTCTATTGGGCGGTCCTCCTGTTTGAGGCCGAGAAGCAGGAGATTGGCCTGTTGGGCAGTGAGGGCTGCTGGATCCATTGTGGTTGGTCGTTCTGTCATGAAGTGGGCAGACAAGGGAGTAAGGATCCAGGTGCAGCTTTATTTGAATTTCTCAAAGTAAAGGGAAGTATAAACGCAGGAACAAATTAAACATCCACGAGGGGAAAATAAAGACATGAACACAAGAAAATAACACGGGGGTCTTGCAAGGAGGGCATAGGCAGGAACACGGACCAAGGCAGGATTCGGGAACAACATGAACAGAGCATCAAACATTAAACAACGACCAACAAAGGACAAGGTGAATCATCAGGGCTTAAATACAAAACAAGGGGAAACATAGACCAATGGAAAACCAAAACTCAAAACAAGATAAGACAATAAACTAAAACCAATGATAAATTAGAACTGATAACAAGATAATCAAACAATAAACCAATGAAAACCAGACACATAGACAAGGAGGGAAAACAGGACATGACAAGACTTTCAAAATAAGAGTGCATAAAACAAAAGGTAATACGGAAAATAAAAGGTGCCAAAACTTAAAATAAAAGTGCATGAACAAAGAACAATGTGGAACATAAAAGGTGCCAAAACTTAAAATAAAAGGTACACAAACCAAAGACGGTGTGGATCGTTACAATATTATTCAGGGGGGTATTATCTAGGCAGGACTATTGTTTACATCTCTGCCTGGATTCTACCTCCCTCATTATTCTGCATGGATGCTGAAAAAGTCATAAAAATAGGTACAGTGCATTGACACAAGAAGCACTTCTTGTCTCATAACACTTTTGATTCTATTGACTCCTAACACCTATATTATTCAGGGGGGTATTATCTAGGCAGGACTATTGTTTACATCTCTGCCTGGATTCTACCTCCATCATTATTCTGCATGGATGCTCAAAAAGTCATAAAAATAGGTACAGTGCATTGACACAAGAAGCATTGTATGTCCCATAACTCTTTTGATTCTATTGACTCCTAACACCTATATTATTCAGGGGGGTATTATCTAGGCAGGAACATTTAATCATTAGAAAGGTATTATGCTATAAATGTGATTTATGAGGACAGACTATTGCCCCCATAATTTAAATTGCTTAGAAAAACATACTAAACGATGTTTTATTGAAAATATAAAAATGCAGAAAGTTTCTTATGAGGGTTAGGGTATAGAATCTATAGTTTGTACAGTATAAAAATCATTATGTCTATGGAAAGTCCCCAGAAAACATGGAAACCCAACGTGTGTGTGTGTGTATGTGTATGTGTGTGTTTATATGCAAGTACACTGTTCATGAAAATCTACATGTAAATTTAATTTGATAATTTAATCTGTATATTTATTTATTTTATGAGCTTTTATTATACACAGTTTAGTTACGTTTAAATTTACTAGAAAATTACTATTCTTTTTAGCTGACATTTTTTATTGACTGGATTTTTATTTAGTATTTTAATTAAGATATTCTATTATTACTCTTCATTGTGAAATTATATAATGAATCTACATAAATGTTTTATTTACAGATTAACAATAAATAAGAAAATACTTGGGTAGTGATATCACATTTGATACAATAAACTAGTGTTCAATATTTTTAATTTGTCCAATAATAGCTACATTAATGAGTATTTCTCATAATTATCTATTGGATCTGCATACTACACTTTTATTTCAATAACACTTGAAAGGTAAATAATGTCAGCATATTTTTCAACAACTAGCCCACAGCAAAACAATTGTTTAATCTGTAGAAGTGAAGCCTTATGTTCTGTCCATGTGCCGATGATGTAATCGGCCAATCAGGACTCGGTTTAGGGTGCAATGATGCCGTGTGCAGAAGACGGGGTGCTGAGTGGCTAAAAAAAAAAAAAATGTAATCTTGTAGCAGAGCACAAGTATTGTCCATGCCCTGATCATGTAGGAGATCGGCCAATCAGGACTCGGCATCAGGTGCGATGACGTATGCAAAAGAGGAGGTGCTATTCGGTACACCGAAGAATCCCATGAAGGTAATCATATAGTCAAATAATTCGGCTAATATCTTTAAGAATGACAAATTGTGAATGACATTGCAGAAATGTAACATATTTCATTTTAGAAACAAGTGTTTTTTTTTTTTATCTCTCTTTTAATCGCAGGTTAATATTCATGTGTTAACAGTAGAACGAGAAGAAATCGAATACCCCCTCGAAATTGTCACTTTTTTGAGGTAAAAAAAAGTTTATTATTTATTACTGTCACTTATTTTTATTGCATCCAAATTATAGCCTCACTCACATAAGGGCGGATGAGGGTTTCTTCAAACACAGCATTGAATAAAGCTTAATTTATTTGGTAAAAATACCTTTAATGAAACATTTGTGTAGGTACAGCTAGGCATTTTGTATACGGTTTGTTTGAAGGTAATTAAATGTTAATTAATCTCTCTTTTCAAAATCTTTGTCAACCAACCATAATCATACGTTTTCTGCACATGATATTAGTCCACTATTATTTGTAAATCTTAGATCAAAATAATAATTATACCAATATCTTTTAACTAAAATTAAAATTGTTAAAATCTTTCTCTGGTTTGTTATTTTCACATTGATAGATTTTAACATTTATATACCCTGAAAGAATCACTATAGAGCAAGAAACTGAGCATTTATTTAGATGTTAAATTTCTGTGAAAGTAATTAGAAAATGACAAAAAATTAAATCTGTTCCAACCAACCTCAATCTCTCTTACTCAGTCAATTTTTTACTTTTTGTCTATAGGATATGGATCCCGCATCATACCGTGGTATTATGACCTACAAAACAGGTGGTGGTTACCCTCAGGGGCTGTCCAAGGATCTAAAGTCAAATTTTCGAAAAAAAAGCTGCTCTTTATGACATTTAAGGTGAGTAAACTTAATCAAACAACTCTGTTAAAACTGTATTATTATTTTGTAAACTATTTACAGAATAACAATATAGCAATATATTGGGATACCATTTTTTATACAGGCTACATTACACTTTCATTTTAAGTGTACAAGTGTTCAAGTCTTACATTTTACAGTACAATCAAACATATTAAACAATTTAGGGAATCTAGTTTCATGACTCTAACATTATTTTTTACTTACAAAAACAGGATAAAAAGAAAAAAAAGAAAAGAGTATTACATAAACTTTTTACATGATCAAACATAAAGTTGTAAACTTATTGATTATTTTTATTCATTCAAAATGTGTTTATAGGTAAATATTTAAATCCACAGATTCAATATTTTGTCTTTGGAAATTAAGTTATAATTGTATTTGGTCATAAAATTAACCACTTTGTCTTAAACGTAGCTAAATATTATATGTAGATGTCTGGAATCAGCACTGTCCCCTCCCACTTTGTTCATAAATAAGACCTGCCAAACAGAGTATACTGAGTAGTGTTGTATTGGAGTGAAGTGGTAACCCAGCGAACAGTGCCCCACTCATGCAAGTTTGAACTGTTATTATCAGTTTAAGCTTAAAAACATGATAGCAAATGTTTCTTCTTCAGTTTTGACTTAAACAATTTAACATGATGAAAAACTTAATTACAGTCCTTAATTGTTATGAAGCCAGACCAACAGAGACAGATTGCTTATTGCAATTTTTATAGTCATATTTACAAAATAACAGAAATTGCAAAACATTAAGTGCTATATTTTCACACATATTTGAAAAGTGTATGATTTGATAAGAAGGGGAAGGTGGATTAAGATGTCCACTGAACCTCATCTCAACATATCTAAGTGGTTATGCTCTTTTTTTATTTTTTATCTCAAACTATTGGTTTATCAGCTGATTTAGCCATGCCTGTTTTGACCAAGCTTTCAGATTATAGCTCCAGAGAGAAGCCCACTTAAAAAACAAACAAAAAATTAAAAAAGCAAATAAATTATTAAATATTTTAAATTATATAATTAAAAAAATAACATTCAATCAAATTTAACAGTATTTAAAATTGGTTACCAATAGTAATAGTACTAATAGTACCAATAATACTTAAATAAATGTTATCAAATTACATGTAACTGCATTATGCATATTACTACTTCATCCTTTTCTTTTAAGGCTCCAGACTGCAGATTAGTATTAATAATGTGCATTTACATTGAAACTTAATCATACATTCAAACAATTAGGCAATTAATTATGACAGATTGAAACAGGTCTAATAGTTAAAAACATACATTCCTGATGCTTTAATTAATGCCTTATTATTATTATTATTATTATTATTATTATTATTATTATGATTATTATTACTACTACTACTACGTAAATGTATGAGGGAAAAGAGGAGGAGATAACCGGCTGGACAATACAAATAATATTTTAATGAAAAACTTAAACAAAAAGACACAAAAACACATGTATCGGACAGCTGCCCGTAAATGCTCTCTCTCTGTCGCACCGCGTCCGCAGTCTGCCTTTATCCCTCTTGGAGGCTTGATTAGCCTGATAAGGGGCTGGCTCCGCCCTCCGCCCTGTCACACCTGGGGGCAGTGGTGGCTCAGCGGTTAAGGCTCAAGCCCCAGCACTGTCAAGATGCCAATGTTGGGCCCTTGAGCAAGGCCCTTGACCCTACCTGCTCCAGGGCCGCTGTTTCATGGCTGACCCTGCGCTCTGACCCCAGATTAGTTGGGATATATAAACAAATGATGTATGTATAAACAAAAATGTATGTAAATTGTGTGGCCATAATAAAGGCTTCTTCTTCTTCACATACTACTACTAATAATAATGAATTTATTAAACTTATCTTGCAGATGGTGAGCTGTACTATACTAGATATAAAGGCACTTCACGTAAACTCAAAGTGAAGGTTGTTTGTGGTGCAGAGGATGCCAACAAACTTTTTTTGGAGTTCCATGCAAGCAACATTGGTGTACATTGTGGACAGAAAAAAACCAAAGATGCCATATCAAAAAGATTTTACTGGCCAGGGATGTCAATAGATCTTGACAAATGGGTAACACTATTAATTTGTTTTATAAAAATTAATAAAATATTTACTATATCTTGTAAATGTAAACAGTTCTCCTTTTTATTCAGGTGGCTGAATGTGTGTCATGTCAGACTGCCAAAGCATCAATTAAAAAGAAGTACAATTTACACCTATACATGTAAACTGTCTCTCTCTGTTTCTTTCTTTCTTTCTGTCTGCACCACTACCAATTGACATTCATAATGCTCTAATAAATTATATATACATTTCATATTCCTTTCAAGGTTACACAGCCCTTTGAACTTTTGGGTATGGATCTGATTGGGAAACTCTCACTCACAGACAGTGGCCATCAGTATATATGTGTAATGATTGATTACTTGACCAAATGGCCACAGGCATATCCACTTCAATCTAAGTCGGCAGAGGAGGTCACAGACTGCATTATTAAGTTTTTTTTATCAGTTTGAGGCACCAAAACGTATACTCACAGATCAAGGGAGGGAGTTTGTTAATCAGGTAAGATGAAGTTGTACACTGCTCTACAATAACAGCATATAAAAGTGGTAAATGCAACTACAATTTTTTTTTATTTTTTATAATTTTACCATAATTAATCATACGATTTTGTTTGTAATGACAGATCAATAAAAATGTGTCCAGAATTCTCGGAATCAAAAGAAGTTTGTGTTCACCTTATCATCCGCAGACTAACGGTGTTGTTGAAAGAATGAATGGGACAATACAGAGGTACTGTACCAGGTAAGATGAAGTTGTACATACATGAATTATGTATGTTTATACATCAGTACTTTGCTGTATTGGCATTTGGACCAAAATGAAACTAATGTTGTATTTACACTATGGATGTAAAATCATTGTAATGTATTAAAATTTTTATAGAGCTCTCAGCAAATTAGTTTAAAAAAAACCAAAGCAGTGGGATAAACATCTTGATGCTGTCATGTTCGGACTGAGGACCAAAAAACAGATGACCACAAAGTTTTCCCCCTTTTACATGATGTTTGGTCGTGAGGCACGATACCCATCTAAGGTCCCTGAATATTATAGGGTGGGTGTGTGTTGTCTTTTGTTTTGTTTCTTTGTCTTGCATTCAGTGTGAACTTATCTACATGAACTTGAGATGCACAAATATTTAAAATTAGAAATCAAGGAAATACATTTTCTTTTTTCAGCTCGACAACACTGTTGAAGCTGTCATGGGGATTGAAGAAATGACTGAGAGTGTCCTAAAACTTGATGAAGTTATTCAAACTGCGCTGACCCACACTGCTCAGGTCCAGAAACAAATGAACAAAAAAGACAAAAAATCACAAAAGTTTAAATTCTCTGTGGGTGACAGGGCATGGAGGTTGAATGTTCGGAGCCAGCAGAGAAAAGGAGGAAAACTGGATCCAGATTTTCTAGGCCCTTACACTGTTAAAACCATAGAAGGGAAGAGTGCTGATCTGGCAGATGAAAGAGGGGTCATTTTAAAAAAATAAATATTGACCACATGAGGCTGCATATTGAGGAGACTCCACGCATTCATCACAAGATTGTATCTGGGATGTCCACAGCAACACCTGCATCACAAAACACCTCTGCTGCATCACCTGTAACCTTAGCTGCAAATGTGTTACCACATACCACCTCAGCATCATCAGTGCCATCACCCACCACCACAGCATCATCAGTGCCATCACCCACCACCACAGCATCATCAGTGCCATCACCCACCACCACGGCAACATCAATACCATCACCCACCACCTCAGCATCATCAGTGCCATCACCCACCATCACAGCATCATCAGTGCCATCACCCACCACCACAGCAAAATCAGTACCATCACCCACCACCTCAGCATCATCAGTGCCATCACCCACCACCACAGCAAAATCAGTACCATCACCCACCACCACAGCATCATCAGTGCCATCACCCACCACCACAGCAAAATCAGTACCATCACCCACCACCTCAGCATCATCAGTGCCATCACCCACCACCTCAGCATCATCAGTACCATCACCCACCATCTCTGCCACAGCACAATCACCTATAACCTTAGCAAAATCTGTGCCTTCTCACATCAGCTTAACAGCAGTTGTGGTATCAACCACCACCACCACAGCAACAGCAGTACAGCACAACCTCAACAGCAGTAACTCAGCAACAGGATTAACAGTTGTTAACCAATGTAAGTTGGAAATATTATTTGGTCACATATGCTGACTGATAGTGCTTAAAAATGTTTACTTTTAACATCTATCATTACAGGTATCCAAGAGGCTTGGTCAGGAAAAAATGTCTATGTGTTGCTGTTGTGACAGATGGAAATAATGTGTTTTACCAGCAAGTCATAGCAAGCATTTGAGTAAGCAGTAGAGTAACAGTTAATGGGTTCATATTAAAGTAATTTCGCCATTCGCATAGTTTAATGGTAGGCCTATATCATATGTTATGGTTGAAGTTGTTATTGTTAGTTGCAGCAGTTACAGTACAGTACTTTTCTTATTTCTTATTTTACATGTGCAAAATGTCATTCTAACAACAGCAGTAGTAAGTGTGGACGAGAGTATTGTAGTTACTAGAGGGCTCCAGCAGGAGGAACGTTCGAGCTATATGAGGGTGCACCTCGCTTCCTCCCTTCAGTAATTTCACACATGATCTGAGGAAAGTTTGTGTCTTTGCATCTTTCATTCAACTATTCCCCTTTTTAGGTATGAACCTTTTATAATATGTGTTAGTTTTCACCAGAGTATTATGTGAATGTGTACATGTGTCGAGGAGAGTGTTTATAGCACAGCTAGTCGAACATTGTGAATTTAGAGACGTTAATTGCATGACGAGTGAACTAGTCAAATTAGCCGTTAGAAATGCTAATCGCGACATCGTGGATGAAAGAGCGGCACTTATTTTAGTAGTTATGCCGTGACATCGTACTTGTCGTAGCGTTGTTCTCTATACGGGTCTAAAAATATACTGAGTATTATTAGTGGTGTAAAATGTTATGTATGTATGTATGTATGTTGTCAGCATAATTTTGTTTTGTATCTCGTGTATTGCCGTACTTACTCTGTAGTGAAAAGTGGGGAATGCTTCTGCAGGTATAATTGTTGACTAGAGAGAATGGTTAGAATTGTATGCATAACGCATGTAATATTATTTTGTATATGTAAACGGTACTGACGTTGCATATGGTTTTTGATATCGAGTCATTACACACATGATCTGAGGAAAGTTTGTGTCCGTGCAACTTTCATTCAACTATTCCCCTTTTTAGGGCTTTTACACTGTCAAGAATTGGACCATACAAAATCTTCTTTGCAGACATTAATAAAACTGCTCCAAATAATGAGCTTGAAAGTGAGGTAAAAGTTTTTAAAAATGTCAGTGATTTAAATCATAGACAAGTATCATGTATCAAATGTTGACTTGAACTGTAAATCCCTCATTGTCTTGCTTAAGGTCATAAATGCATACATGTCTCTTCTTGTAAAGAGATTCAATACACATTCAGAAGAACAAGCATTCCAATTTGACTCATTTGAAATGACAAATATCTGGAATGGAAATAGATCCAAACTAAAGGTTGGTTTATTCAGGTTAATTTATGTTGCAATTTTGAAATGTAGTACAGAAATGTTATAATACTCTTTCTGAATTTCAGGTTGATCCCACAATCTACAAATATCTAATTGGCATTGTGAATGACCATCACCACTGGACAGTTGTGGTAAAAAAAAAAAAACATTTGACTTGAATGATTTAGTATTAAAAGACAGATATTGAATTATTACCTGTGATGTACATTGAATTTACTTTGAATGAATAGAACTTTTTGCTTTAACATAATATAAAGCATAAAGAAGTATCCTTATCTCATACATTTTATTTTCTACACTTAAAAACTTAAAAGATTATGCTGCCATCCCAAAGGAGGGCTTTGTTCCTTGATCCCATGGGAGAAGTTTCTTCAAATCTAAAAAGGTGTCAGGATGTAACAAGGTATTAGAAGTTGTTAGACTACAAAATGTGCTTTTAATGTGCTAAATTGATTTAAAATAAATAAATAAATAAGTAGTGTTTCAGTGACAGAATAATGATGATTTTTATTTGTTAAGGGCTTTTTTGCGACACAAGGGATGCAATGTGTCAAGGTGGTCTTGCCAAACGCTGCCTCACCCAAATCAAAAAGATGGCACATCATGTGGTGTCTTTGCTTTGAAAGTAAGTGATGTAAAATAGCTTTTTTATGCTATCCTCCTAAACTGACAATGTCCTCAAGCATGATCTTGGAAAACACAATGAAGACAATTTATGGCATATATGGTCAGTTGATGTTTAATATATCTTTTATTTCTCTATATTATAAAATTGATTGATTGCTTCTTTTATTACTTTGCTCTTTTTCAGTTTGCAGAATGTGTACTCAGAGAGGAGCCAATTGTGTTTCTTAATACGGCAGAGGGAGTGGAAGAATTGAGGAAAACAATAGCTGTCACTCTTCTACAAAACAGTGGTATGTTTAATGTAATGTATTTGCATAATATTTGATATAACACTAATTTTCCAGTCTGCGTAGGTTTCTTTAGAAAACATAACATTTTAAATGGATGCAAAATGTATTTTAAAATGCATTGTGTACATTGATTGAATTAGATCATTTGTGTTACTTTTATCACTTTAAAAAAAATAAATAAAATGTTTTATAGATGACCTGAGCCAGCTGTGTCATGCCTGTGGAGAAGAAAGTGGAGATTATAACTGGGTAAGTAGTTACAAACTGTTCAGTGTTTATCTTTAGGTCTCAATCACTGAAGGTGTGGTGTATTACTAACAGTATTATTGTTATTTTTCGTGTTTATTATTTTATTTTTATTTTCATAGTTTTGGGTGCTTTTAAAGCACTTAGCATGCTTAAAGAATTAAGAAAGTTGGCACACATATCTAGTTAACACATTGGTGGGGGTGGGGGGGGTGCTTTTCAGTGCCACTTTTTAACTAAAGTAGTGGGGTCAGTTTCACTTACTTGATACATAGATTGTTCTCATCAAGCTGGACAACTTTCAACAGGATTCATGTGACTGGCAACACATTTCGGCAACATTATGCCAAGACATTGTAGATGCTAAATTGTGAACAGATTTTTTATGTATTGAAAAGTGTTGCGATGGCAAGGCAAAATACCTTAATGGCTTAAAAAAAATACAAAAATAAATAAATTAAATAAATAATAATAAAAATATATATATATATATATATATATATATTTATTCATTTTTTTATTTAATATATATAAGCATCCCAGGGTCATACCTCAATACGTTGGTTGAGAAAATGTCAAGAGTACATTTCTGCAAATTCTAGGCAAAGAGTGACTACTTTGAAGATGCTAAAATATAACAGTTTTTATTTAGTTTGGATTTTGTTTAGTCACAACATAATTCACATAGTTCTATTTTTGTTATTCCATAGTTTTGATGACTTACTATTAATCTAAAATGTGAAAAATTCTAATAAAAATAAGTAAGTGTTTCAAAACTTGAAGCCTACAGGTGGAAATGAACCCATGGTGCTTGGGACCATCACAGCTATGTTTCAGTATTGTTCACTCATTCCATCTAGAGCAATTTTAACAACCGTTATAGTCTCTGTCCTTTTTATTGCTGAATGATAATAAGTTCTTAATTAATTTTAGATTGCCTGTGACTCCTGCAACCGTTGGTACCACCAATCATGCATCGAGGGGAAATCAAATGTTCATTTTCTGTGTCCTGCCTGTTAAAATTCTGATGCGATGAAGAACACATACAAAGAGGCTTGTGTAAATTACATGAACAAGAAAAAGACTTAAATTTAATTTAATACCCTTGTTTTATATGTAAAATAAGTTACATTGTACATTGTTCACTTGTTCAACACTGGCTGTTATTTGTAAATTAGGATATTTGTACATATTGTTTCTTCTGATGTTTATTTAATTGGAATGCTTGGGCAGAAAATACCCTCTACAGTGCCATTGGCTAAATTTGTTTGTTTGTCTCTCTCTCTCTCTCTCTCTCTTCAATATATTTATCTGTGAAATTTGTTTATTATTCATTTGTATATTGTTAATATTTATTATGTTATTTCATTCAAACACTGAATGCTATTGTTAATAAAATAATTTTACGTGTTGATAAGTATTCTGTTTCTCCTGAAAGTGGGATAATGATAAATGTTTGGGCATAAAACAAGTGTTTTAAGTTAATAGGATCCAGTGTGTTATGGGACATACAATGCTTCTTGTGTCAATGCATTACACCTATTTTTGTGCCTTTTTGAGCATCCATGCAGAATAACTAGGGAGGTAGAATCCAGGCAGAGATGTAAACAATAGTCCTGCCTAGATAATACCCCCCTGAATAATATAGGTGTTTACGTCAATAGAATCAAAAGGGTTATGGGGCATACAATGCTTCTTGTGTCAATGCACTGTACCTATTTTTATGACTTTTTGGGCATCCATGCAGAATAACTAGGGAGGCAGGATCTAGACGGGCTTAATTTTTTTATGATTCTTTTATTTGTGTTTTTTTACTGTCATGTTTGTTTTCAAATTGTGCATGTTTAATGCTCTCTTTTCCTTTTGTTGTGTTTCTATGTCTTGCCTGCTCAAATAATATAAAGAAATTGCATTATTATTTGGGTTGACGGGGGATTTGTGTGTGCACCTACTGTATGCTAAACATTTTCAAAACAACCAAGAAGAAAAACTGTTTAAGTAAATAGAATATGTTATTGGACAAACAGTGTTGCTTGTGTCAGTACACAGTATGTATATATTTATATGATATTCATGTGTGTTTATGTTATTCATTTATGTAGATTTCTCTTATTAATTTGTTAAAAACTTTTTTTGCTTAAAAATCTGAAAGGTGCAGTAGTAATAAAGATAATCTATATTATTTATTTTCACCAAGAGCCAATTAGAGAAATTTTCTACATCTGTTTAGATATAATACCCATAACATTATTAATAACTCTTGGGCATAACATAACAAGAGTTGAGTGTGAACTAATTGTCTTTTTTAAAGCATGTGACACCTTAGTGTAAAATCTACCAGTAGGCTAGTGATTTAACGTTCAAATAGCAGACAAAAGAGACCTAGAATCGACTTGTTGTGTAGAAACACTGTTTCCATAAGGATCAGAAGGACGTAGGGCAATGACGTTTGAAATCCTTTGAATTAAATTTCAGAGTCTGTGCTGCCATCTACTGGAAAATGTATAACTTATCGTCCAAACTGAACTTTCGGATGGCTTGGGGAAGACGAAATTCCCACATTTTACTGCCATCTAGTGGAAGCACAGCGGTACTGTGCGCGTGCACACTACGGGGGGTAGATTTTAGCCGGGCAGTCGGAATTAGGCACAACACCTGTAAGCAGAATGCTGATATTGAAGAGCCGGAACGCAGTAACAACTTTGACGTTAATTTTTGCTAATTCGGAGAGTGCTCATGCATTGTAAAATTGACATCAAACTTTGGTGGACATCGAGAATCAACACTTGAAACATTTGTGGATTGTTCACTAACATAAGCAGTCTGATGTAGCGATCTGAGCTAGAGGGGCTTGGGACGGTTGCGTCACTGCCAAGGAGCTTCGCGGAGTATCTGATTATTATTTTTCGTGTGAGTTTAACCAAAGACAGAGACAGGCAAGTTATGCCGCCTCAGTTGTTAACGGTTAACAGTTTTTGTTTTAATGTTCAAAGTTTTCCCGGTTGGGAGTTTGTGGTTGCCAGAGCTGATCTTTTGTTTTTTGAATCTGAAAGTGTTTTTTTGCTGTTGTCTCATTACATGCAGTGTCACGTTAAAACGCAAAGGTATCCGTTTATTTTCCCAGTACAGGAACCGGTAGAGTGGTCCAGGATTTATTGATTTCATGGAAAGTAAAACGGACTAAATTTTTACATTATCTTAAGCAAAATAAGGTAACCATAGCATTTATACAAGAAACACACTTAAGACAGCTAGAAGGATGTGCATCGCTTTCAAAATAGACACTACAGATCTGTTGCATATTCCTCTGCTAACAATAAAACAAAAGGAGTACTAATTTTATTTAGTAGGAAGTTCAAAGCCCAAGTTGAATATATTGGATCTGATAATGCAGGTCGAATATGTTTGTGTTGTCATTAATAATAATAAGTTTTGTATATCGTGCATTTATGCTCCAAATGATCATAATCCTAATTTCTTATCACTATTGACAAAAACAATTTTAGATTTTAAAGACTATCATTTAATAATTGGAGGTGATTTAAATCAAGTATGTAATCCTGCCCTTGATAAATCTTCAGGTCTGGCGGTAGATACAGCGCACCCTCCTGGTGAATTAAATATATTCATGGAAGAGCTCAATGTAATTGATGCATGGCGCTCAAGGAATTTAGCCATTAAGGATTATTCATTTTATTCATCCCACCATAAAACGTATTCTCGAACTGATTATATTTTTGTTTCACCTCAACTTGAGAGTTGTATTGTGTCCACACAGATACTGCCCATTCTTATATCCGATCATGGTGCGCAATACTATACACTTCTTATAGGAGACAGAGTGAATTCTAAGACGAGGCGCTGGAGATTTCACAATGATCTCTTGAAAAACAGTGACTTCATTTTACAGCTTAATTCAAATCTTGCTGACTTTATTCTTCGTAATAAGGATTCTGCTTCTAATCCACAATCCCAGTGGGAAGTAACTAAATGTTTTCTGCGGGGCAATGCTATTTCCTTTTCATCGCGTCTCCATTCGGCTAGGAAAAAGACTTTATCTGATTTACAAGCTAGGATCTCTCCAATAGAAAATAGGTAAAAAACGGCATATTGTGAGTCTAGAGAGAAACAGCTGACAGCACTGAAAAAAGAACATAACTCAGCAACGCAACATATTGCAGAATTTATAATTCATAGGATTAGAGTCAACTACTATTATTATAACGAGTGGTCAAGCAGACTTCTGGCTTTAAAAATGAAGGAAGGGGAGTCTTTGTCGTATATTAGTGGTATTCAAACACCCCAGGGGCTGATCACTCACAACCAGCAAGAAATAAATTGCACATTTAAGGAATTTTATTCCACATTATACACCTCAGAAGCGGATCCAAATGATAGCACAATGAGAGAATTTTTAGCCGACCTAAACCTACCCTCTTTATCTCCAGAGGAAGCTATGACTCTAGGTGCTCCTATAACATTAGAGGAGTTGACAAGAGCTCTAAAATCTCTGAAATTGGGCAAGTCCCCAGGTTTAGATGGGCTTCCTCCTGAATTTTTTCAGGAGGTATGGGATCAGGTTGGACCATTGATTCTGGCTTCAATAAATTATGCCAATGAACATGGGAGGTTTCACAGAGACCAAAATACATCTCTAATTACTCTACTTTTTTAAAAAAAAAGACAAGCCACCATTTTCCCCCAAGAGCTACAGGCCTATTTCTTTGATATCTTCAGAATTAAAACTTTTTGCAAAAGTACATGTAAATCGAATTGAACCACTGATTGGTAAACTGATTAGTGAGAACCAGACTGGTTTTTTTCAAGGGCAGACAGGCTTCTGATAATGTTAGATGACACTTCCACATTCTTAATATCCTTGAAACATCTAATAATCCAGCAGCACTTTTCAGTTTAGATGCTGAAAAAGCCTTTGACAGGCTTGCGTTAGTAAAGATGAATATACTTGGGCGTTTAAATTTTTTATTCTCCATGTTGCCATTCTCTCCCCCTAAAGATTATTTCATAGACCTTCAGAGGATGATCTTCTAAATTCATTTGGAATAACAAAAAAACCCAGCATCAAATTTGATACTCTTAAACGTCCTAAGTCTCTGGGTGGCCTTTCATTGCCGGACTTTAAGTTGTACTATTGGTCTTTTCAGTTGAAGTCTTTAAACTCTTGGTTAGATGTTCAACCTTCCCGGGTTCCACAGTGGAAATCAATTGAGGAATCATTGGTTGCTCCTCATAGATTGCAGGATGTGTTATTTTCAGGAATCAAACTTAAAAAAGCTTCTAAAGAATTTGGCCCAGTTATAGCTAATTCAATATCCACGTGGCATCTGGTGGAAAAATATGTTAATCACTCATCTAAATTTTGCATACAGTCTCCTATTTGGAGCAACTCCTACTTATTACGAAACCATTCACTTGCTCACTGTGGTCAGATAGAGGTATTAACACTTTAGATAATATTTATGAGTCAGGTTTAAGGACATTCCAGGATCTTCAGTCTTGTTATAATCTGCCTGGATTCTCTTGATTCCTGTATTTACAGCTGAGATCTTCACTTAAAGCTTATGGAGTTCCTTGGGACAGACCTTTGACATCTCACCCTATGGCTCATTGGTTTGATCCCATGAAGGGAAAAATAGCCAAGGTCTCAATTATTTATGGTAGTCTTATCTCAGAGAAATGTGGAATTCTTGGTATTTCCTGAATCTGGGACAGAGAGCTTGGAGCACATGATCACAGTTTTGATTGGGAATCCATATGGCAAAATGTTTCAGTCTCGTCCAAAAACCCTGCCCACCAGCTGATAAACTACAATGTAATCCACAGAATATATTATACACCTCTGAAACGTTTTAGAATGAAACTTATTCCTTCCCCTGTGTGTGACAAATGTAGCACTGGGGCAATTGGCAGCTTTCTCCATCTATTTTGGGAATGTCCTCCGATTTTCAACTTTTGGATTAAAGTCTCTTCTGTTCTTTCACAACTTTTGGAACTGACAATTGATCCTGAGCCATGTCTTTTCCTTCTTAACGATGTCTCCTCTGTTGCCTTTACGTTAAAACGAAAAAACGGACTCTCTTCTCGGGGTTAACAGCTGCCAAGAAAGCCATAATTAGTTCTTGGTTTCCGTTGTCAAAACAGCAATGGTTGTCCTATTTTATAGATATTGTTCATTTGGAACGATCCACTGCCTTAATTAACAGAGCAAAGATTAAAACTATTGGGCACTGGAGCCGAATTCATGACAACCTGATTTCTATTATTAAAACTTAAGTGATCTAATGGTATAGGAGAGTACACCAAGATGTAGTTCAAGGTAAATGTGACTGTTTTCCTTTTATTTTATAGATGCCTTAATCATCTTTATTTCATTAGACACTTTCAATCTGTAAATGATCTATCTCTGACATTGTATATAGTTCCAATTTATATATACAGGTGAAACTCGAAAAATTAGAATATCGTGCAAAAGTTCATTAATTTCAGTAATTCAACTTAAAAGGTGAAACTAATATATTATATAGACTCATTACAAGCAAAGTAAGATATTTCAAGCCTTTATTTGATATAATTTTTATGATTATGGCTTAAGCTTATGAAAACCCCAAATTCAGAATCTCAGAAAATTAGAATATTACATGAAATCAATAAAAAAAAAGGATTTTAAATACAGAAATGTCGGCCCTCTGAAAAGTATAATCATGCATATGTACTCAGTACTTGGTTTGGGCCCCTTTTGCATTAATTACTGCCTCAATGCGGCGTGGCATGGATGCTATCAGCCTGTGGCACTGCTGAGGTGTTATGGAAGACCAAGATGCTTCAATAGCGGCCTTCAGCTCTTCTGCATTGTTTGGTCTCATGTCTCTCATCTTTCTCTTGGCAATGCCCCATAGATTCTCTATGGGGTTCAGGTCAGGCGAGTTTGCTGGCCAATCAAGCACAGTAATACCATGGTCATTGAACCAGGTTTTGGTACTTTTGGCAGTGTGGGCAGGTGCCAAGTCCTGCTGGAAAATGAAGTCAGCATCTCCATAAAGCTTGTCTGCTGAAGGAAGCATGAAGTGCTCTAAAATGTCCCGGTAGACGGCTGCGTTGACTCTGGACTTAATAAAGCACAGTGGACCAACACCAGCCGATGACATGGATTCCAAACCAACACAGACTGTGGAAACTTCACACTGGACTTCAAGCGTCTTGGATTGTGTGCTTCTCCATTCTTCCTCCAGATTCTGGGACCTTGGTTTCCAAATGAGATGCAAACCACTGAGCAACAGACCAGTTCTTTTTTTCTTTAGCCCAGGTAAGACGCTTCTGACGTTGTTTGTTGTTCAGGAGCGGCTTGACAAGAGGAATACAACATTTGAAGCCCATGTCCAGGACCCGTCTGTGTGTGGTGGCTCTTGATGCAGTAACTCCAGCCTCAGTCCACTCCTTGTGAAACTCCCCCACACATTTGAATGGCCTTTTCCTGACAATCCTCTCCAGGCTACGGTCATCCCTGCTGCTTGTGCACCTTTTTCTTCCACACTTTTCCCTTCCACTTAACTTTCTATTAATGTGCTTTGATAGAGCACTTTGAGAACATCCAACTTCTTTTGCAATTACCTTTTGAGGCTTTCCCTCCTTGTGGAGGGTGTCAATGATGGTTTTCTGCACAACTGTCAGGTCAGCAGTCTTCCCCATGATTGTGAATTCAACTGAACCAGACTGAGAGACCATTTAAAGGCTCAGGAACCCTTTGCATGTGTTTTGGATTAATTAGCTGATTAGAGTGTGACACTTTGAGCCTACAATACTGAACCTTTTCACAATATTCTAATTTTCTGAGATTCTGAATTTGGGGTTTTCATAAGCTGTAAGCCATAATCATAAAAATTATATCAAATAAAGGCTTGAAATATCTTACTTTGCTTGTAATGAGTCTATATAATATATTAGTTTCACCTTTTAAGTTGAATTACTGAAATTAATGAACTTTTGCACGATATTCTAATTTTTCGAGTTTCACCTGTATGTGTATTAAAAAAAAAAAAAAAAAAAAAAAAAAAAATTCATTATTATTATTATTTGTATTATTCCTTATGTGCATCTGTTTCTATTGTGTATATATTTTTATTTGTTATCAGTCATGTCTTCCACACTGAATTAATTCAGAGAAAGTGCTAATGCTGGTAACCTTGTTTGTAAGAAAAGCAATAAAGTATTGGTCACAAAAAAAAAATGTCAATATGATTTAATGTGATAATAATGTACATATACTGCACAAATAAACAGAAGTGTATGTGGCAAGTTTTTACTGATGTCATTATTTTGTGTTATTTATTCTACTTGTACGACATATAAAATGTAATGTTAAAATGTTTGCAAAAAAAGAATGCACATTCTGACATGCGAAGTGAAGCACGCACATGTATGTGAAACTGAGGCTTTGGCTCGATCGCGCGGTTTTCTGAAACCAGAAAATGATTCTTAATTAGAACACAGCCTTAACAATAGCCTGTCAAAAAAGTACTGGCGCTTCAGATAATGAACATCAAAGTTAGCATTATACTTGTTGTACAGGTTAAGGCACTGTTACACCAGCAAAACTACATGGGTCTTGATTCAAAGACTTCCAGCCCTCTTTTCAAAATGTTGAATCACTGGCTTTAAATGTAAAATAGCAAAAAATGTCCCTTATTCTAACAGGCATGCACAAATTTCCAGCAAACTTAGTTCAACGGCCAATAAACAAGCCATTTAATTTCATTTGGTAAACTTTAAGTTGTGCACATGACCAAAATCAATAAAATAATGTTCATGTCTTCAGCACAATGTATGAAATAAATCACTGAATAGCATAGGCAGAGATATAAAATATATAAAAACACCTGTAAAAATGATTATTTTTTTTTTTTTACCAAAAGTAAGTTTTGGGAAAAAGTCTTTATATTAGAATATATTGAAAATTATAATAACCTAATTGTATTCTATTGTGAAAACAAACCAGACACCAGAGTGACCATCACCGTAAAATCAACAGTTATTGAAAAAAAAAAAAATGCATAAAAAGGTAAAATGTCTTAATAGTTTACAAAAACTATTTCAAATTAGACAAAATATGTCAATGGTCCTAAAAACTTCTTCATGATCAAGATAATTTGTGGTGTGCGTCATTTGACTATCCTTCGTGGTTGTCCTCTCTCTTTTCTAATCCATCAGGATGGCAGTCTTTGTTCACCTCACTGGATTTAAGCCAGACTTCTTTGGCGAGGTTTAATTCTTGGATACAACTATTGAGGGAGAAAATACAAAAATAAAAGAATTATCACAATTTCATTAAAGACCAATGAGACCAAAGGGCTAGTTGTCAAACAGGGAAGTTGTCATAGGAGTTATATCTCGGTTACTAGAAGATAATGGTGGAAAATTCCAACAGCTTTGCAGAAAAGACATTATGACTAAAAATTTTTACAAAAAAAAACATTACCCTGTGGAAACTAGTGCCAGTCTACCCTATTTAAAAACCTAAGATAAATGCATTCATCTTTTCTTCTGTGGAATGCAGAAAAAAAGAAACTTTAAAGAATGTCCTGGTCCCTCTTTTCAATACAAGAGGAGTGGATTGTGACCACTTTCAAGCTTCAAAAAGGACTCAAAAGTAATATAAAGTTGTGTCTCATATCCCATGTCTTCAGAAAACATTGGTAGGCTTTGGAGAGAAACAACCTGAAACTTCTGTGAAAGTCGACATCCTTTGAGCGTTCATGAGAATGCAAGAGGAAAGCTTCTTCACAACATTCACAAGCTCTCATGCATTCTCATGAACATGATCATATCAAGATTTTCTCGAAATAGTAACCTAAAGTGTTTTTCCTCATTATAATCTTTTGCATGAAGACAGTAAGTTATGGGTTTGGAATGACAGGAAGTTCATTATTGCAGAATTACAATTTTTGGTACAAATATTTCTAATTACTGAGAATAACATGTCACTTACCCCCAGCAGGTTTCTGGGTACATAGCCTTCACTGTCACCTGTGCGTGCCCACCACCACTCAGTCTCTTCCTCATACTCCCTGCGGAGTATAGTCATGCAGTCGCCCTCACTGAATAGAAGCTCATCGCACTGTTCGCTCTCAAAGTCCCACAGTCCGTACACTACCCCTCTATTCATAATGCCCATCTTCTCCTGCACACCTGAAAAAACACAACAGAACTGAAATCAGTTATTGAAACAATAATCCATAAGAGTTTGTGTGTTCCAGTGATTCCACTACAGCTAAGTGATGTTGATGATAAAAATTACACAGTCTTATAAGTGACTTTCTTCTATAAAACAGTGGTGACAGCAATATGATAAGACAATCACAATGTAATAATCACAATATACAATTCTTTAGCCAAGTAAAATCATGGCTTGTAGCATATTGCGACATAATTGTAGAATTTAAGTGATATTCAGCATAGGTGCACATTCAGCTTTTACAATGGCTTCAAAAACGGCTCATCCAATCCAATTTTTAAAAGATAGAATTAATAGACAGATGCAAGGACACTTGGTCACACACCATAAAGGAATTGAGAGCACTGGGTGTAGCCTTCTTCCATCTCCTCACACTTATCAGCTGCTGTCTGCAAGTCACTGTAGGTCATAGCAAACACCGCTGCCCCAGACTCCACCAGGAACTTACACACCTGCACGTTATTACAGGAGGCAGCACAGTGCAGAGGAGTCCTACAACACACACACACACACACACACACACACACACACACACACACACACACACACACAGAGAGAGAGAGTGAGTGGAACTGAACTCACAAACAACATTTTCCATTTCTCAGAATAGCATTCTGAGATGCTATTCTTCTAACCACAGTTGTCCAGAGTGGTTATCCGAGTTATCATAGACTTTGTCAACCAGTTCGAACCAGTCTGACCATTCTCTGTTAACCTCTCTCGTCAACAAGGCATTTCCATCTGCAGAACTCAATGTTTTTTGTTTTTGGCCACATTCGGAGTAAATTCTAGAGACTAAATCATGCATATACAGGTCAGGAGCTTCAGTTAATGTTCGCATCAACCATTAAAATGGGGAAAAATGTGATCTCCGTGATTTGGACCGTGGCATGATTGTTGGTGACAGATGGGCTGGTTTGAGTATTTCTGTAACTGCTGATCTCCTGGAATTTTCACAAACAGTCTCTAGAATTCATTCCGAATGGTGTCAAATACAAAAAACATCCTGTGAGCGGCAGATCTGTGGAAGGAAACACCTTGTTGATGAGAGAGGTCAACAGAGAATGACCAGACTGGTTCAAACTGACAAAGTCTATGTTAACTCAAATAACCGCTCTGTACAATTGTGTTGAGACGAATAGCTTCTCAGAATGCTATTCTGAGACGCGGGTTGGTGCTGTTTTGGCTGCACAAGGGGGACCTACACAATATTAGGCAGGTGGTTTTAATTTCGTTGCTGATCGGTGTATATACAGTATATACACTTACTGGCCATTTTATTATGTACACATCTACTCATTGTTATTTATCTATATCTGCCAATAGTGTGGCAGCAGTGTAATGCATAAAATCATGCAGGGGTCACAAGTTTCAGTTAGTGTTCACATCAGCTATTAGAATGGGGAAAAAAGTGATCTCAATGATTTAGACCATAGCATGATTGTTGGTGCCAGATGGGCTGGATTGAGCATTTCTGTAACTACTAATCTCCTGGGATTTTCACTCACAACAGTCTCTAGAGTGTATAGAGAATGGTGACGAAAATGCTCTGTGGATGAAAATGTCTTGTTAATAAAATGTATAATAAATGTGTAACTTTAACAAATGCTGTAAAATTTAAAGTTTAATAAACAGGCTCCTACAACAAAAAACTTAAAAAAAAAAAAAATCAAATATAATAACTTGTACTGTAAGTTAATGTGAAAAAGTATTCATATTACATTGTAGTGCTTTTAGTGATATTCTTACAAATATATCCTTTAGTGTTCCACAGAACAAATATTCAAGTTTTTGACCAAATTTCCAAAAACGTGCCATTGCGACTTCCGACTCAAATTGATCACATATTCTCAGCGTGCATTACATATAAAGTATAAAAAAATATTTGGCTTTTGTCAGAGTAAACACATGGTTGCAAAAAAAAATGAGACTGATTTTAGAAAAGCACTAAGCATACTGCCTTCCAAATTACGCCAGCAAACAAATAAGAAATATTACTTCATAATTACTTGGTTGTGGATTTTTCAGTACCAGCAAATTTTCTCTCTAAATCTAACAATAGTTGAGCCAAAGCTATTTTTTAGAAGACAGATCATAGTCTAAGGGATCTGATTAGACTGTGAACATATTTTTTTCACAGGAACAGTAATTCCCTGCCTTGGTTTTAAATAAGGTGCTGATAACCAGTGTTGCCAGATTGGCCGGTTTTTCGTCCAATTGGGCTACTTTCAATAGATTTGTATGGGGGTATATTTTCTTGGGTCGGTGGTTAAAATTTGGGCTGCTTTGGTATGATTTTGGTGGGTTTTTAAAATGCAAATTTTGAAATTACCCAGATATCAAGTGGTGGTTAATACTAGTATGTATCTGTAAAGAAGATCATTTTCATGGGCAAGGAAGAGGCGAGAAACCGGCTTGACAAATAAATAATATTTTAATGAAGAACTTAAAACAAACACATAGGACAACAGACATGTCTGCTGATTAAGCTCTCTCTCTCGATCGCCGTCTGCGAGTGGCCTTTATCCCTCTTGACGGCTCAATTAGCCTGATACGGGACCGGGCGTGCGTAATCACGCGCCGGTCCCGCCCTCCACCGTGCCACAGTATCTTTAGAGATTTTCTTAAGAAATTGAACCTTTGAGCCTTTTGGCTAGAAGTTTAATGCTGTTGAGAACACTGCAGGATATATAATGAAATTGGCAATCATGGTGATCATAGACAGTAGAATCATAAAGTAACACGACTTAAGTGACATTTTTTAATGATTACAATTTTTATTCAAACAGAAAAGAAAAACATAAATACACAGAATCAACTTTTAACACCCACTACCACCTCTCCCCATCCCCAACCCCACACGACCCTCACCAAATACCTCTTTAGCCATACATGACATACAAAAAAAAAAAAAAAAAAAAAAAAACATAACTACCACTCTCTCTCCACTGCTCCACCTGCTCCAAGGAACCCTGCAAGAATGCCAAGTATCTACCCCATTTCCCAACAAACAAATCCAAATTCCCCAGTCTTCTATATAACCCATCTTCTAAAGCTCCCCTCCCCATTTCCAAGCACCATTCATGAAATGGGTGTGCTCCAGTCGATTTCCAACCCCTCAAAAACACCTGTCTGGCGACCATAACACTGATAGGACCCAATCCTTCACATGTTTATTCCCCACATTGATGACTGCCCCATCTCCCAAAATACAGAGTCTAGGGCCAAACGAAACGTGAGTGCCCAAGACGTCACATACATAACTCTGAACCCTCAACCAAAACCCTTGAATCTTAACACACCCCCAAAAAACTTGGGTTGTGTCTCCATCCTCCGATTGGCATTGCCAGTATGTGGGTGTGTCTTAAAGACAAAATCTATATAATCTAGAGGGGGGTCCAATAGAATGTATGTAACATCTTGAATTGCATAAGGTGAACCCTTGCATCTCTAGATACAGATTACATTTTTAAAACAAGTTTAAATCTTTCTCCCATACACTCATTAGAGCTCCATCCCCCAGATTCTGAATTTACAGGGAGTAATACACTGAAAAGCAGTAATCACCCCTCCCAGAGTATCTGCCGCTTTAGGGGGGGGTGTATGCTACTCCCAAAAACAATACAGAGCAGGTGGCGCAGATGTAAATACCTAAAGAACTGAGATCTGGGAATCCAAAAATGTTGAACCATATTTTCAAAAGATCTCAACACTCCAGTTTCATATAGGTCACCGAGTGTATAACCCCCTCACAATCCACTCTGACCAGCAAAAAAGGGACTTATCAATACATCATTTTAGGTTCAGCCATATGCTTGAGGCAACATGAAAATAAATGTCCAAATTAAACACTCATTAAGCGAGTGCAAATGCGAGATAATGGGGTGTAACAACTTCTCTGATTAGATAAATGCTTTGCAATGGCGAAATAGGGGCAAGGACTTCCTGTTCAATACAGAACCAGGGAGGGACTCTCTTAGGTGGAAGCGATCAATGAGCCAAATGTCTAAGACCGAATGCATAATAATAAAACAAAATATTGGGTAGGCTAGCCCACCTTTGTCAGTCGGCTTATGTAACTTATTATAATGTAATCTAGGACACTTACTATTCCAAATGATGGTCTTCGCTATGCTATCAAATTGCTTGAAATAAGGGAGGGGGACATCTACAGAGAGAGATTGTAGCAGGTAGTTTGGAATGGTAGTTTGGGTAAATTTTGGAATAAAATTAATTTTAATAACATTAACTTTTCCCAATCATAGATAAATTTAATGAAGCCCACCTGTCCACATTGCTTGAAAACCTTTTTATTAAGTGATCAAAATTAACTAATTAAATCAGACAAATTTGCTGTGATAAAAATGCCCAAATACTTAATGCCCTGTTTGGGCTACTGGAAGGCGCCCGGCTGGAAAGCAGTTACTGGGCATTACGCTGTCAGGGCCAAAGCTTCAGATTTAGACCAATCTGACAACCTAGAAATCCTGAGAATTTAGAAAAGGAATAAATAATTCTGTGGACGCAAGCCATAGATCTAGTGGGGTTTTCTCAAAATCAAGAGAATATTTTTGCTCAGGCATCAGTTTAGGGAGTTCTAATGGTTCCACAAAATTTCTAATATCCTCATCAGTAGATGAAGACGTGGAACTATAGAGATCAAGATAGAATTCTTTAAAAGCAATATTAATATCAATGGCCGAAGTAAAAATTTCACCACCAGCAGATTTCACTGATGGAATGGTAGAAAAAGACTCTCTCTGCTTTATATAGCTAGCCAAACGCTATACTGCTTTGTCCCCTGACTCAAAGAATGACTGTCTTTCCCTGAATAACCAAACCTCCACCTTCCATGACAAAATAGTGTTATATCTGTATTTCAATCGGGTCAATTCTCTGAGGCCATCTGATGACATTTGGCACATCATCTCTGCCTCAGCACTTTTAACATTCTCTTCCAACTCCACGAGTTCTCGTGCTTTGGATTTTTTGATGAATGAGGCATACTGTATGATCCGACCCCTAAGAACCACCTTAAGTGCCTCCCAAGCCATGCCCACAGAGGAAATGAGGACCAGTTTGTCTCCATATAAACATTAATTTCAGTCTTTAACATTTGTTGGAAATTAGGATTTTGCAAAAGGGATACATTAAAGCATCAACTATATGATTTCTTTTTCTCCATATGTGGCAACACCTATAAACTTACCAGTGCGTGATCTGAGACTAAGATGTTTCCAATTGAGCAATCAACAACAGATGAAATGAGGGACTTGGATATATATATATATAAAAAACCTATTCTAGAATAAATCTTATTGACTGATGAAAAAATGTATAGTCCCTGCCAGATGGGTTCAAAAGTGTCCAAATATCTGTAAGACCAAGATTTTTACACATCCTGTGAAGCGTCAGTGTTGCTCTAGGGGGCCTACACACTTTTGCTTCATTATGATCAAGGAAATCAATCCATCAGTCCATCAAAAGATTAAAGTCTCCTCCCAGTATAATATCATGAGGGGTGCCAGAGGCTTGCAACATCCCTTCAAGATCTATAAAAAGCCCTTACAATCAGCATTAGGTGCGTATATATATTAGCCAAAATTAACATTTGTCCCTGAATTTCTGCTAAAACAATAATGACTCGTACTAATTTATCTTTAATTTATTTGAGACATTAGAATTGTAGATGTTTACTTAGCAATGTAACAACTCCCCTGCTCTTACTTGAGCCAGCACTAAAGAAAACATGTCCACCCCATGTCAGCTTCCTGTGGGGAAAGGTGCATTTCTTGAAAAAAACACTTCTTACGTCTTTTCTTACGTTTAAGAAAAGAAATAACCTTCCTTCTTTTTATTTGGTGCTCCAACACATTCACATTCCATGTGGAGAGAGACAATCACCTCATATTAACATTTGACTTTTTGACATATGAGAATTTTTTTTATTGTGTGTCAAAAATAAAATTATAAAGACAACATTCCAACATTAGTCCAGTCAAACCCTGAACTTCCCCCTGAACCTAACAAACAGAAAAATGAAAAACAAGCGCATTAACCCTGTGCACGACAGCGCCAACACTCTAAACTCAAACAGTCCTAGTACGCCTACTAGAGTACCCGTGACAACTTTACCGTCTGATTGTTCGAGTCCAATGTTCCGATACAAATTTTGTGAGAGAATTACACAAGAGAAAATAATCTATAAAACAAACTCCAGCCAATAGGCAGAATAAACACAAAAGAACGTGTAGATTAATTCACAAAACTGTCCCAAAGGTGTTCCTCCACAAAACAAGCTCCATTTGCTAGCGGAACCAGAACCAAAAAAAATCTGTTCAGTTTCCTCAGACTGTCAAACAAATGATCAGTGAACTGGCTGTTCATGAGTGCAGCAGATTACCTAATCCTTCCAATGTCCTGCAAAAAAACTCCAATAGGCGGTAGAACGATTCATCCACAACTGTCCAGAAGGATTGTTATTCCACAAAACAAATTCCATCCGTTAGGCGGAACCAGTATAAAAAGAAGCAAAACAGGTGCCCAGTTTCCTTGGACAGTCAAGTGGATGTTTTGTGAGTCAGGCCCACTAGGGTGCAAAAGCAAGCGCAAAACAATGGCTCACGGACCCTATGAAGGATATCGCATGTTGGGGACAAGTAAACACTTCGGCCATCCTTAGCATTTATTCTCAAGCTGGCCAGGAACTTCAGTGCAAAGCAAACCTCCATCGATGCAAAGGCTTCTTGAAGGAGTGTTATTCCACAAAACAGACTCCAGCCACTAGGCGGAACCAGAACAAAAAGAAACAAAAAAGGTGCCTAGCTTCCTTGGACGGTGAATGTTTAGTGTATCAAGCTCACTTGGCAGCAACATAAGAAACACAGCATGACTTCTTCAGTCCATTGATTTTATGAAAGACAACGCTTGCTGTAGGCATGTAAATATTTTGCAGCCATCCTTAGTATCTATTCCCAATTTGGCCAGGAACATCAGTGCAAAAGTGACCTTCCGTTGATGTAAGAATTTCTTGCATTCATTGAATCGGTTGCGTTTCTCTCATCAAATTTGCAACATCTGGGAACAAGAAAATGCTGTGGTTCTTCCAAGAAAGCCTTCCTTTACTCCTCACCTTGCGTAACATGAGATCTTAATCGAACGATCTAAAAAATTTGTCCAGAGTTGATCGGGGCCTGTCTCCCTCAGCAGATCTCCGAGCTCGCAAGATTTCCAGTTTATGGACTATGTCGAGCAGACTCGGTATGAGCTTGTCTAGGAATTTCAACATATCTCGGATTTCTTCATTCTCAGGAATTCCAACAATTCCAATGTTGTTTCGCCGATTACGATTCTCAAGGTCTTCCAGTTTTTCCCAAACGCGTTCCAAATAGATTTTGTTTGCTAGTGGATTAGCAGCTAATTCCCTCTCCGATGACTCAGATAATCGATCCATTTCTCGACGTCCCACAGTCTTGTAACCAACTCAGTGAATTTTGTCTCCATGGAAGTGAATGATTGACATATTACTGCAAGATCCTCCAAGTCTGCTACGACCTTTGCTAGCATCACCACATGCTGGACAGCTGACGCCGAATCTCTCCCGCCGCATCGTCTACTGTAAACTGGGTCCATGGTCTGCGGCCCATTTGAGGTGTCAGCTTGAGCATGTAAGTGCCTTTTAATGTCTCTAGAGCCCAAGGATCTTGAATTTCATTGACATATTGACCTCACAGAAAAGTTATGGAACAGGGTGTATCGTATCTCAACTGTTTATGACACAAAAAGAATGAAACACTAGCAAAGTATGCAGAGCTCGCCGTTCACTTGTCCAACCCACGCAAGCATCATGTGACTCCCCTTAAAAGTGACTTTTGAATTTGCTGCTGTTTGCTGACTTGATTGAATATCAGCTGCATTATATCCACGATGACAGCTGTCTAGAAACTTTGACGGCTCTGTGTATTAGCGAATTCACCTTAAATGTCTAAAAAGATTTAAAATGTCCTTGGAATTTGGAATAAGCCATAAACAGTGTAAAAAGGTAAGACAGATTGTACATATAACCTTTTTGTGACATATTAATAAAAAAAATAGGCCTATAGAATGGCAAACACACAACTGCAATCATGGCGCAATGGAATAGGTACTTCATTATTTGGCTTCTTGAAATCCCAGGGAAGCATATTTGTTAATTTTCTGTGTGTGTGTGCGTTTGTTTATATGTGTGAGTAAAGAAAAATGGGTAAATGGAAAGGTTTTTGGAGACGTTATCTTTGCATTGCTTAATTGTTTTGTCATGGTTGTAAAGGCAATGCTGTAGTATTATGGCTAATGTGCATTTTATTTTCATATACACTATTTGGGTGTTTTTTTATGTATTAGGTTTTGAGCAATCAATGAGAAAGTCTGGAAAATGTTGAACAAATCTGGCAACACTGCTGATAGCCTCCATGCACTCATTCAACTTTGATTCCAACACCATGAGTTGTTAGTTATTGTAGCTGTTGCATATTGTAGTTTACAAGCTCAAAACTGCACAAGTACTAAGTCCAGGTCTTAATAATAAAAGAATGAATCAATACCTACCACCCATCGCTGTCAGCAGCATTGACATTGACTCCATACTGAACCAGGAATTTTACAATCTCTGTATGACCGGCACAGACTGCATTATGAAGGGCGGTGATTCCCTCATCATTAGGCTCACTCGGATCTTCAACCTTTATGGTTAATGAAAAAAGTTGTATTTGCTAAATATTCTTGAATTCAAAGACTATTAATCAATCACAATCCACATAGTCATGTACACACAACTGTTTTAAGTTTTAAACTTTGAATGTAACTTTCCTCATATATGACCCTCTGCACCAGATCAAACTCTCCCTCCAGAGATGAGTCCAGTAACAGTGCCAGAGGATTAAATCGCACTCTCATGTTGTGGTCAATGCGCTCAGATCCGGCTTTACGCAGATTTGTCCTCTTACCCTGCACAGACAAGACAAAAAAAAACAAAACAAAACTGAAGCTATACTTTAATTAATCCCATAGCAAGGCTATTTAAATGCAAAACCCTACTTCCATTTCAAATTAACCACTTATTACACAAAATTACATATACTCCCTGGCCTTAGCCTTGATCATCTAACATTAAAAGCTCATATACACAAATTTGTTAAATAACTTGCCAAAAACAGTCATCCAAGGAAAATAATGTCATCATTATCTTTAAAAAAACAGCATCTTATACATTCCTCAATTCAATTATATTATCTTCCATTTCTTGCTGCTTACCTATCTTTTCTCTCACTACTCAATATGCACCATTAATAATGCATTATAATTTACATTTATGATAAAATCATAAAATTATCTCTGCTCTCCCCCCTGCACCCACCATTGTCTTGCATTTCAAAACTCAAAATAACTATACTGTACATTTAAAATTATTGCAACTTGTCTAGAAAGCATAATTAAATGGGTTAACCCATTTAATCTCACCGGTTACAACTGTGACTGAAATTTGAAGGATCTAAAAAGAATTGATACATTTTACAAGGCGGTAGGTAGCATTGTTGCATTGTGAGCAACTTGGGGTTCAGTATCTTTCCCAAGGACACTTTGGTATGTGGAGTCATGTGGGCCAGTAATCAAAGCGCCAACCCTGCAATTAGTGTACAACCCGCTCTACCACCTGAGCCACAGCCTAAATCCTGTAAAGACTGTGATGACCTTATCAGTGTAAATCACACAATTTGTTTTATATTATATTTTTTTATAAACCCCTCCCCCGAACATTCAATTCCACCCAAAAATATAATATATACAGTATATATATATATATATAAAAATCACACATCTACATCTAAACCTCTCTCTCCGCTATCTCTCTTCAAGAACTCCAACCACTTGCCCCATTTCCCAACAAACCAAATCCAAATCACCTAGCCTACTAAATACTATTTCCTCATACGCTGCCAAACTCCCCATCTCCGTGCACCACTCCTGAAATCAGGGCAATCCAGCCAACTTCCATCCCATCAAAACAATCTGTCTGGCAACCATCACACTGGTCAGGACCCAATTCTTTATATTTTTATTCCCCATATCGATGACCAAAACACAGAGTCTGGGGAAAAACAAAATCCGAGTGCCCAACACGTCACAGACAAAACTCTGAACATTCATCCAAAACCCTTGGATCTCAACACATCCCCAAAAAACATGTTGTGTCCCCGTCTTCTGATTGACACCCCCATTAGGTGGGTGTGTCTTTAAGACCAAACTTATACAATCGATGCAAAATCTTAAATTGCATCAGACTTAACTATGCATCTCTAGATGTAGACTTGATGCTTTTTAAAATCCTAGCCCACACTCCTTCCTCCAATATCAAATGTAAATCTTTCTCCCATAATCTCTTGAGAGAAGACAAAGCTCCATCCCCTAGACTCTGAATTAACATGGAGTAATACACCGATGCCTCATGACCTTTTCCAAAAGCTGTAATCACCACTTCCAGAGTATCTGTCACTTTAGGATGGTGTATACTACTTCCAAAAATATAGAACAGGTGGTGCAGCTGTAAATACCTAAAGAGCAGAGATCTAGGAATCTTAAAATGTTGAACCAAATTTTCAAAAGATCTCAACACTCCACTCTCATATAGGTCACAGAGTGTAGTAACCCCCCATACAATCCACTCTAAACGACAAAAAGGGGACTTATTAATATATAATTTAGGGTTCAGCCATATGCTGCCTACAGGCAAGGCTCCGGGGCCAGATGGCTTTGCCACTGAATTTTTTAGATTGTATGCTACAGAACTGGCTTCACTTTTGTTAGAAGTTTATCCGGAATCATTAAAGAATGGAAAGCTTCTATCAACCATGACACAAACCTGGATCAGTCTGATTCTTAAAAAGGACAAAGATCCAAGTGTAGAGTTTGGAAGAGAGTGTAAGAGTTACCGTTCAATTTCCCTGATCCAGCTAGATGTTAAAATTTTGCCCAAAATTCTGGCTAACTGATTACGTAAAGTTATGACAACTCTTCTACATATAGATAAGGTGGGGTTTATTTAGGGCCATAGGTCTTCTGATAACATTAGGCGTTTCATCAATATCATGTGGTCAGTGGCGAATAATCAAACTCTGGTCGCTGCCATCTCAAGGAGTTTGTTATGGTAGAATGGGCTTATCTTTAAGATTTTGGAAATGTATGGGTTCGGGAATACTTTTATTGAATGGAATAAGTTACATTATAGACACCCGGAATTGGCGGTACAAACAAATGGATTCATTTCAAATTATCTTACACTGGATAAGGGCACCCAGCAGGGTTGCCCTCTTTCCCCATTATTGTTCTGTCTTGCCCTGAAAGCATTAGTAGCCACAATAGGAAAGGAGGATGATTTTCCAGGGATGATGGTGGGAGGTCTGGCGCATAAGCTTCTACCCCACTAGATCCATGTCTTGCCTCCACAGAATTATTAATTCCTTTTCAAAGTTCTCAGGAAACAGAGTAATTTGGTCTAAATTCAAAGCTTTGGCTCTGACAGCCTACTGCCCAGTAACAGATTTTCAGCCGGGCACCTTCAAATGGACCAAACAGGGCATTAAGTATTTGGGCATTTTATTCAGAGCAAATGTGTGTGATTTATTTTTGTAATAAAAATGTTTTCGAATGATGTGGGTAAGTGGGCTTTATTACATTTATCTATGATTGGGAAGGTTAATGTTATTCAAATGAATTGTAATCCAAAATTCAACTACCTGCTACAATCACTCACTGTAGATCTCTCTTATTTCAAGCAATTTGATACCATAGCGAAGTCCTTTATTTAGAACGGTAGGGCCTACCCAAGATTTAGTTTTATTATTATGCATTTGGTCTCAGACATTTGGCTCATTGGTTGCTTCCACCTGAGAGAGTCCCTCCCTGGTTTTGAATTGAACAGGAAGGCTTTGCCCCTATTTCACCATTGCAAAGCCTTTCTATCAAACTAACCAGAGAATTCACACCCTGTTATCTCACATTTGCATGTGGTTTGGACAAAAGTGTCCAGAGTATTTAATTCGGACATTTATTTAAATGTTGCCTCAAGCATATGGCTGAACCCTAAATTACATATTAATATGTCCCCTTTCTGTTGGTCAGAGTAGATTGTGAGGGGGGTTACTACACTCAGTGACCTGTATGGGAGTGGAGATTTGAGATCTTTTGAGAATTTGGTTAATCATTCTGGGAGTCTCAGATCTCAATTTTATAGGTATTTACAGCTGCATCACCTGCTCTGTATTGTTTTTGGGAGTAAGCACCCAAAGCGGCAGATACTTTGGGAGAGGTGATTACCGCTTTTGGAAAATTACTCCCTGCTATTTCAGAGTTTGGGGGGATGGAACATTAACTTCTATCTAGAGATTACGGGAGAAAGATTTAAACTTGGTATTGGAGGAAGGAGTGTGGACTAGGATTAAAAAAAAAATGTCTTCATCTAGATATGCAAGGGTTCGCATTATGCAATTTAAGATTTTACATAGATTCTATTTGACCCCCTCTAGATTATATAGGCTTGGTCTTAAGAACACACCCACCTGCTGACAATGCCAATCAGAAGTTGGAAACACAACCCATGTCTTTTGGGGGTGTGTTAAGATCCAAGATTTTTGATTGAAGGTTCAGTGTTATTTGTGTGACGTTTTGAGCACTCAAATTTTACTTTGCCCCAGACTTGGTATTTTGGGCGATGGGCCAGTCATAAATTTGGGTTACAAATATTTTTTAAATTGGGTTCTGACTAGCCATATGATTGTCAGACAAATTATTTTAAGTGGTTGGAATCTGGACGAGTGGCAAAATTTCCGGAGTGGTGTGTAGCGATGGGGAGGGTGGTAGCTTTTGAGGAGATGGCAGGTAGAAGGCTGGGGTTTGGGAAATTTTCAGGAAGTGGGGTAAGTATTTGATGGTTTGGGGGGACATTCAGGGAAGGGATTAGGAGAGAGAAATTTAGTTTAATTATATACGTTTATTATATATTTTATTTTTTGGTTTGTTTGTGTATTATTTTATGTGACTACGGGGGTGTTCGTTGGGGTGAGGGTGGGGTTGGTGTTTGGGGAGGGATATTAGCGAGGGTTAAAAGTTAAATGTTGATTCAGTGTGTATGTGTTTGTTTTTATCTATTGTGTTTTTTCTTTGAAACAATAAAAAAAAAAACTAATAACAAAAAAATTTAAATAATGGCAGAGTGAACATTGCACTGTTCAGGTATGCTTTACAACACAGTGCGATGAATGGACTAGGCCATATCAACAATGACTTTTAACCACTTTCTTGACTATTTTATAAGACAAAAGAATGTCAAGAAACTTTTCTTCAAAAATGTGTCTAATTCTGCAAAATACCTATTTATTCTAAAAACTAAATGAACTACTGAATTAAACGTGCAATGTAATGATGTCATACAAAAAACATGTAGAAATACTTTTGTTTGTTATGTTACAGCAAAGTAGACTGCATATTTCACATAATATTTTGAAAACAACAATAGACAGTATAGAGTACATACTGAACAATACCCAGCATGCAAATATTCTTTTTGGGGCACATCCTCTATCTGTAATGATGGTAATTTGGGGCACTTACAGGGGGCAAGGGAACCTGGCCAGTGACCTCTGGTGGCATCATGCCGAAAGTGTCTTCTGGACCATCCTGCTCAGCACCACTGGGATAAGGAGGTGGAGGATATGGAGGAAACTCCTCAATGAAGCTCTCTGGAGGCAGTAGAGGAGGAGGGCTGGTTGGCTGGGGAGGTGGCGATACCAGTGAAGTATCAGGCTGTGGGGCTGGGTGTGGAGGTGGTGGAGGGGGGATATCTTCTATTTTATTTTCTGGTGTAGCTATGGACATTGGTGGCTCTGGGTGTGGCAGATCTGGTGAAGTTTCATCAGATCTCTGAGGTTCAGTAGTATTAACCTTCTCCTCTTCTCCAGGAGGACTCACTGCAGTCTCCATGGCAGCCAGAGTTGTCTTCTGGTACAAGAGTTTCTGGATATTAGGGCCGCCAGGGCCCTCAGGCTCTGTGATGGAGCTGCGTTTCTTTAGGGGCCGCGGCGCATTGTAGAGTTTCTTCCTGAGAGCTTCTAAGTCAACGTCACTCTGATGGCGGTAGGGGTTCGAGATGAAGGGAAGCAGTTTGGTGGGACTGAGAGGTCTGGGAATACGCTCGGTCTCTGGGTTCTCTGAAGAAGAGCCAGTATTGTGTTCCATCTCTGTTTCAGAACCACTGAGCGGGTCCAGGTATGGGTTCTCAGGGTGATGGTTTTGAGACTGATGGCCTGTGGGGATCACTGGCTTCCCATAAACTACATGAACATGAAGAGACAAAAGTTAGCTATCACACAGGTTGAAATCATTATTCACAGATTAATCTAATAAAGTTTTGCTTTAAGCATGATTAATTCAGTTTAAAAAAAATTGCCATTATGTAAGACTGCCTACTACATTTGACATCTGGATTTCATTTATAAATAAATTAGCCATTAAGAGTGTCCCCTGGTTATGGGATTGTTTTGAGAATGTACTGTTGCTCTTTTTCAGACTTTCGAAATCACATATGTATTTATTTTATTTGTAATGTCAAATTGTGCGAGTCTGTAGGGACAAGAAAGAATTACAGATGAAATGTATTTTCAAGCAGGTTGATAGAGTAAACTGTGTGCAGATATTCTCATTCAAATGAGAAATCCACACCATCAGAACATCTTAATAATTGAGTTAAATAAATGAAGTAAAAATAATTAAACACTCAAAGGTGGTCAGATGAAGCAGGACTTATGTTTTTAGACCCAAAGCATAGATCAAATTGATCTGTTTTTCTTGGTCCATGCAAACAGAGTGATGTGTCCTATTGTCATTAAGCACACAGAAAATAAAATAATTTAACAGGTCTAAATAGGGCCATGTATTAATAAAGATATTCCTATTTGATTCGATTCTGATTCATTAGCTCTCAATTCCAATTCATTTGGGTGTATTTCAGTTGGGTGTATTCCATTTTGCTTAAAAAGAAAGAAATTCTCTCTTAGCTAATGCTGTTAATTATACAAGGGACTTTCTAACTTCATACATGCATATTCAATTGAAATTAAGGACTAATTTTTAATTTTCAAGGACTGCACAGAAGTGAGAGTTCTCAACTTCCATAACAAGTGACAAACAATAAGTTGGAAACTTGTTATTACAGGGAATTCTGACATGGCATGAATCGACAATTAACAAATGTTTAAGAGGAACCTAGCTAGGAAAAGAAACAAACTATAACTATACACACAAACAAACACACACACACACACACACACACACACACACACACACACACACACACACACACACACACACACACACACACACACACACACACACACACACACACGCAAAAGGCCAGTTTCAGAAGGAAATTGGTACTTTAATTCACCAAAGTGGCATTCAACTGATCACAAAGTATAGTCAGAACTTTACTTATGTAAAAAAAACACATCATCACTATTTGAAAAAAGTATTTTTTGATCAAATCTAGACAGACCCCATTACCAGCAGCTATCACTCCAACACCTTATCTTTGAGTAATCATGCTAAATTGCTAATTTGGTACTAGAAAATCACTTGCCATTATATCAAAGTTATATTTGAAAGCTATTTGATGTAATAAATGAAGCTTAACATTGTCTTTGTGTTTGTTTTTGAGTTGCCACAGTATGCAATAGACTGGCATGTCTTACGGTTTTCTTACGGAAACAGCTTTCTCTAGAAACTCAGTCAATCATTTTTTTTTGAGGAATTAAGGCTATACAATGCTTGAAATTGCCCCAAAATTTCAAACAAAGGAGTACACTACAGTCTTCAAAGACAAAGGACAACTGGCTCTAACAAGGACAGAAAGAGATGTGGAAGACCAGATGTACAACTAAACAAGGATAAGTACATCAGAGTCTCTAGTTTGAGAAATATGTGCCTCACATGTCCTCAGCTGACAGCTTCATTGAATTCTACCCACTCAACACCAGTTCATATACAAGAGTAAAGAGAAGACTCGGGTGCAGGATTTATGGGAAGAATTGCAAAGAAAATCCACTATTGAAACAGAAAAACAAAAAGAAAAGGTTAGAGTGGGCAAAGAAACACAGACATTGGACAACAGATAATTGGAAAAGAGTGTTATGGATCTTAACCCCATTGAGCATTTGTGGGATCAGCTAGACTGTAAGGTGCATGAGAAGTGCCCGACAAGACAGCCATATCTATGTCAAGTGCTACAGGAAGCATGGGGTGAAATGCCACCTGAGTTATCTGGACAAACTGACAGCTAGAATGCCAAGGAACAAAGCTGTAATTGAAACACGTGGAGGATTTTGGATGGGAACTCTTTGAAGTAGTTTAATAACGTGAAAAATTACTATTATGATTTGAAGAAAGAAATTCAGAAGTAGAGTCCTAGAGTTCCCTTGCCCCCTCTTAGAGTCCTGACTATAAATTGTAATCAGTTGAATGCCACTTTGGTGAAGTTCCCATTTATTTTCACAAAACTCCAAACTTTTGACCGCTAGTGTATATATTAATATATAAAATATGTGAAAGTGTGTGAATATGTATTTGTTTGTTATCATTATTTGAATCACATTTCAGCTTATTAAAAATTAACACATTTTATCAATTAATTGGCATAAAATTGCATATATTTTAATAAGCATACAGTATATTGCATATACTGTATTACAATTTGTACTATATACAAGTATTTCGCATTTAATTTACATAAATTTGTTTGACAGCAGCTAAATGGTACTGTGGCTGTTCTGAGCAAACATCATATTATGGGAGATGGATCATGTAATGAAAAACCAGACGAGGTTCTGACTTTTTTCTCACAATTGTGAGTTTTTAATCACCCAGGTCCCTTATCCACACACCCAGTCCCTTATCAGGGTAATCAAGCCACTGAGAGGGATAAAGGCCGACTGCGGAGGGTGGTGCAGGAGAGAGAGATTGTTTACAGCAGCTGACTGTCATGTGTGTTTGTGTCCTTTAAGTTTTTCATTAAACTATTATTTATATAGTCAAGCAGGTTCTCATCTCCTCCTTTCCCTTATACTCCTTTTTCACTTGTGCCGAAACCTGGGAAGGAGGAGGGATATGCCGTAGTAGAGTTCTCGCCACTACATTCACCCCAACGGAGCAGGCCGTTTGGAAGCGGAGGAACGGCTGCTGACAGTGAGGGGAGAAGGGGCTCCTAACCGACCGCCTGGAGCGGTCAGGGCTGCTGCCAGGGGCGGAGGAGTCCCCTGCCAGCTCCTGAAACACCCTGGGGTCTGAGACCGCCAACCGCGAGGGGCTCGCTGCAGACCGCCTGGAGCGGGAGAACCGCTGCCAGGGGTGGGGGGAGACCCCTTCTGTTACCCGAGAACGCGGCAGGGCGTTCCGTCCGTCAGGGGCTGGAGGACTGCATTCAATCCGCCCGGGGAGGCGCGGCTGTCATCTGTTAGAGGGTGGAGTGGACGAGGACCAAGCTATGGCGTATCGGAAAACTGTCTAAGTGTTTTTTTTTCTTCTTCATCTCTCTCCTCTCTCTCTCTCTCTCTCTTTCACTGCCGCTCAGCATTGTCTTTTTCCCTCACGTTTAAATTTTACACAAAAAAAAAACAGTGCTACAGTGTTTTTTTTTTTTTTTTGTGGGGGGGGGGGGGGGTAACTACTCTGTTACATAAGTACCCCCCCATTTTAATTATTTCTGTTTCCCTCCCATTGTCCCCTCCCTCATCCAAGTAGACGAAGGACCTGCCGGAAGACGGGGTGGAAGGCACGCCCCTCCCCAGGGAATGAGAGAAGGGAGTAATGTGACAGGGCTGAGGGCGGGTGGTGATCCTATACACCTAGTCTGTATCAGGCTAATCAAGCCTCCGAGAGGGATAAAGCCAGACTGCGGAGGGTGGTGCAGGAGAGACAGATCGTTTACGTCAGCTGACAGTCATGTGTGTGTTCGTGTCCATTAAGTTTTTCATTAAAATATTATTTATATTGTCAAGCCGGTTCTCGACTCCTTTCCATTGAACCCCTTTACAACTCAAACTACAAACAAAATACAGTAAGATTTACGGTAAATTACAGGCAGCTGTGGTTGCCAGAGATTTACATCAAATATATGGCAACCACGTTTCAGGCTTTAAGGGATATTTTGATGCCTGTATATTATACAGTACATTACCATTTATATACATTTTCTTTTTTTGTTATTAACAATTTTTATTGATTCCAATGACAAATCAAACAAGAATAACAGGAAATACGTAATCACAATACATGAACCTAAACCCTTCCCTCCGAACATTTCCATTTCTATGCCCCTGATTTTCAACTCCTAAGGATGACCTGCCTTCCGATCATGACACCAACCAGGACCCAACACTTCCTGAACCCATCCCCTACATCAGTAACTGCCCCATCCCTATAACAGACAGCATGGGGCAAAATGAAACCCGAGCATCCAACACATCACAAATAAAATTCTGAAACATCAACCAATATTCTTAAATCTTTACCCCCCCCCCAAAAAACATGGGTTGTTTCCCCATCTTCTGATTGGCATCACCAGAAGGTGGGTGTGTCTTTGAGACCAAGTCTATACAATCTAGAGGGAGTCCAATAGAACTTGTGTAAAATATTAAATTGCAACAGATGCACCATTGAATCTCTAGATGTAGACTTGGTGCTTTTTAGAATCCTAACCCACACTCCCTCCTCCAATACCAAATTTAAATCTTTCTCCCATTCTCTCGAGAGACATTAAAGCTCAGTCCCCCGGACTCTGAATCAGCAGGGAGTAATACACTAATGCCTCATGATCTTTTCAAAAGGCAGTAATCGTCACTTCCAGAGTATCTGCCACTTTAGGGGGGGTGCAAGCTACTCCCAAAAATAGTACAGAGCAGATGGCACAGCTGTAAATAGATAAAGAACTGAAATCTGGGAATACTAATGTTGAACCAAATTTTCAAAAGATCAACACTCTACTCTCATATAGGTCAGCGAGTGTATTAACCTCCCTCACGAGCCCCTCAGCAGAAAGGGGACATATTATTACATACGTTTGGGTTCAGCCAGGTAGAAATAGAGGGGGTTAAGTATTGATTCTGTTTGTATATGTTCTTGCTTTTATGTGTATATATAATATATATATCAATAATAAAGGTTCATATACAAAAAAAAAAAGAAAAAAGAAAAAAAAAAAAAGACAAATGCATTAACAGGTTAATTTCGACAGCTCTAAAATTGTTACATGCATCATTTGTAAATTGTACTGTGTGTTTACACTGATATGTAGAACAAGCTACACATCACTGTGTCATCTCTTTAAGAGTAGCGGCAGTGGCGGAGCACTTTTCTCACAGAAGTATTTTGGTTGAGCACATATTAACGACAGAGTCACGTGATAAGAATAAGAGGTGGAGCTACAGGATAGTCAAGGCAAGCAGTTCCCTGGGGACCCAAGCTGTGAGGGGCCCCCCGCACAGCATTTACACCTGAAACCAATGATTGGCAAAGCTTAGTAGATTGGCAATGACATTTTCAAAAAACCCTAGGGGGGCCTTTAGCTATGATCAAATTCAAGTACGAGCAGGATGAAGGCATCATGAAGAGGATGTCTGACATTCCAATCTGGGAGTCAAGAGGAAAAAAGAAAGAGGAGGAAAAGAACCATGACAGTGCTAAATTGTACAGAATATGTAATTTTTACTCAAATATCCCCTTTTCACAAAAAGATTGCCAATGTCCGTGCGAGTTGCGATGGGTATTGTTTACATTCACAGTGCGTTATTCTCCAAACAATTCTTATATAAATTGCAACAAAATATAGCTACATCATTAGGAAGGCATAATCTCCAGCTTTGCTATTTTACCACTGTTTTATGATAGAAATGTTAGTGAGAGTAATTTCTTAATTTATATCAGGAGTACACATCTGACATGCAAAATCAAGATGAGATTTATGGACATACAGTAAACATGTAATAAAGACACACATGCCCATTAAAGTGAGCTCTCCTCTTTGTGTCATTGCAAGGCTTTAGCAAACAACATCAATTACAAATTGTAGTCCAAATATGTGTGGATTGAGACAATTTTATGGATACTAATGTTTACTTCAAATTTCTTTAGAAAAGGTTAATAAGATAAATAAATTAGGCAGATCAGGCAACTGCACCAAACATGCCCACAAAATCACTGCTGAACGCAATTTTCATGGTCAAAAGGATCATCTCTTAAACATGCAGAACGTGCACTTGACTACACCGTACATCTGGATATATGCCAGGTTATAATGCTCTTCTCCATCATTTTATCATTAGTAGATTAATTACTGCTGATATGATCAGTTGAAAATGTTCACAAACATCTCTTTTAAAAAACAAAAAAAATGTTACTCTCTACTTCTACTTGTGGTAATAGTGCGATCTAAATTGCTGCAAGCAGTTTTTGTGAATGAAGCGCAATCTACAATAATTCAGAAGGGCCTGCTTTTTTCCCTGGAATCGCCTCTGATAAGAATTAGATGTTTTTATTTTAGTTGTTTTTGATCAACAACTGCCTGTAAACAACAGAAAGGGTATTAAGAGAAACATTATTCAATGACAAAAGGATTGCATAGGTCCCATCTTTGAAAACACATACCACAGAATGAGTCAAACCAAACTTTTAATCTAAACAAGCAGTGAAAGGATCTCAGAGCAGAACTTCATTCCTATACTACTCAATTACTTGGTTAAATCTGAACATTCACCAACCAATCAGGCTAATCACAGACATTTCAAAACGCATAACGCAAAATTTTGCAGTATTCACAATATATTTACTCGCAAAAATCTATATTTTTTTTACCCACCCCTAGTGCTATGGTAAGGGAGCAGAAAGAAGATTAATGTAATTTATGCATTTTTTATTCCTAGATTTTCATTATATAAATACTTTGATTTAGGGAATAAATATAAACAATGGACAAATGTAGCACAAACATATTTTTAGAGTTGAGAAATTACATCAGCACAGAAACTGTATTACAAAAAACTATTCTCTAGAGATCTCATCTATGATGACAAAAGAGAGGACACACAGGAATACTGTTACAAACATTCATTGAAACCTCACCACTGGTGAAGTTGCTGTGGTTCTGAGCTCGGTTCAGTGCTCCCTGCACGCCTTGTGGCTGTGTTTTACCAGTTGTGGGCTGCTGTGTGTACATGGAATAGATGGAGCTGGCAGCCAGCGTCTGGGGCTTGAGTAGGATTTGTCCACCTGTATCTTGCCCCTCAGGGCTGAAGGGGTGTACTGTAGCTGCTGGGGGAGCCTCTTGTTTGGAGGGAAGGGGTAGAGTATTCCCCTGGCCGGAACGGCAGCCCGCGGGTGGCTGCTGAGTGGATGACATACTCTTCCTAGGGAAGGTACCGGAATTGATGGCCATCTTGGTGTACCCACCAGAGGGCAGGTTGGCCTGTTTTGGTTTACACGGTACTGGAGGTGGAACCTTGACTGTGTTCTTGACAGCACTCTGGGTGTAAGGAGACATCATTTCAAGTGTCAGTTAGCCATTTAATGCCAAATGTGTTTTTCTTGTTGTATTTTTTAAGTGCTTTTAAAATAAATATAATTTGAAAAAAATTCTGATACAGATGTGCAGTTTACATTGAGGCGGCACTACCTGAGCATCTCTCATAAGGTCTTCGCTGCTCTGGTTTTTGCGTAAAGAAGCTGCAGGAGGCTCAATGGACTCAAACATGGAGGCTGGCCTCACCCTGCGGTCGAGTTTCAGCACATCTTTGTCATCTGGTGAATGGATAGAGGAACATTAATTTGAGGGATAACAAGAGTCTAACAAAGAATTATAAATTCAATGGGGGCTGCAAGGTGCAGAGAATCACCTTGGTCTTCAGATGCCTGGCTCGCCATGGGTGGGAGAGTGGATGAGCCGTTGTTGTTTCCGGGCTTTGTAGTGGATGAACTCCAGTTTGAAAACTTTGAAGACATCTTGTTTGACTGCAGACCTGCTGAATGATGTTGCAATTCAAATTTATGTGGATTAAATTAATTGTCTCCATCAGTTCATCTTTGGAACTAAAAATTAATCAGAAGCATTTTGCCAATACTGAGGTTTTCTGATTAAAATTTTTTATTTATTAAAATAGTTAAAGAAAAGCTAAACTTATATTAACAGAATCAACATTGAACCCCCACCATTACCCCACCCAACCCCACCCTGACCCTCAACAAACATCCCTGTGGTCACACATGATTACACGCGCACACACACACAAAATATATATAAAATAAATCGCACACATTTAAAACTATACTTCTCTCTCCCCTACCCCTCCCAGAGAGCCCTATAAGAATGCCAAATAGCTGCCCCATTTCCCATCAAACATATCCAAGTTCCCCAGACTTCTAGATGACACTTCCTCGAAAGCCACCACTCTCCCCATCTCCGTGCACCACTCTTGAAATGAGGGTGCCCCAGCTGACTTCTATTTGTTCTCAAAGCCACAAGTCTAAAGAAGTTATGTTTCAAATTTGAAGTTGATCTAACAAAAAATTAGGTTACTGCAAGCTTTTTTTCTCTGTACAATGGCTGGAAGTGTACAGAGCAAAATTAAGGCTCCGCCTTTCAAGATGATAAAATCTGACTGCACTGCTTGGCTATTCTGAATAAAACTACGCCCCATTTTTAAGAACAGACTTTGGAGAAAAGCTCATTTTGTTTATTAGACTCTAATATATAAGATAATATACAGATTTACAACATGAATGCTGTTCAGATTGCATAGTTTGTTGAAGAACGATGACGAAGGATAATTCTTTCAGGTGAGCTCTCATGTAAACAATGGAGAATATATCAATGCTTCTCAGATGTATCACTTTTATGGACAAAAAGTGCTATTGAATGTTTTTCAATGAACGCTTGTAATGGACAATTGACCCAAGTGTGGTGAACTGGGTTTCATTTGTACTCCTGGCACAAATAACTAAATTGCTGTTTCTGGAGCATTGCTATTGTGAAACAGAGATAGGATATCAAAGTTGAACCCTTAGACCTTTGAAAAGATGTATAACTTGTTAACATTAATTACATTCACAGACAGTAAATTATATATTAAATGTAAGCAGAGTGACGTCACCACCGCGTTTGGGCGACTGCGTATCAAAAGGTTAAATCTTTCTCCCATAATCTCTTGAGAGAAGTTGAAGCTCCATCCCCCAGAATCTGAATTAGCAGGGAGTAATACACTGATGCCTCATGACCTTTTCCAAAAGCAGCAATCACCTCTCCCAAAGCACCTGCTGCCTTAGGTGCTGTGTGTGCTTATGGTGGTGGTGGCGTAGTCGCTAGAGCACAGGGCTGCTAATCAGAAGGTTGCTGGTTCGAACCCCATCGAGCCCTTGAGCAAGGCCCTTAACTCCAGGTTGCTCCGAGGGGATTGTCCCTGTAATAAGGGCTCTGTAAGTCGCTTTGGATAAAAGCGTCTGCCAAATGCATAAATGTAATGTAAATGAGTGCTACTCTCAAAAACAGAACAGATGGGGGCGCTGCTGAGCTTCTAATGGAGTAGGACGCGAAGTTGGAGGCTCCAGCTGTTTTTAATTAAAATTGTAATTTACTTGCACTTTTCAGTCATACATTTGATCTTGACTTTAATCTGTTTTTGTTTGCATATTTAACCTTGATTTACGTTAAAATGTCTGGAAAGAACGTGAATACTTATTCAGACACAATTGAGGCCTAGTGCACGCGCCACGACCACAGCCTTGAGTAAATCGCCTCCTCCCGCTGAGCCCAACTTGCCTCGGCCTGACCCTGACATCGCCTCCCTTAAGCTCGAGTTGCTGGCTTCACTGAGGAAAGACATTGCCGATATTTTTAAAAAGGAACTCCAGGAGATGCTCGGGGATGTTCTGTCAATGATCAAGCTTGATCTGCAATCCATGAAAACACAGCTGGTTAAAGATAAACCTGCTACCGATGCTACTATACTGACACTCAAAAGGTACTGTTGGGGAAATGGAGCATGCTCTCTTAGGTTGTACTGATGACATGGCTCAGATGAAAAATACTATTGAGTGACTCACTGCTACCGTAGATAAGTTAGAGAATAAATGTGAGGATTTGGAGTCTAGGTCAAGGAGTAACAACATTAGGATAGTGGGAGTTCCAGAGGGGCCTGACACTTGTACCACTGTTGCTGTAGCTGCCTTGCTAAAGGGAGTATTTTGCCTGGAGAAGGAGCCGGTTTTGGACCGGTCACAAGAAAGAAGTTGACGCCTGACCTTGTTGAATGTTGCCCAAGCCCGGGCTATCTTGGCAGTTTGGTCCGGAAAGACTGAAATGGTCAAGCCCCCTACTTTAATCCGTTGGAGCTCTATCGCACGGCGTAAAATTTCAACACAATCACTATGATAGTGAAGCCTACACACAATAGCTCAAGGTCGTTCACCAGGCTTGGGCTTAGGCTGAAGGGTCCGGACCAAACTGCCAAGATAGCCTGGGCCCGGGCCGCATTCAACGAGGTCAGCCGTCAACTTTGGGGCATTGAGGGCGCTCTCTATGGAATACTTCACCCAGCACAGCTTCGCATTACACACAATGGTATTCAGAAGGACTTAATTTCAGCGGAGGAAGCAGGAGATTGTCAAATTTTGGACATCTGGGTGAGCTGTAACAGCTATGACAGTGCCGTATTTTGCGCTTTTTTTTTTTTGTTTTGTTTTTTTTTCACTCAGGATTCCATCTAGATTCAGTGAACTTCCTTGTTAATCTACCATTGTAATAATATGTGGTTTTCTGTTCTGATGCTCTGTCTAGTTTAATTTTGTTTATATTTATGTTAGAGTATTTTTTTCCTTAGCCTTACGTGCTATAATATTGTATTACCGGTTTTTCATCCATCTGTTCTTTGCAATGATTTGATTTATGCTACTGGGGTGCTTACCAATGATTTGCTAAAACGCTCACCTTCAGATGACACAGTAGTTTGTAACACAAAGCTTTAAATTATTTTATATTGTATTTGTTATTGGGTGCAGACTGTTTATCAGACTTAAAGTCAGTAGGAGTCTTTTCTATTACTTCTTTTTTTGTTGGTTAGTTACACTTATTCTCAGAGTTGTTTTCTCATTGTGACAACTTTTGGGTATTGTGGGAAACACTGCTGTCTCCTTTGTTCTTTTGTTATATGGAGACTTTGGGTGTGTGTGTGTTAAGGGGTTTGGTTGTGGGTGGGGGGTTCTACTTCGGCTCTAAATGGCTATCTGTATACCTGTTGTTTATTTTATTTAAATGGCTAATAGTAGTATGGATCCCAGCGCTGCTGAGTTAGGCCTGCCTCTAAGATTTATTAGTTGGAATCAACATAAAGATCAACATAGGCTACACTGCCCTTGGGTGAGACAGGTCTTCCACTAAAACTTTAATTCAAAGGCAAGAGAGGTTGTTATTTTAATTAGCAAAAAGTCAGATTTTTCCTCTTCTAATGTTAATGCTGATGTGAATAGCAGATACGTTATAGTTGCTGGTTCCCTAATGCAAAGGTTTTGTTGGTAAATGTATATGCTCCAAATTTTGATGTAGCTTTTGCAAACAGATTATTCAGCAACCTCCCCATTTTATATACTCACCTGTTTATTTTTGGAGGGGATTTAAATTGTGTTTTTGTCCCAAATTTGGATCGGTCTAATCCCCTTAACCCTCTGGGGTTGACGGATGCGCTGGCGCGTCCTGCTGGATATTTTCGTCATTACAGCAGAAACAACTTAAAATACTCCATCATTTTTGGGTATACAGATAAGTGTAAGACATCATTAGAGACTATAAAGGGTCTAATTTTATTTGTGTACACTCACAATAACAACAAAACCTTGTGCCTTTGTAAAATAAAGAAAATAAAAAGAGTGAGCTTTCAGCAGTCTCTGTGTTCACGAGCATATTTCTGAAACACATCACAAAAATGAACTGAAACTCCGAGAATACTTATCACACAAACATGAAACATATGTCTAAAGAAAGCTTTAAATGTGTACTTTCAAAAAAAAACAAATATTCTCCTGCAATACAATCTGTTTGAAACAAAGCGATGTTCAGTTTTTACTGGTCCATCTAATTATCTGTAATGTGATCCCACCCACCAGCAGAGCACGCCATTCATACGCTCATTCATACGACAGTGTACCTGTCCCAGAGTGAGTGCTCCTGTCCTGTGGTACAGTTGCTGTGCCATCTGGGTAAGTGGGTTTAATAAGCAGGTCCTGTTTAATTGGGCCCCTGGGCACTGTAGATGACTGGATATAAGGACCAACTGCAGCCACACGAGACGGTCCAGTCTGTTGAGAGGTTAGACCATCTACAGGCACCTGAAAAAAAAGTCAGCGATTAAATAATGGCAGAACCAGATTAATAAAGAAGGATCTACAGGAAAGCACCAATGCTGGGGAGTAACTAATTGGCTATATGCACGGTTACTTCCTGGTTTAGATAAGCCAGCTCGGGCATTTCCGGTCAACTGTCATTACTGAAAAAGATGTTCTATACTCGGTGCCTGCAGGATCTATGTCGAGTCAACACAAATGAGGATGTACACCACCTGATTCATTCAAATTCAAAGACTTCATCAAGCAAACGTGAAAAGGGATTTAAGCTGTACATATCCAGCTATATCCATGACTACGAAGGTATGTTAGCAAAAGTACGCTATAATTCTTTCGTTCTGTAAGCTAGTTATAGACAGCTAACTTAGCTAACTTTGTCGAACGCAAGTTCGCTACTGTTAAGTTGAAAGACAAACGATAACTTAACGTTAGCATTGGTAAACAGAATATAACTGCTAAGTTTGCAGCATTTAGATATATAGATCTGTCTCCCGCAACTATCCTTGGCATATCCAGGCTTGGCACTAGCATTACATTTTGTCTTGCTATGTGGTCCTTGCTTAATTCGTTGCCTCAGTTTCTCAGTTTCTGACAAGAATGAGGCAGGAGAGGTGTCTGCGAGGGCAAGCTGCTTCAGGTCGATGAGGAAAAAAGAGTGACCACACAACTTGAGGGTAGGTGAATGAGAGCAGGTTCAATAATGTTAATACGTTCTGCTTTCTGGGAATTCCATGTATAAAATAGGCTGAAGAATAGATAGTGACTGTAATACTGTTTGGACCTACAGCCTACCGTTGCACCAACTAGGGCCTACACTGTGTGTTTCAAAAAGTATTTTACTCAAAAGTACATAGTACACTATGTTTATTGTGTAGTTGACATAGGGGACACAGGTAAAAATTCCCAGAGAGTAGAGGCAGGTAGGTTGCCAGCATTTGACATTGTACACAGTGAGCATGTTTAAAACACATCACTAGCTACACTGTGACTCCATGTAGTTCTGTTATTAAATATGTATTTCTGTAATCTCAGCCACTCTCAATAAAATTATTTACCTGAACCTCAAAACACATAAGCTACAGTATCAATTGATAATTATAATATTAATTTTTTTTACAGGTTGTTCTCAAAAACTCTAAACCTGTTGAGCTATTGGCCTGTCATTGCTCATGTGTGGCAGGGCTTGCACTATGCAATCATGTTGCAGCTTTGCTCTACCAGACCTCACATTACAGCCAGCAGGGAGCAACGTCTATCCCCCCTACTCACAGCTGCACAGGGTCTGAGCAGCAGTGGAACAAACCTAGAACCCTGGTGATGTTCTCAACACTACTACAATTAACATATTATGTTACATTATGTTTCTCACTTCTTCCTGGTTATGTCATGTAAATCGCATCAACTTTCAATGCTCCATGCAACATCCTTCTTAATGAAAATGTGATCATATGAGCTAAATTTTTTTTTACACAAAGTAAATAAGTTCTTGTACATTTCTTGACAGTGCTTTAAGCCTGGTCCAACAAATGATATTGTGGTGTTGTCAGCTAGGCCCAAGGAGAGAAGATTGACTGAAGGGATCAGGAAATCTGTAGAAATGGGCAGTATGTCTGCTACATGAATTAAAATATGTACTTGAAATGTAAAATTGTACTTTGTATTTTTAGACTAGTCTTTATTAGACTTAAGATGAACCTCTAATTGAACTGAATGTCCATACACATACACATACACACACACACATACATCCCTGTAGCGTAGAGCTACACAACACTGAAGTAGAATTTGACATGAAAAGCAGTAATTTATGATAATAACAAACAGTACATAAACGCTTGTCTAACTGTTCAGTTGTGTATATTTTCAGGAGTAACTAGTACAAAGGGGCCTGTGACCTTCCAGACATGTCAGTTCTGCGTGTGAATGAGATTTACCAAGGAATGCCAAGGGAAACTGCTCCACCCACAGCAACAATGGGAATAGCATTTATTGAATTGTTTATTCAAAAAATATTCAGAGATGGGAGAGTAATAAAAAAAAAAAAAAAAAAAAAAATCAAACAAAAAGGTTGATTACTTTTACTTTTACTATGCTTTTGGCTTGAACATTTCCATGGTTAACTTTCAATAATAATTTTTTTACAAAGTTCAGATAGTTTGGTTTTCATTACATTTCTGAACAGTTTTCATGTGCTCACTATTGTCATCTGCCACAAATATATTCTAATAGAATAGTAGTATACAACGTATACAAATTATGTTATGTAGTTGAACATGTCATCATTAATTTATTAAATTACATATTTTCCTATAAATGTAATTTATGTGAGTGTTTGAGGTTATATCTCATTAGTACCTAAAAGTAGTATTGTTTAAATGCTGTTTGTAATGGCCACAATAAAATACACAATGCTTTGGGGAGCCATTTGAAAAAGGCAGTTACAAACAAATGTAGGTTTATTCACTGGAAGCATGAAACAGAAAATGAGGGAAAAATACAGATCCCTGTATGAAGTTGTAGAGATGTAAATCCATTCTTTATCGTTGAACAAAAGCAGTAGCTAACAACAGTAAAATAGTTTAAATACTAAACAGAACTGCGCACAGGTCTTGATGTATCTATTTAGACAAAGCTTTTACAAGTGGGCCACTCTGGTAATTTAACAGAAGGCATGCAACTACATAGAGCTGGTTAATGTTACCAAACATATTTAGGGAGATAACCGTGTCAAAGAATGTGTGTTCCTTTCAACGGCGAATAAGGCACTCAACATGCACTCTCAGATGTGCAATAGCCTGGGACTCCCTGACCTCGTGTGCTGGCAATCTGAGGTCTCCCAGAAGAAATTCAGGCCTGTACACTTTACAGGGCACACAGTCATCTTTAAGAAAGCCTCTGTCCACCATTATTGCCATATCCTGCCTAAGTAATGTAAGTATTCCTGACTCTGCAAAGATCTGCTTGTCACTTACTGAGCCAGCAAAGAGGGGAGAAACAAAGGTGTATAGCACCATGGTTGGCCTTTGCTGGTCGTCGGAGGGGAAAGTGTGAAAACTAATAGCCGAATTGAATTTAGCTGAGAATGAACACTGAGGGACGCAACAGTGCTCAGCTGTCGTCCACTCACATGCTTTAAACGTCTTTTTCATTTCGTTCACTTATTTTTATAATCTATTTAAACAAGTAAATAACTGTTAGGCCTAATTATAAAAAAAAAAAAAAAAAAGAAAAAAGATTGATATCGCCTTACAGGCCATTTACACTGTCTATCAGAAAATGTACTATGCCACTACCGCAAGTGATGTTTCACCGGAAGTTTTTGAGCTGGCTTATATTATTCCGGAAGTTGTAATTAACGTTCCATGCATATAGCCCATTAAAAGTAGCAATGCTAGTAACTTAATTTAATTTATTTCAAGGCTGTTATTTTGTGCAAATAAGCCATGTACACACTTCAGCTAATTATGACAGTCACTCCATCTTTGAGTGCTTGATTCTGTTCTGTACACAGAGATCAGTTATTGATGGAGTGAAAACCGCATTCTATAATCAAATTTACTCCAAATAAATGTGGATAGTGACAACAGTATTTGCTGAAGTGTGCAAAACGTGTACAAAACCGAACAGAGTTTTTAATGATGAGACTAAAAGTACAGCTGAGATCTACATTTAGTCATTTAGCAGAAGCTTTTTTCCAAAGCGACTTAGGAAAATATGGCATACAAAGACAACAGTATCTGTAGTATCACACTGCCAAGTTCTATGAGTAGCTAGAGTAGTATAAAAGATAGCACAGAAGAAAGAGAGATTTTTTATTTTTGTTGTTATTTTAATAATCAAATAGCAAAAAATGCCATTAGTGTGGACTGGGGTGTAACAGTTCTCAGTAAAGTTTAATAACGCATCTGGAGCACCAGGTTTGGCAAAGAAAACGAAGCATAAAATAGACAATGTATAGCAAGATCACCCTGGCCTTATTCTGATTTCCTTGATGAATTTGCAAATTTTTTTTCAGATTTTTGTAGTTACTATAGATAGAGATTGAATTGTTGGTGACTTCAACATTCACATAGATAATGAAAATGATACATTAGGATTAGCATTTATCAATATTCTCAACTCTCTTGTAGTCAGACAGGACCAACTCATCGGCATAATCGTACGCTAGATTTAATTCAGTCATATGGAGTTGATAATATAGAAAATCTGCAGCAGAGCGATGACATCTCAGATCATTACCTCGTCTCTTGTATGCTGCGATACGCTAATGTTACTCAATCTACACCACACTATCGTTCAGGTAGAACTATTCTTTCAACCACTAAAGATAGCTTCACTAATAATCTTCCAGATCTATACCATACACAAAAAAAAACCCAAAGCCCAGAAGAACTTGATGAAATAACAATAAATATAAATGCAGTCTTCTCTAGCACTCTTGATATTGTCACCCCGCTTCGATTAAAGAATATTAAAGAAATAAGCCCTGCACCATGGTACAATGATCACACTCATGCTCTCAAGAGAGCAGCTCGGAAAATGGAGCGCATGTGGAAAAATACAAAATTAGAAGTATTTCGTGGTGCATGGAAGGATTGTGTATCTAGCTACAGAAAGGCACTAAAAGCGTATTTTAGTAAACTCATAGAAAATAACCACAACAATCATAGGTGTTTATTCAGTACTGTGGCTAAATTGGTTAGGAATAAAGCCTTAACAGAACCAGATATTACATCGCAGCACAAGAGTAATGACTTCATTAATTTCTTTACAGATAAAATTGAAATAATCAGAAATAAAATTGGAATTATACAATCATCTGTCATAGCACCTCAGAAAACAAGTGTCTAATAATTTTCCTCACGTTCAAGTTGAATCCTTCTCTGTCATAGGTCATGAAGAGCTAACAAAACTTATCGAAACATCAAAAGCCACAACATGTTTGTTAGATCCTATACGAACTAAGCTCTTAAAAGATGTATCTCCTGTCATTTCAGAACCTCTTCTTAATATTATTAACTCCTAACTATGCTTAGGACATGTCCCAAGAAACTTTAAAATGGCAGTTATCAAACCACTTCTTAAGAAGCCAGAACTTGATCCTGGAGAACTGGCTAATTATAGACCAATTTCAAATCTCCCGTTTATGTCAAAAATACTTGAAAAGGTAGTATCCTCCCATATGTTCATTTCTACAGAGAAATAGTATATACGAAGAATTTCAGTCAGGATTTAGGGCTCATCACAGTACAGAGACTGCACTTATCAGAGTTACAAATGACTTGCTCTTATCAGCTGATCGCGGCTGCATTTATCTTCTACTGCTTTTAGATCTTAGTGCTGCATTCGACACGATAGATCACGACATTCTCTTGAATAGGCTAGAGAATTATGTTGGCATTTGTGGAGTTGCATTAGCATGGTTTAGGTCATATTTAGCAGACCGCTACCACTTTGTCTATGTAATGAGGAACTGTCAAACCAGACAAAAGCAAAATATGGAGTGTCACAGGGATCAGTTTTAGGGCCTCTGCTTTTCTCCATGTATATGCTTCCCCTGGGAGATATTATCAGGAATCATGGAATAAGTTTCCACTGCTATTCCGACAATACACAACTTTATATTTCTTCAAAACTTGATGAGATTTCACAATTCTCGAAATGAGCATATCAATGAAATAAAAGATTGGATGGCCAGAAATTTCCTTCTACTCAAATCTGACAGAGGTACTAATTATTGGACCAAAAAACTCTAAAAATAAGCCACTACAATATAATTTGACTCTCGATGGATGTACTTTTACATCATCTTCAACAGCGAAGAACTTAGGTGTTATATTTGATACCAATCTGTCATTTGAAAGTCAAATTACCAATGTTTGTAGAACAGCATTATTCCACCTAAGAAATATTGCTAAATTAAGGCTCATGCTCTCTGTTGCTAATGCCGAAAAACTAATTCATGCATTCATGACCTCAAGATTAGATTATTGTAATGCATTACTGGGAGGATGTCCAGCAAGATCAAAAAATAAACTTCAATTGGTTCAAAATGCAGCAGCCAGAGTGAAATATGATCAAGAAATATGATCATATTAGCCCCATTTTATCATCGTTACATTGGCTACCTGTTAAATTCCGTATTAATTTTAAAATTCTGTTAACTACGTACAAATCTTTGAATGGTTTAGCTCCATAGTACTTAAGTGACCTTCTACCACGCTATATTCTGTCACGTTCAATACGATCACAAAATTCTGGCCTGTTAATAGTTCCTAGAATATCAAAATCCACAAAAGGAGGTAGATCCTTTTCATATTTGGCTCTTAAACTATGGAATAGTCTCCCTAATACTGTTCGAGATGCAGACACACTCCCTCAGTTTAAGCCTAGACTAAAGACTCATCTATTTAGCCAGGCATACACCTAATTTATCCTCCAACCCACAATTAGTCTGCTTTAGTTGGGTCTGCCGGAACCAGAAACATTGATCATGATTTATAACTATGCAATAAATTGAATAGCATCTATGCTAATATTATTTTATTTGTTTCCATGTCTCAACCTCGGGACTCCTATCCTGAGGTCACCAGAACTGGCTGGATCCAGCACCATTCCTGCTACATGTCACTGAATGATGATGACTAAATGCAGCCGTGCCAGCCAAACATCACTTCAGTCTATTATGATGGACTTCAGAGGATGATCTGATGCCAACTCCAATAAGACATGGGATACTTCATATGCCATTGTCTGAACCTTGGATTTAGGATGGACCACAGCGAACCTCACCAAAATTACAGGCCAGGTTGAACTGCGTTTCACATCCCTGATCTCTGCATGCATCATCTCAGTCTACTACGGACTACGATCTTGAAATGGAATGCATAGACTAACGATTTCCAACAAAAGCCTTTGTAACATAACCCAAATAACAATTACAGCTATGTGACCTTCTGCAGTTAATCCAGGATGGACTTCAAAGACATTGGTCATTAATCTTACAGTTCACACAAAATCTATGTTTAAACACTGACCCTTAACACTTACTTAGTTTAATAATTTTAAACCATGACTTTAACTATACATAAGTAATATTGTCATTATATTCATGATGTTAGCCAGAGGGGAACTGGCCCCCACAGTGAGTCTGGTTTCTCCCAAGGTTATTTTTCTCCATTAATCAACATCTTATGGAGTTTTGTGTTCCTTGCCACAGTCGCCTTTGGCTTGCTCACTGGGTTTATTAATACAATTATTAATCACTTATTTTTAAACACGATTAACAATCATATTTTACCGAATTACACAATGATGATTCATCGACAATATAGTTTTATCATCTGTTAATGCCTGATCTTCTGTAAAGCTGCTTGAAACGATGTTTCAACGATGTTTGAAGGCGCTTGAAGGCGCTATACAAATAAAATTGACTTGACAAGCAGTTACAACCTCTGCTAATTCACCCGAATGGATCTGTAAATGGATATGCTCTGCCTGTGTTTAACGTAGGTCAACTTGATGACGTCACAGTTCTGAACGGGTTGTGTTGTTCAAAATGGCAAGCGCCAATTCGAGAAAATTAGCCACTGATAGAGAAGCACCCTGCGTCATTCAAATTTCCAGCCTGGAACATTTTCTTTTTGTAGTCAATTATAACCGTGATGGTCAAAAAACATTTACAAAACAGGCACTGTTTGCAGACGTCGCTCGACCGGAGTGTCGTTAGGGCTGGGCGATAAAACGTTATCGATATATACCACGATAAAGAAAATCCATGAGGAATTTTTTATATTTACTGCGTGTCACTAAAACACAAATAGTTAGGCTTTCTCAGGCTGTTTCCACCGGGGCAGACGAAATCCGCTCAAAGGTGCTCACAGCGCTAGGAGAGAGCTTGCTCCGCACCGTTGCCAACCCTACGATCCACCTTGCGAGCATGACGCTCGGCTTTCATAGGAATTAACTGAAAACGCACTCAACTTCGCTCACAACGTGCCAGTGGTAGCATAGGGTCAGACTGGATTATCTTGTTAATGCTAGCTGCCTTGCTAACAATTAGATTACGTCGGACACCGGATTGATTCCATCCACACCACAAGACTTCATGACAATGGTTGCGCTCTCTCATCGTCTCTAGTGAAGAGCGTGACAGAACAACAGTGATGTGGACAACAGCTCTGATCTTTCTGCACTGTAATCTTGAATATTGTTCTCTAGCAACAAACATGCATCATTTTATGCCCTGCAGACCCCACTGCTTTGGCCGTCTCTGGACCCCCTCTTCAGTTTTGTAGAGACTATTTTGACTGTTAAGAATTAATTTTTTTCTTCTTTTCTTCAGTCAACTTTGAAATAAAAAAAAAGTGCAATGTGTAAATGTATATCGTGTTAAATATCGATATCGAACAATGAAAAAGATTATCGTGATAAAATTTTTGTCCATATCGCCCAGCCCTAAGTGTTGTATACTGGTAATACATTAATATAAAATTAATAATTTATGCCGACATAACCCAGGGAAATATTGCGCACAGTGCATACAGAACCGCAGGTGGTCCCGAAACTGCATACACTCGCTTCCGTATAGAAGGATATTCCTTCTACAGTGATATTACATCTTTCGTTGAATAAGTTAAGTTTGAAATGCTCTTTATGTTGATGCATGAAGCGTAATGGTGCAGGTGTTAAGATAAAATCTTGACTAAAAAAAGTTTTTTTTAATTTTTTATTTAAGATCCCAAATGAAATTTAACCATGGTTTTCCTATAGTAATATTGTAGTAACCATGACTATAATAACAATGACTGCTGTCACCATGGTTTTCTCAACAGAAATAATTGTTTTAATACAATTAACCATGGTTTTACAGCAGTAATACTGTAGTTTCCATACAGTAACCATGTTGATTTTGTGATTACAATGACATGATATTAGACAACCCAAACAAAAACAAAACTGAATGATACACAAAGCACATATTGAAAATACATGTACAGTCAAAATTTTTTAAATGTAACAGGTGCGTTATGAGAATGATATTAAGTAGAATGATTTAAATGTAGTCTTTGAGCTGAACAACTTTGATAATAATAATGGTCTTCATCCAATTATAATGGATAATAATTGTGATCTTTCTTTTCAAATCAAACGGCATATTTTCAATTTTGTTTATGCTTTGAAACACTACCTAATTAAATTTATAATTAATTTTTGGATAAGCAACTCATGATTTACAGCCACATGAATTATCAAGTTTAACAACATTTATTTTGTTTCATTTAGCATTTTATCTCTAAAGTCAAAATAAATAAAATGCCATTTTTTTTTAACTGTGGGAACAACACATACACTGTCCATTTACGAGAGCGCATGCACGTTAAACGGTGTCTAAAGCTGGATGGAAATGGGGGGGAAAGAGAGAGAGAAAGAGAGAGAGAGGGAGGATGAGAGAGACGCACAGGGAGATGGATTTAGTCCAACAGGAAGAAACTGTTGATTTCTTGAGTTCCACTGTGGGTTGACAGGCTGGAGGTTTCCACAGCCTGAATTGGGCATTGGGGGTATGTGACGAGGAGAACGACGTGGCCGGGCTGTAAGGATGCACACCCGGTGCTGAGTTGCCCAATCAGCGGGAGAGAGATAGAGGAGGAGCTGTGGATGCCAGAGAGAGAGAGAGAGAGAGAGAGAGAGAGAGAGAGAGAGAGAGAGAGAGAGAGAGATAGAGAGAGAGAGAGAGAGAGAGGCACACATATGCGGCCGCTGTGTGTCGGGCATTGGGGGTGTGTGACGAGGAGGACAATGTGGCCGGGCTGTAAGGATGCACACCCGGTGCGGAGTTGCCCAATCAGCGGGAGAGAGACAGAGGAGGAGCTGTGGATGCCAGAGAGAGAGAGAGAGACGCATACGGCCGCTGTGTGTGTGACACACATAACGACAAATTGGCACACGTCAATTTGTCGTTATGTTTCAGTTTTATATTGGTGTCAAATTCAAATCTTTGTGAGTGTTAACCTCCTTCCTGCTTCCTCCTCTCCCGATGAACAAGATGCTTGTCTGCTCTAGTACTCTCTTAATTTTAGGTTTCCACAGCCTGAACTGGGCATTGGGGGTATGTGACGAGGAGGACGACGTGGCCGAGCTGTAAGGATGCACACCTGGTGCTGAGTTGCCCAATCAGCGGGAGAGAGATAGAGGAGGAGCTATGGATGCCAGAGAGAGAGAGAGAGAGAGAGAGAGAGAGAGAGAGAGAGAGAGAGAGAGAGAGAGAGGCACACACATGCGGCCGCTGTGTGTCGGGCATTGGGGTGTGTGACGAGGAGGACGACATGGCCGGGCTGTGAGGATGCACACCCAGTGCGGAGGAGCTGTGGATGCCAGAGAGAGAGAGAGAGAGACGCATACGACCGCTGTGTGTGTGACACACATAATGACAAATTGGCACACGTCAATTTGTCGTTATGTTTCAGTTTTATGTTGGTGTCAAATTCAAATCTTTGTGAGTGTTAACCTCCTTCCTGCTTCCTCCTCTCCCGATGAACAAGAGGCTTGTCTGCTCTAGTACTCTCTTAATTTTGAAACACCCAAAGGCAAGTAAATTCAGCTTAACTTTTAGAAAAATCTGAACACTTTAATTTAAGTTAGAAGTCAAATCTTGGCATTTGTGACTAATAAAAACAAAAAAACGAATAAAACATAAGTGGGATCACCCTGTTTCACAGAGTGCTTCCCAGAAAGAACTGACAAATTCCCAGCAAAAATTCACTAGAATCCTTTTTAAATGTAATTAAATGTGGCTGGTGTAAACTTTACATTTATCATAGCTTGGACAAGAGAACAAACATCATATTTCAACAGGACAGCATAGCACTTACAGGAAGGTTCTCTTTCTGCTGTATGGCAGCTTTCTTCTTCCACAAGCGATCTCGCAGTTCATTTACTCGTTTGTCCATGGCAGCCACCTCCTGGTGTCTCTCGTTCAGGTTTTCTCTCTGTAGCTGGAGTTTAGAATTCTGTTCCTGGTTCATATTGTTCCTCAGCTGGTAAATAACACATATAAGATGCTTCAAGACATGAACTTCCCCGGTAAAATCTGCAATCCATTACGTCAACTAAGGCCCCCAGCTTAAAGTACCAAACTTTACCTGTAGTTCCCTGTAGAGGCGGTCCAGCTCGGCCACAGAGCTGCGGTTATTGTGAAGCGTTTCCATCCGTCCATTTTTCAGTGTCTCTAGCTGTTTGCTCAGTTCTTCCACTTTGGACACAGCTACTACCAACTCTCTCTGCTTCAGCAAAAGTAGACCGTTCATCTGGTCAATCTCCTCCACTAAAGCACGCACGCACACACGCGCACACGCACGCACACACAGAGAGACAGACAGACAGTTAGTTTAACTCAAAAAGATCTGGCACAAGAAAAAATAAATGTCTTCATAATCTTTTAACAAAAATGTAATAACTTGTTTGGCTAGTATCATTAAGGTTTCTCTGAGTCAATCCCTCAAATAATGTTCTTACTGGCTGTTATTTTGACACTCCTTGCATCATTTTGGCTTTTAGAGAAAAAAAAAAAACAAAACACTGAAAACTTGTGACACCTGGTTATGCTTAACTGAATATATCTTAGGGTAAATATACTGGAAAATTCTTGCTAATAATGTAGCCTTCACTGGAATGTTAGTAACAATGTTACATCAGAAGCAACATTTCCAAACATTACTTTCCATGGATGGAGCCTTACCCAGTTTTCCATTGCTGAGGCGTTTGTGTTCGACCTGTCCCTTCAGTGCTCTGACTTTCTTCAGCTGCGCCTCCTGTTTCTCCACAGTTTCCCTCAGATGCTTAAGAGTCTCCTGTTCAGAGGATGCCTGCTGCTGCTTGTGCTCCTGATGCTTCAGGAAATGCAAGCGCTGCTCCTGCAGAACAGAGACAGACACACATTTAGAGACGACTTAGAGAAGAGAAGTTAAAAGATGGTTTCAGTCTCAGAAGGCATGTTCAGTGACCACTAGATATGCACATTGCTCACATAAATGGCAAGAAATTTCTCAAAATTGCAAGTTCCAATCACATTGACTGTTTTTACGCAACTTTTTGGGGGATATCCAGCATTCATTTTCTCTACTGTGTTTTACACAGATTTACACTCAAACATCTGCTGATCAGAAACCACATCGAATCACATCAATCTCAAACACTTGCCACTCAAGAACCATAACAACAACAACAACAACAACAACAACAACAACAAATTTAAAGTTGCAAGCAGCGAAGAACAGGCCCTCGCACCCTGGTGCAGGTTGGGGCTGCTGTGCCAGGGGAACGGCATTCAATTTTTGTAGCATTTTTTAGGTTACAATGTATTTCATTCTTCAGGTTACGTATTTGTATGTAATTGTAAGAGGACAGGAGAGTTAAGGAAGTAAAGGCTTTTTATTTCACAACAAATTTTATCAAAGACATGCAACAGAATAATGATACTAACATATAGTCTGACAGAATCTTATATCACAGTAGATATTTAACCCTCTGGGGTTGACAGACGCACCGGCGCATCCTGCTGGATTTTTTTCATTACAGCGGAAACAACAAAAAATACTCCGTCATTTTGGGGCATTGTAAGACATCATTAGAGACTATAAAGGGTCTACTTTTATTTGTATACACTCACAATAACAACAAATCATTGTGCTTTTGTAAAATAAAGAAAATAAAAAGGGACTCAGTGAGCGCGAGCATATTTCTGAAACACATCACAAAAATTTGAAAACTCTGCGAATACTTATCACACAAACATCAAACACATGTCTAAAGAAAGCTTAAAATGTCTACTTTTAAATAAAACAATTCAAATTTAAAACAAATATTCTCCTGCAATGTAATCTGTATGAAACAAAGCAATGTACAGTTTCTCCTGGCTCAGCTAATTATGTGATCATACCCATGGGCAGAGGGTGTTATTCATATGGTAATGTGCTGAGGCGATCAATGCAAATGGTAAACGCTACCGACTGTGCCTTAAAAACATCTTGTTCATTCACTTTTCTGCACATTTGGAAGATCGCATTGATACACAGGTAAGGAAACTCTTGGATAGTGATGAAGAGTTAACATTTTCCTCAGAAGAAGAGCTCCGATGAACATTTGCATTTTGAAGAGTGCCTTGCTCGTCTGAAATTGTATCCTAGACTGGATCAAGTCATTCTGTTTTACCTACATTTGTTGACATGCTATTTTATATAAACATGTACATATTTTACTAGTGGGAGTGTTTCCAGACTTGCCAGCCAGGATTCAGAGTATTGAAATATGTCCTAATAAGCAAGTTTTAGTTACATTTAAATGCTGTTTCGGCTAAAGCAGGCATTTAAATTGTATGCCGTATGATATAAATATGATATGTAATATGATATAAAAATAATATGAATGTTTAGATTATATTTTATCTAGTGTTTAAGCTGCCTCATTATCATCAACAAAGCTTGTGCTTGCAAATATGTGTTCAGGTGTAAATGAGTAAAATGCAATTTAAATATGCCCATATTAGAAAATCAGCATATCATTATAATTTCTGAAGGACCATGTGACACTGAAGACTGCAGTAATGATGCTGAAAATTCAGCTTGGATCACATTGCATTTTACAATATATTAAAATAGAAAACTGTTATTTTAAATTGTAAAAAGAGCTCACAATGTTTTTACTGTATTGCATCAAATAAATGCAGTCTTGGTGAGCAGAAGAGACTTTTAAATGGTAGTGTTGGTCTAAAATTATTTATGTAAAGAAAATATATAGTCAGATTCTTCTTTTATCTTAAAACTTGATTTTGATCATTAAGTCTCCTCACATTCATTCTCTTTCCGTCACATTCCTCACTGATAGGCCCAGGGGAGGGGTATTCATCTCCTCAGGTGTGAATTACAATAAATATTCATGATCATTCACGCCTCCTCGCATATGACCTTTCTAACACTAAAAGTGTCTTCAAAAAGTTAAATTACTATATTGTTTTGTGAGTGATCAGGTTGGTTTTCACATCATTTTGTAGCAAAAACTCTAGGCTATAAGATCCTGTTCTCAAAAGGCTTGTGGACAAATGTTTAGTATGTTTTATATGGCCTTATTTTAATTACTTAAAACATTTGTTTTTTCAAAAACCATGCATAAACTTTATTTTCTCCAAAATATAAACTTTTTCTCAAAAATATAAACATGTACACACGTTGCTCGCCTATTATTGTAAGGCAGTTTGTGCTGAATACAGTGTTATCAGACTTTAGCCATTAATGTGTTTTTAAGCAACTGAAAAAAGCACAAATGTCAAGGCATATCAAAATTTCTCCAGGGCCCAAAACACCCTCAGACCCCAGAAGGTTAAAGGGTCAAAATGACTAAATCACACATATTTGCTGGTATAATACCCAAATACTTAATGCCCTGTTTGGGCCACGGAAAGGCACCTGGCAGAAAAAAAGTTTTTGGGCAGTACGCTGTCAGAGCCAAATCTTTGGATTTAGACCAATTAAGTTTTTATTCTGAGAACTTAAAGGAATTAAAAATTCTGTATAGGCAAGGCATAGATCTAGAAGAGTCAGAGATTAATATTAAATATCATCTGCAAAAAGCAAAAGTTTATCTGCCACACCTCAAGCCATCAGCCCTGGAAAAAAACATCCTCCTTTCTTATCACGGCTGCTAATGGTTCCAGGGCAAGGCAGAACAAAAATAAATAAATATCAGTCTGGACCCCACTAACCCTGCCCATTACCTTTTTGATCTGATGCCTTCTGGACAACGCTTCAGAGCTCTGAGCACCAGAACCGTCAGGCACAGCAACAGTTTTTTCCCCTCAGGCTATCCATCTCATGAACACTTAATATTACCCCATTGCGCAATAATTATGTGCTATACACAGTTTAGTCTTATAAATTTATCCAACACATCTACCTCTTCTGCCATTTCATTCCTCTGGGAAAAAATTAAAATTTGCACTGTACCATAACAAATGTGTATATTGCACTGTACATAACAGATTTGAATTAAAATTGCACTATGTGTGTTTCTATGTATGTGTGTGTCTGTATGTACATGTGTATAATTATAAATCGTTTTTGTATTGTTTTTTGTATTGCTGTGCACTAGAAGCTCCTGTCACCAAGAAAAATTCCTTGTATGTATAATCATACTTGGCAATAAGGATTCTGAATAATGGGGAAAGGGGGCAACCCAGCCAGGTGCCCCTATCAAGAGTGCAGTAATCTGAAATTAATCCATTTGTTTGTACTGCTGCTACCGGTTGTTTATAAAGTAACTTAATCCATCCCATAAACGTTTCCCAAACCCGTACATTTCCAAAATCTTAAAAACGATAATCCCATTCTACCATATCAAACGCATTTTCACCATCAAGTGAAATGGTAGCGACCGGAGTCTGATCATACGTAAACAACAACATGATATTGATGAAATGCCTAATGTTATCAGAAGAGCTATGGCCCCAAATAAACCTCACCTGATCAATATGTATAAGAGATGTTTTAATGTCTAGCTGGATCAGGGAAACTCTTAGAAATCACTTGGATCATAGTCCTTTTTAAGAATCAGACTTGCGTCATGGGTGGCGGAAGCTTTTCATTCTTTAATGATTCCATATAAACTTCTAGCAAAAGTGGAGCCGATACTGAAGCATAAAAAAAAAGCCATCTGGCCCCAGAGCCTTACCTGTAGGCAAAGCCTTAATTACCTCGCAACAAGAGACTTTCCTCTTCAGTAGATGAAGATGTGGAACTACAGAGATCAAGATAAAATCCTTTAAAAGCATTATTTACATCAATGGCTGAGGTAAATATTTCACCACCAGCAGATTTCACTAAGGGAATGGTAGAAAAAGATTCTATCTGTTTTATATATACATCTTATTTATAAGTTTTTCAGCCTTGTCCCCTGACTCAAAGTATGACTGTCTTGCGCTGAATAGCCAAAATGCCACCTTCCGCGACAAAGTAGTATTATATCTGTATTTCAATCGGCCATTAGACTACATTCGGTGCTTCAGCTCTGCCTCTGCACTTTTAATATTCCCTTCCAATATCACAAGTTCTTGTGCTATGGATTTCTTGGTAAATGAGGAATACTGTATGATCTGGCCTCTAAGAACTACCTTAAGTGCCTCCCAATCCACACTCACAGAGGATCTTGAGGACCAGTTGGTCTCCATATAGACATTCATTTCAGCCTTTAGCATTTGTTGGAATTCAGGATTTTGCAAAAGGGATATATTTAAACGGCAACTATATGATTTCTTTTTCTCCATATGTGGCAACACCTCTAAACTCACCAGGTCATGATCGGAGACTAAAATGTTTCCAATTGAGCAAATCAACAACAGATGAAATGGGGGACTTCAATATAAAAATCTCTTTTAGAGTAAATCTTTTGGACTGATGAAAAATGTATATAGTCCCTACCAGATGGGTTCAAAAGTCTCCAAATATCTGAAAGACCAAGATTTTTTACACATCCTGTGAAGTATCAATGTTGCCCTAGGGGGCTTGCACACTTTTTCTTCACTATGATCAAGGACTGAGTCCATCAAAAGAATAAAGTCTCCTCCCAATATTATATCATGAGGGGGCAGCGGCTTGCAACATCCCTTCAAGATCTATAAAAAAGCCCTCCACGTTAGGTGAAAATCATCCACGTTAAGTGCATAAATATTAGCCAAAATAAGACTCTGCCTCTGAATTTCAGCTAAAACAATAATGACTCTTCCCAATATATTTTTACTAAATAGAATTGTAGATGTTTACTTGTCAGTGTAACGACTCCCCTAATCTTACTCAAGCCAGCACTATAAAAAAAAATGCCTACCCCATATCTTTCCAATTTTTTCAGCTTCCTGCGGAGAAAGGTGCATTTCTTAAAGAAACACTATATCATATTTCTTATGCTTAAAAAGAGAAATAACCTTCCTTCTTTTTATGGGGTGCACTTTTATTGGTGGGAGACAATCCACTCATATTAAAATTTGACATTTTGACACATAAATAAACAAATATTGTGTCAAAAACAAGATTATAAAGACCACATTCCAATATTGGTGCAACCATTAAAACCAGAACATCCCCTGCAACAAAACAGGCACGACAGTGCCAACTGGCCCCTCCAAACTCAAAAAGTCTGTGTACGCCTACAAGGACCCCTGCGAAAACTTTGCTGTTGGATTGCTTAAAGGGGACCTATTATACCCCTTTTTACAAGATGTAATATAAGTCTCAGCTGTCCCCAGAATGTGTCTGAAGTTTCAGCTCAAAATACTCCATGGATCATTTATTATACCATGTTGTAAATGTCTCATTTTGGGTAGAATCAAAAACACACCGTTTTCGTTTGTCTCTTTAAATGCATATGAGCTGCTTCCTTTCAGGAAGAGGGCTGTGTCTTTACAGCTTGTGAACAACGTTAAAAAATAAATAAATAAATAAATCTGCTTTCTGCCTCATTACTTCAGGTGGATTTTTCACAAGTGACAAAGTTATTGATATTAAGTTAAAAATGCATATATTATTGCTAGCTAATGTTTATTTAGCAAGTTTCACAGAAACTGCCAAAAAACGTTTAGATAAAAAGAAGAGGCTCACCGATGACGGTCACTACAGCATACTGCATATACTACAGCAACAACTAATGACTGACAGCATAAATACCGGAGTTCATCCAAATATGTATGAAAAAGAGTCGGACACTGATGAGGAAGAGACTCCGGCAGAAGTCACAACTATGAGAATGCACTAGGACGTTTCTGAATGGTTAATTGACATTACACAGCTGTGGTGGGTGAGTCAGTCTGGCAACCAACATCCCTTGTGGTACTGATTTGTTGCGCAGATGAGCCGGCCTTTGCAAGTAAACATTCCACTTTTAGTACAACTCTCTTATGTTCACAGAAAATGTACACAGTTTTCAAAAGGACAATCACCTTACTGTATTGTGCATACTAAAAGTGCAGTTATGAATTATACAGACAGTAAGCTAAAAATAAAGACATAGCTCTGGTCTCCGTGAATACAATCAGAGACAATAGTAACTTTAGCTGGAACATGAACAGTTGGTACTGATCCATGCTTGAGAATCCAATTTTTGAAAAATCCTGCTTTATATTGACACTCATTCGCAAAGCTGTCAGGAGTAAAATGATTTGCACAAACATACAGAAATGTTTTTGTTTTTTGGGGCACATTTCCTTCAAAAACAAAACTTGTCCACAATGTCTTCAGTGGCTCCGGTGCCGGGAGTACATGAAGACTCTTAAGTTGAATTTTACAGCCAACAACAGAACACTTATGCTGTTTATGAAGCTGAGACATTTTTCTTCTCACGGTTTCTGCTACAGCCTGAAAAAATTTATTTTGACACTGCTTTTGATTAATAGAAATATTGTGGGTGGATTTTTAACATTGTAGGGTGGATGTGTACACACACTGCTGACTCATATTTATGTAAAAACACCATGTAAATGTGAATTTAGCATAATTGGCATTTAAGTCCAGTGTTTCTATACAAATTCTGTGAGACAGAATTACACAGCAAAAAAATCATCTATAAAACAAACTCCAGCCAATAGGTGGAACAAACTTAAAGAGCATGTAGATAGACAAAACTGTCCCAAAGGTGTGCCACTCTACAAAATAAACTCCAGCCGCTAGCGGAACCACGCACGCACACAAAACTTATGTTCAGTTTCCTCAGATAGTCAAACGAATGTTCAGTGAGCTAGCTGTTTATGAGTGCAGGAGATAAAAAAAAAATACTCCAAAAAAGAAATTCCAGCCAACAGGAGGCACAAACACAAAGAAGGCATTCAGGGAGAGGAAGAAAAAATTATGAATATTTCAAAGAAAAGGAAAGGAAAAGAAAAAATGCAGGAAGAATGAGAAAGATGGAAACCCAATCGAAACAAGAGGCAGATAGTGTCAGAGCTCTTGCAAGACAAAGGCAGAGAAAAAGGTATTTACTGAAAATCCCAGATTCCAAGCTCATCCATGTGATCTCCATTTTAAACAAGACAAAACAAAATAAGTATCTAGGCAAGGTTGTGAAACGAGCACTCAACTTTACCAACTAGCCATAAAAAACAAACAAAAAAAAAAAACCAACATTTACATGTAAATGAGCCTTCTTCCAGAGAAAATCATTGTGTGATACCAATGCAAGCATTTCAAAGCACACAGAATTTTATTTAGGTTTTAGTCTGTAGTCCAGACAGGCCTCAGTGAATATTAGGCCAGTGTGTTGAGTGCAAAAATAACAAGATCTTGGAAATGCATACCCTCTGCAACATCCCTGAGGATGACAAACAAATTAAGGTCACTTGATATACATGGGAAGCAACAGGAGGGGTGCTATGTAAGGTACAAAAGATAGCATGATTCTGTCAGAAGTTGCCCAAATATTTAAATAAAACTGATCAGATACATGGACATCAGAGATTTCACAGACCAGCACAAGCTGAAAGACAGGTGGGCCAATACCACAGCTGTTCGGGGTACTCAGTCCATCCATCACATTGAGCCAGTCTCCTGGGGAAAACATTTCTTGCAAAATCTACACAGAGGCAGAACAGTCAGGTGTCCACACATTTCTGCTCTGAAAGGCCACATCTACTGATACCGCTGAACACCAGTCCCCTGATTCCCACTTAACTGCTGTAAAGAAAAACTGGATATTGTGTCTTGATGTGGTTAAAGGCAAAAAAATCCTTACAACAGTTTGTTGGACTTGTACATAACCAAGACCATGAAACACTTGAAGTAATTTTTTTGAGAAGAAATGACGACATTGGACATCTATGGTGGGGTGGCTTGGGTGACACTAGACACATTTATTCAGACTTTGAATCCACAAGACGACAATAGGGGAAGGTATCACTTTGCAGAGACAGTTCTGGCAGAGTGGAAATAAAAATATTAGAGATGAAAAAAGACATTAAAGGAATTCTGAATAAAATATTAGTCACTCACATTTGTACATATTTGTTTAGGTTAATTGATATTTATTTCCATTGTTGTATTCACTATCTCTGATTTACATGAACGAACACTTCAGCGTTTCTGTACTTCAATAGGTAATATCATAGCTTTAATAGGTTCATCACTACAAAGTCTTGGGAATGTTTAATATGAAATCTATAGTTGTTTACAGTTCAAGTGTGTGAATTTGGTTGCTTGTGTTAATTATTACTTTAAATTGTCATTGCTAAAATTATTTCTAAAGCATGTTCAGGTTTAACAAGTAAATTATAAATTTGAAATGAATGTGAATAATTAATATGAAATATTAAATGTATGCTGATCTTGTTGACATTTTGATGTAATTTCAGATCGTTTTGCTGTGTCTTTTTTCCTGTTCTTAGAATCCAAAGTGCTGAAAGTGACATCTTGAATTGTGAGGCATCATTAGACTTAACGTGATTGGAATTATTTTGACACAAAAACATAGTAGGCTAATGCAATCTTTTTAATGCATGATTGTGACTTAAACAGAGAGGCTAGATTAAATATATAAAATACATAAATATATTTTTTACACAAACTTTGACACACTCAAGATTTGTTCGGTAACATTTAACAATCATGTAACTGTTTAGAACAAAGCAAGCATTAGCCTACTATATACATACCTTTTGTCACAAGCACACACCAGCATAGCATGAATATCACATTCTCCAAATTCAGTATTATCTACAGTACACGCAGCTCTTAAAAAAAAATAAAAAAAATGGGTTACACATGAGCGCATGCAACATGTGGTTGGTTGACTTAAATTCAAAACAATTATTGCTGTTTTCATTTTGACAATAATCGTGCAACACAATACAGCATTTTCAGTTTTAATATAACATTATTATACAGCCTTAACCCGATTACAGACGTGTTTGGATGCCACGTAGAAAAGCGTGAAGCCTCCAAATGCGCTAGGTCTCCGCAGTAACGCGCTCAACAAGCCACGTGATAAGATGCGCGGATTGATGGTCTCAGAAGCAGAGGCAACTGAAATTCGTCCTCTGCCACCCAGATTGAGGCGAGTCACTATGCCACCATGAGGACCTAGAGCGCATTGACAATTCCAAATTGGGGAATAAAAAAAAAAAAAGAAAAATAAATTTACATTTTTTCCCCCATAGTCACGTAGACGCAGATAGGTGCAGTCACGTCTGTAATGGACAGATGCCATGTCCATAACGACGGGTAATGAACAAAAAATAAACATTACTTGTTCCTATGAATGCCAATTCTTCTACATTATGTGGCTAGTATTATTTCTGGTTTGTTCATTTTAATTTAAAAGTTTTAAAAGTGTGTGGTCTCCCAAAAACTCATGTCCATTTTTGTCATGTCCATAACGCAAGTTAATTTCCCAATCTAAACTGGAAGAAAAGTCATCTAAAATGAAAATGTTCTGATATCTGGACTTTATTTGAAGAGGTTTATGATCAATGCAAATGTCACATCCATAACGCTGGAATTGCTAAGATAGAGATATATATATATATATATATATATATATATATATATATATATATATATATATATATATATATATATTTATTTATTTATTTATTTATTTATTTATTTATTTATTAGGGCTGTCGATTTAACATGTTAATTCAGTGTGATTAATTTCATTAAAAATAATGTGTTAAAAAAAAAATGTACGCAAATAATTGCAATGCCCCCGAACCGTAATAAGGAGGATTCCTGAGAAATGCAAGCTTGCAGTACCACCTGTTTACTCCAGAGGGCAGTAAGTGAAACTTCAGCTGTATGGGCAAAGTGCAGTTTATACAGTGAACAAAACAACTCAAACATATACATATATATAAGAGATTTTATTCAGCTCTGTATGAGTTCCAAACACTGGTTGGAGTAGGGTGGAATCTTTGCGATGTGTTGAAGGTCATTACACTGACGCACACACCACAAACAAACACAAGAGTGATTCTATGTCAGTGATCAAGTGATGAGGAAAGGACCTCTTAATGCTGTTTGTTGTACAAAACAAACTTGACTTGTGACAGAAATGAAGTACTTTGAAGGGTGCAATTTAATAACCACAAAAGCAGTTAGAGTCTTAACTATCACCATAACACAGACACACATGATACATTGCACTGATCAGGGACCTCTGTGGCTGGCTAGCTTGTTCAAGTTCTCCTTTGGAGAGTCTGTCCACTCAAAGTAAATATTTAAACTTGGAACCCATTGCTGCTAACATTCAATCAGAATCAGCTAATGATTACTGGACAATTCAGATGAAGTATCATTATGTGGGCAGTGCCAGTGCTAAAAGCAGAACAGGAAATGTGAAGTTCAAAGCTGCGCTTGATGCTGGCATTCATGCTGTGACACATATCCTGAATGCGGCTTCATGATTGTTATAGCAATGTGGATAGCCACAGTCTGCAGACCGACTAATATTGTTAAGGATAAGAGTTTAAGAGATTTACTGTGAATTTCAACGAATACACAACCATTGTGCTAAGTTAATTGGCATCTTTTCTCCTCCATCAGTATTCCATCTTTAATTGACATTTAAACAGTCTCATCGTTTCACAGCTTAATGTTTTCACTTGTACCTTAGAGGCCAGGAGCTGTTGCTGGGCATCAATCTGCTGTTGTTGTCTGGTAGCCATCTCCTGCAGCTCTACTAAAGTCATGTTCATCCACATGCTGTTCACCTGCAAAATATCACAACAACAACATAAACACTCTTTTAGAATATGAAGATTTCTCTCTCGTAAATAAATCCTCATTCATTTCCTGTTTGACTACATGGCATTCCTGTAAAGGTTTCATCTCAGAGCAGAGTGTAATGTGTGTAAAAAAAAGAGAGTTTCATGCAATGCTTGCATTAGATTGCAAAGAGAAAAGGAAATTCAGTAAAGGCAGCTAAACGCACCCCATTCTCTGTCCGTCTATCTGTGGGTCTCTTCACGTCATTCCTCTTCTGATTTGAGCTCCTGGAGTCTGAAAAACAGTCAAACATACTCAGCAGGAAACTTAACTTCTGAGCTAGCTTAAAAATTGCCAACTTGATCAGGAAAACACATTCAGAGGAAAAATAGAAACTGAATTGAGAACACATTAATTTCTGTGATTAATATTTTTTAACAAGTTGGAAAATGTACACAATTAACACAGTGTTAGTTTCGCTTTCCTTTCTGAAACTTCACTCTATGAAGACGAGGGCAGGGTTAGGGCATCTGCTGCCTGCCAGGAACATACCCAGGCACATTTGTACAATGGGCGAAATTTCAAAATTTTTCCCCCACTTCCTGTGGCTTAAATTGGTGTGAATACATTTTCAGGACGTACACACTTGACTCAACTGCACATTAGGGTTGCAGCGGTATACCGGTTTCACTGTATACCACGGTTTGAAATTGGACGGTTATCATACCATGTGCATTTGCTTAACTACGGTTTTGAGAAAAAAATGCAACTGGACGGAGAATCTCACATGCGCATCTACTTTCCTTCTCGACTGTCTGTCAGACTCATCAACTTGCGCGTCTCTCTCTCTCACACACACACACACACACACACACACACACAAAGCAGTGTTTCTCAACTGGTCTATTCAGACTGGGTCGTGGACAGCAGGGAAAGAACAATGCCATGGTTCTTCCATTGAACCATTATATTCGGATGCCGCCCAAGTGATCAACTATTTAGGACTACCAAGACAAATTTAATAATAATCTCGCAAACAGCTAAATACTTCTCATCTGCACTTTCGCACGAGTGTAACAATCTCGCGATCATGATCTACTCTTCTCTCTGGCACGCGCATGCAACAACTGGGCTTCCCTCGATATTGCGGAGCGCAGACATCAAAACTGATGTGACCAATTTCAATTCTAGTGAGACTTTTCTAGTTTAAAGTGTTATGGAGATTGTCAATTCAAATCTCTCAAACAGTAGCAGCCCTGACATGCCAAACAGCACTGAGGAGGAAAAGAGCAACTGTGCTCTGCGCCAAAATAAATAAATAAATAAATTACACACCATCTCCTTTACAAATTTGTTTCAGAATTTTACAGGAGTAAAATATATATATAGTTTCATATGAAATAATCTAAAAGCTATTAGACCTCATTTTATATCAACAGTGGCAGCTATAGTTAAAGTTTCAAGATGTTTCAGCTAGTATTTATTTTTCATAAATACATTAATTTATTATTTTTAAGACTAGCACACTGACATAACCATGATAACAAGGAGCCTTTCCTTCTGTGTAATATGTGTATAAATATGTAATATTAGGTAACAAATGGGATAATAATGGGCTCATAGAAGTAAATATGTTCTTCAACTTTTAAAAGGGGGAGAGAAAACTTCCTGTAGATTTTGACATCAACAAGAATAATGTAACTTGATGCATGTCCTTGTACTGGAAAACCATGAACAAAACTATGCAACATAAAAGGAAATACAGGTTATGTTTAATCTATGGCAGGTCGACACTTGATTTCCAATGTAAAATCTGTCCTGAAGCAAAACCAGTTGAGAAGCACTGAGTTAAAGGTACAGACAGGAGCAATCTGACTGTGCTGTCGCACACGCACAGTATATGTTAATTATTAATAATCATAGGACATTTCTTCAAAAGCTCACACAGCTGATGTTATTTTTCATTTAGTAGTTAATTTAACATGTAAACTAACATGTTATAGTTACATGTTATTTGTATCGTGTTTATAATTTGGTTTATTATTATAATTCTCTTATTATTTATTCTATTTTCAAAAGGGAGACTTTTTTTACACTTCAATAAAATAAATGGTTTCAAGTTTCAATTATAATAAAGTGTTCGCTCAAAAATAAATAAATAAAATAACCCTTCTGTTTTCCCTGATAATAGTAATTGTGTAATACCGTATACCGCGATACCATTATATTTTCTGAGACTGTTATCATACCGTGAAAATCTCATACCGTTTCAACCCTACTGCACATACTAGCACAGAAACTGATAGTGTGGAACAGTAAACACTTACCCTTTAAAAGTGACGCATGTTGTCCACATCATAATAAACATGGGAGCATACACTTAATTTTCTCTCATATGTTTATATGAATTGAATCTGCCTATTTGATTCTATTATTTAAAAAAGTCCACTGGAAAACACCAGAATGTTTTGCACAAATTGTTATTGCAACTTGTCCACTGATGTTATGGCATGTATACAGAGACACAAAAACCATATATCATCATTATAATGGATGACACTCCTCCTTGCTAAATTTCTGAGATCATCTGATGAAAATGTTGTGTTACAGAAGTAACACAACAGAAGTCGAGGAGTAAAGGAAGTCTTTCTTGGAAGAACTATGCCATTTTCTTTTTCCCAGACTTTGAAAATTTGACAAGAGAGAAACGCGATCGATTCGAGGAATACAAGAAACTCTTAAATCAACGGAAGGTTGCTTTTGCACTGATGTTCCCGGCTAAATTGAGAATAGATACTAGAGATGGCCGCAAAAAAAGTACATGCATTCTTTAGTGCTGGCACAATTAAGAGCAGGGGAGTTATTACATTGATAAGTAAACATCTACAATTCAAAAGTCTCAAACAGATAAATTAGTAAGAGTCGTTATTGTTTTAGCAGAAATTCAGGGGCAAAGGTTGAGTTTAGAGGTGTTGCCACATGTGGAGAAAAATAAATTCTCTCTTTTGTCCATACCGCGTGCAAATGCAAAATAACTGTGTCTGACTTAACTTCTCTGGTTAGTTTAATAGAAAGGCTTTGCAATGGCAAAATAGGGGCAAGAACTTTCTGTTCAATACCAAACCAGGGAGGGGCTCTCTCAGGTGGAAGCGACCAATGTCTGAGACCGAATACATAATAATAAAATATATTGGGTAGGCCTAGCCCACCTTTGTCAACCAGCCTATGTAATTTATTGAAATGTACTCTGGGAAATGTTATTGCATCTGTACTGTTTGTACTGTGTGACTACCCAGAAAATAAAGTGATTTATTGGATTACTTTATTAATTTTTCTCCTGGGGTAATGGACATAAAAATAAGATGTTTATCAAGAGTGAGTAATTGAAATATAATAACTTGGAAACTCTAATAACACAGCACCTTGCTATTCGGATGCAGCCACAGTTTGAGTAAAATAGTCCTTAAAGTGTAGCTCCAATCCTGGCATTCTCTGTCAGTGTTGTTGATTTTGTTGTTGTTACTATTGAATCGTGCATGTAAACAATGTCAGAAGAAAACTCTAGTCGACACTAGATGACATCAATGGGGTATGTGAGAATGCAAAAGGGATAGGTCTCCTCGAATGTACCGTCCCTCTTAAAAGATCTTATCTAGAAAGGAGCAAAGTACCAGGAATGTGTGTGGGAAAGGGGCTATGGTCTAAACTAAAATGTCAGCTAACCTGACGTGGAGCTGGGTGTTTGGTCATGCCGTAGAAAGAATCGAACCTCAGGCCTCTCCTGCCCCCACTGCAGCAACAGATCCATCATCTTCTCGCTCTCACCTAGCACACGCTCTGCAAACACACAAATACACCTCATGAGCATAATTAGGCCTTTTTTTAAAGCATGGTATTAGGCCTGTTGCATTTTAGAGCAGTATTCCACATTTCTGAAATTGAGCATCCTCGTTTCCTTGCCTCCTTTCCTCACTTCACCCTCTTAAAAAACTTTGCTTAGCGAGGTAATTAAGGCCTTGCCTACGGGTAAGGCTCCTGAATTTCTTAGATCTTATGTTACAGAATTGGCTCCACTTTTGTTAGCAGTTAATACGGAATCATTAAAGAATGGAAAGCTTCTGACAACCATGACAAGCCTGAATCAGTCTGATTCTAAAAAAGGACAAAGCTCCAACAAGTGTAAGAGTTACCGTCCAATTTCCCTGATTCAGCTAGATTTTTTACATATTGTCAAAAATTCTGCTCTGTACTATTTTTTGGAGTAGCACACACCTCCCTAAAGCGGCAGATACTCTGGGAGAGGTGATTACTGCTTTTGGAAAAGGTCATGAGGCATCAGTGTATTTCTCCCTGCTAATTCAGAGTCTGGGGTTTGGAGCTTTAACTTATATCAAAAGATTATGGGAGAAATATTTAAACTTGGAATTGGAGTGAGTGTGGGCTAGGATTCTAAAAAACAAGTCTGAGATGCAAGAGTGTGCCTTTTTTACATAGATTCAATTGGACCCCCTCTAGATTGAATATGCTAGGTCTGAAAGAACCCACCTGCTGGCAATGCCAATCAGAAGATGGAGACACAACCCATGTTTTTTGGGTGTGTGTAAAGATCCAAGAAGTTTGGTTGAAGTTTCAGAGTGACATTTTGGGCACTCAAATTTTACTTTGCCCCAGACTCTGTATTTTGGGTGGAGGGGCGGTCATAAATTTGGGGGATAAATACACCAAAAATTGGGTTCTGACCAGTATCATGATTGGCAGACAAATTATTTTAAGGGGATGGAAGTAGGAAGGAGTGCCCTCGTTTCCGGAGTGGTGTGCGGAGATAGGGAGGGTGGCAGCTTTCGAGGACGTTTGTAGAAGGCTGGGGTTTGGGGACTTGTTTGCTAGGAAGTGGGGCAGTTATTTGGTGTTCTTGGGGGATGTGGAGGGAGATGTTTAGTTTAATTATGTATGTTTATTATGCGTGTATATGTATTGCGTGTAATATATATATATATGTGTATTATATATATTACATATATATGTGCACATATATGTGTATTACGATTTGTGACCACAGAGGTGTTCGTTAGAGGTCAGGGTGGGGTTGTTGATTGGGGAGGGACATTAGTGTGGGTTAAATGCTAAATGTTGAATCAATGTGTATGTGTTGTGTTTTTCTCTGTAGTGTATTTTTGAATCAATAAGATATGTTGGAAAAAGTAAACAAAAGGATTCAGTGAGAATGGACTAAAACAAGATCAGATAAATTCATTGAACTGAAGTAGTACAGTAGAATGAGTGGAATCATTAAAACCTAACTGAAAACACTTACACAATGGAGGTAATTTGTTAGGATTTATATTTATTGTTCTTAATTTATTTGGGTTAAAACAACATCAGGGATAACAGTGCGACATTTGCGCTTCTGTTTATAACATGCAGTAATTCAGCACATGCATTGTGCATCTTCTATCTCTTAAGGATGACCTGTCTTCCGATCATGACACCAGCCAGGACCCAACTCTTCATAGTCAAGTCAACCTTTATTTATAGAGCACATTAAAAAACAACAGAAGTTGACCCAAAGTGCTTAACAGATCAAACAAACAAACAAAATAAAAACATTTAAATATATCATCATGTATTAATCCACTTCAAACTTTCAATTATCTATTCAAAAGCCAAAGAATAAAAATACGTTTAAATAAATACGTTTAAGTAATAAAAATGGCTAGTGATAAAGCTGACCTCACATGGAAAGGGAAACATTACATTGGTTTGGTGAGACAAATATAAATTAATGACACAAAACATGGTCCCCAATAGTATACTGTATCCAAGATTATTTTTCCAATGAGGATTCCCTCTCAATTTAACATTTAAACATAAAAAAACAAACCAAAAAAAAAAATCCATATATTAGGTCCGATCACAAAATGGCACGGTCACCCTTAGCTCTAGCGGCAATGAGGAACCTTCAATAGAAGTTGATTAGAAGACCAGGGTGCTCTGGTGGGGGAGTTGGGGTGTAGAAGGTTTTGTTTTAGACAAAAATTTAAATTTTAAAATCAACCCAGAATTTCACTGAAAGCCAGTGTATAGATGCTAAAACTGGGAAAATGTGATCCCTCTTTCTTGACCCTGTTAAAAGCCTAGCTGCTGCATTTTGCACAAGCTGAAGGCGGGATAATGCAGTTTGGAGCAGACCAATGTACAGTACAATGAGTTGCAATAGTCTAACCCTGATGAAAGAAGTGAGTGGATCACAATTTCCAAGTCTTTATGGGAAAGAAAATGTTTTATTTTAGCAATAGATCTAAGGTGGAAAAAGCTACCCTTGACAACAGCACTGATCTGCTTAATGAAAAGTAATGAGTCTAAAATCACTCCAAGACTCATATGATCTCATACATTCGACGACAGAGGACCAAACTGGGCAATCAACCAGGAGGACATGGAGGAACCTAAAATCAGAACTTCAGATTTGCTTTCATTTAATTGTAAGAAATTGCTTGCCAGCCAATGTTTAATATCTTTGAAGCAATTTAGGGTGTTCTCAGATAAACAATTATTGTCTACACTCACTGGGAAATAAAATTGGGACTCATCAGCATAACAGTGTTAAGATATACATTGAAAATAACAAGGGTCCTAAGATTGACCCTTGAGGGACACTACACTGTAATTGAGCCGAGGTAGAAGCAAAATTACCTAAACATAAGAGGCGCCTAGCCACTGTAACCTACGAATAGTGCAAATTCAGAGGTCAGATGACCGGCTAGTCTTCAGACAGGGACACTGCTACTGATACATAATGATCGCTAGCCTCTTGCACGTAGACAATGGATTGGACTTAAAAATGTCACTGCGAGTTAGGCAGCAGTTGGCCTATAAATGCTTATAGCTGAATTTATCTACATTCTGTCTACAGTTGATCCAGATCCATTTGTCCTAGCAACATTGTCTTACAATTATTTTAGGATATGTTCATATATTTAGTTTGTGTAATTTCATTCTCATTTGGCATAAATTACATTGCGATTGATGGCTTGTAACTGGAGGAGCGCGAGTTTATATTTATATAAAATTTTTAGCAAAGGCGTGCACAGGACCTGAAGTGGGAGACACACATTGACTCCATTGTGAAAACAGCACATGGTGTATAAGTGTCATTGTTTTGAGTGTGTAGTTTACAATAAAGACATGAGAGAAAATTATTGAAATTGATAAACAACTGTAAAAAAAGAGGCGAAACTTTAAATTGTTCACGCGTTTCTGGCATTTTGGTAAATAGTAAATATTTAGTAAATAAGGATATAGTCTACAAAAATATATGAATTTTCCATTATACTATACATTCTGCTATAATACGCAAGATAAAATACAGATACTGTATTTATGGAATACTCAACCAACAGCTGGAATCTAGAGGGCTCTCCCCTTAATGACCGCGTCATGCGTTTTCCAAACCGACCAACTTTGTCAACATTCCAAACACACCTTTGGTGGCTTCTTGGAGCATGTGCCACAAACAAGTTGCTTACATGCCTGGCAGATATCAAAAGTTTGGTTCCCTGAACATCGACTTGATATCATCTCCTTTTGGCGGGCGGGGAAGGGATTAAGAGGAAAAAGTCACTTCTGTGCAATTACTAGGTAGGGATGTGTGTTCTGCATGTATTTTGTTTCAACATCAGCGGCCACATAGAATTTTATGCCAAATTTGTCCGGTTTATTGGCCATGTTATGTGTGAAATGACAGCGTGCATTGGTAGGGAACAGTTTTATCATCAACTGTTATGTTCTTACCAGACGTGTATGAAGCAATGCTGTTTTTCTCAAATTTGTAAAATATCTCAGATATCATGGCAAATCTATCTGTCACAAGGCGGGCAGCTCTCGTGTTCTTGTCATCAAAGTGCAGATAGCACATTTCTGTCACGACAAAAAAGTGAGTCCAAATTCATTAGACCAAAAGTCACCCAATGTCATGTTTTTGCCCTCCTGTAACAACTCTCAAATAAATGAGACCAACAAATGCTTTTAGTTTGTCATCTGTCAGTTTGAACTTTGCAGCATTATTACGCCCATCTTCAGCATCAGTGTACTTTCGTTTGTTTTGCCACATTGTGTAGCCGCCCCAACTAAAGTGAGCTACAGGCAATCTGTGGCTACTTTATAGCTCTCGATACAATGATCATAATAGCGCCGCCCATTTATCAGCTTACTTGTCAATTGCCCTCAAATAATTTTTGATGCATCATTATATACTGAATAGGTGAAATTTGCATGCATATTTATCACCTTAACACGTTTGCAATGCTCGGCTCTTTAAGTGTTAAATAGGAGGAAAACCACTGGAGGTTCATCCCCTGGATGCCAACCATATATTCTAGATGATTGAGAAGAATATTATGGTCGATTGTGTCGAAAGCGCACGAGATCTAATAAAATTAAGATGACAGGTGAACCTGAATCCATGGAGAGTAAAATATCATTAGTGACCTTCAACAATGCAGATTCGGTGCTGTGCAAGTGTCTGAAACCAGACTGAAATGTATCCAAAATGTTAAATGTATTTTGATAGGAGCTGCGAATAAACAACTCTCTCCAAAATCTTGGAAATTAAAGGCATTTTGGAGATTGGTCTGTAATTGTTGTATATTGCCGGATCCAAAAAATTTTTTTAACAAAAGATGTAGAATTGCACGTTTAAAACTACTTGGAACAACCAATGACTAATTGCTAATGAGCTGTTAATTATAGCTGTCATGAAAACTTCTTTAAGAAGGCATGGGGAAAGAATATCCAGCTTGTAACTTGAACACTTCATTTTGGAGACTACATCTGTTAACTGTTCTGATGTAACTGGTTGAAGTGAGTCAGGGAGCTGGATGGGGAAGGTATTAGTGGTTGATCAAATTGTGAAGGAAAAATAGCACCTTTAATCTGCTCAATTCTGTGAGTAAAGAAGTGTAAAAATGTTTCACTGTTCTCTTGGGTGGCATCCAGAAAAGCATTTTTAGTTGGGTTCAAAACAGAATCAATTGTTTTGAACAATACTTTGTCAATTTGCGTTATCAGAGATAAATTTAGAGAAAAATTTTGCTTTCACTTCCTATACAGCTCTCTGATAGTTTTTTTAAACACTCCTTTAAAATATCTTAAGAGACCTGAAGCTTGTCTCTTTTCCACTTGCGCTCAGCTTTTCTGCACTCTTGTCTGAGAATGCGGGTGACGTCATTTAACAAAGGCTGTGAAACACACTTAACTCTCCTTGGCTTGAGCGTAGCGACGTTATCAAGTGCAAAAGTACAAGATTTATTAAAAGTTTCAACCAATGATTCAGTGTCAAGTCCAGCAAAGACATCATCTGTTAAATGCGTTAGATATAATTCTGAAAAAAGATTAGCAGTAGATGAGTGAATGGACCGGGAGTGAAGTAAGGCCTGAGAAAAAGTAGGCAGAGAACATTATTGAATAAGGGTTAGAAATGCAAATATCTAAAACCTCTAGGTTGGACACAAAAAGACCATACGATAACACCAGATCTAATATATGAGCCATATTGTGAGTAGGACCAGTGACATGTTGTACAAAAATTTAAGACTCAGTGAGGGAGATAAATTCATTTACCAGAGGTTTCGATGGACAGCATACATGAATATTAAAACCCCCAAGAATCAGGAGTCTGTCACCGTGTGACATCATTTCAGAGAAAAAGTCCGAAAATTGTTGGATGATGTCCTTATTACATTTGAGAGGTCTGTACAGAAGTGCACAGAAGGCAAGACCCAAGATGTCAATCTTTAACAATTGGACCTAAAAACATGGGATATATATTCCCTTCCATCTCCACGAGTTCTCGTGCTTTGGATTTTTGATGAATGAGGAATACTGTATAACCCGACCCTTAAGAACTACCTTAACTGCCTCTCAAGCCAAGCCCACAGAGGATACTAAGGACTAGTTGGTCTCCATATAAACATTGATTTCAGCCTTTAACATTTGTTGGAAATCAGGATTTTTCAAAAGTGATATATTAAAGCGCCAACTATATGATTTCTTTTTCTCCATATGTGTCAACACTAAAGTAACCAGGGCATGATCAGAGTCTAAGATGTTTCGAATTGAACAGATGAAATGAGGGACTTAAAATCTATTCTAGAATAAATCTTATGGACTGATGAAGAAATGTAAAGTCCCTAACAGATGGGTTTAAAAGTCTCCAAATATCTTTAAGACCAAGATTTTTTACACATCATGTGAAGCATCAATGTTGCTCTAGGGGGCTTGCACACTTTTACTTCAATATGATCTAGGACTGAATCCATCAAAAGATTAAAGTCTCCTCCCAATATTATATCATGAGGGGGGGGCAGCGGCTTGCAACATCCCTTCAAGATCTATAAAAAAGCCCCGATCATCAGTGTTAGGTGCGTAAATATTAGCCAAAATCAACTTTTACCCCTGAATTTCTGCTAAAACAATAATGAATCTTCCTAATTTATCTTTAATCTGTTTGAGAAATTTGAATTGTAATTGTTTACTTATCAGTGTAATGACTACCCACCTCATATCTTCCCAAATTGTTCAGCTTCCTGCAGGGAAGGATGCCTTTCTTGAAGAAACACCATCTTATATTTCTTACGTTTAAGAAGAGAAATAACTTTACCTTTTTTTATGGGGAATGGCCCCCAACCATTCACATTCCATGTGAAAAAAGACTCAAATCCACTCATATTAACAATTGACATTTTGACATATTAGAAAAAAAGAGATTGTTTGTCAAAAATAAAAATGATAAAAGACCACATTCCAACATTAGTGCAACAGTCAAACCTCCCCCCGAACCAAATAACACGGATGCGCTGGCACGTTCTGCTGGATTTTTTTTGGCATTACAGTGGAAACAACTCAAAATACATTTGAGCATACAGATAAGTGTAAGACATCATTAGAGACTATATATTTCTGAAACACATCACAAAATGAACCGAAACTCCATGAATACTTATCACACAAACATGAAACATATGTCTAAAGAAAGCTTAAAAATGTCTACTTTTAAAAAAAACAATTCAAATTTAAAAACAAATATTCTCCTGCAATGCAATCTGTATGAAACAAATGTACAGTTTCTCCTGGCTCAGCTAATTATCCCTAATGTGATCATACCCATGGGCAGAGGGTGCTATTCATACGGTAATGTGCTGAGACGATCAATGCAAATGGTAAACGCCCCCAAGTTCATTCACTTTTCTGCACGTTTGGGGAGATATATATATATATACAGGTGTAGGTTTATATATACTATATTTATTTTTTTTATTGTATGTGTATTCTATATTGTGTATTGTTTACTGTACATTGTATATTATTATTATTATTGTGTATGTCTACATTTGATATGTAAATTGTGTTGTGTAAATATGTTGTTTATTGTAAATTGTTCTCGTCACTGTCATGACTGCTATGTTGATCGGAACTGCACGCAAGTCTTTCACCTACTGTTGAAATTGTGTACATGGTAGTGTGACAATAAAGTGAATTGATTTGATTTTTATTTGAGTTGTGTAGTGTGACTAGAACAGCAATACGACTTTGAACGTTGTAGTGTGTGGGCGGCATAACACTGGAGAATTTGCTCCAAGCTCAAGAACGTCAAAGCTGACTGTATGATGGGGCACTCGGCTATGGAAATTTGCACCGGGAGACATAGTGATTGTATTACTCCCAACATCGAGCTCCAAATTACTCGCCAAGTGGAAAGGGCCCTTTGAGGTCACATGACAAGAGGGAGATCTCAATTATGAGGTAAAACAAACGATAGAGGCACCGCACATAAAATATACAATATCAATCTCCTGAAATTATGGAGGGAGGTGGTCCCTATGATGTTGGCAATGGTGGTTCTGGAGAGGGTGGAGCTCAGGCAGGAGGTGAACTTAAAAGTCAATCATGTCACCTTGTGGGGACCACCTCTCACCGTCTCATGTCATAGAGGTTGCCAAGTTGCAAAATAAATTTGCAAACGTATTTCACACCTCTGCCTGGTCGTACAAACTTCATAAAGACATAGACATCCCTACCGACTTCACAAGCACAAGAATGGGAAGAATTAGAAGCAATACTCAATATGGGAGTAATAGAAGAATCGCACAGTGATTGTTCCAGCCCGGTTGTTCTAGTCCCCAAGAGCAATGGGTCAGTACGGTTCTGTGTGGATTATAGGACAGTCAATGCGGTGTCTAAATTTGACGAATACCAAATGCCTTGCATTGATGAGTTGCTCGATTGGATGGGCATACCGCTCTTTTACTCCACACTGGATTTGACAAAGGGATTTTGGCAAATCCCCTTAACCCCAATGTCCCCTGAAAAAAATACTTTTTGGAACAAGTCCTATGACCATACTCAACTTACTTATCTGGATGACATAAAAATAAACGGTAACAACTGTGAGCGGCACATGCAGCTTCTGAGGGCTTTTCGGAGGTCGCTGCAACAAGCTTTGGTGGCTTTCAAAGTGTGATAGGCATGGTTCCAAGTATTCAGCCTGTGGGCTGTAGTTTGGGGACCAATGATGTAGGGCACGTTATATACATACGAGAACACTGTTAACACGAAAACCTCTGCCTTCCTCTAAGTCTGAATGACAAGGAAATCTGTGAAGACATATTCTGATGAAAATTGTAACGTGGTACCATATAAAAAGAAACATCTGCAAGCCTTAACATCTAAGAGCATGTTTATAGCTCCTGCTTTTGTTGTACGGGATGGGAGACAGGAGGGAGACGAGTGGCGGGCAGTGCCTTCGGAGCAGGTTTCAGTCTCCTGGCTTCCCGTCAACCGGCTTCCCGCTGCTTATGTATATGCATACACATGTAAACAAAATAACTGTTTGTGAATGAAATTAACGGTTGTTCATTAAAATGTTGATGCAATAACTATTGCTAATCTATCATGTGAGCCTGTTTTGATTTTGTTTTGACTTGTTGACAAATATACTCATCTGTTTGTCCACTTGTTTGATGCATGGCTTATCGGCTAACCGGTTAATAGAAGAAAGAACTGTTAAAAGAATGCCTCCCTTGTGCACTTGAGATATGACAGACGTAAACGTAATAAGAGTTACACATTCACAGCAGTTTTTTTGGAACAAATTATATGTAATTATTATATTTTTGTATTTTTAGTTCTAAAAAAATAAAATAAATAAATAATAATAAAAAAAGGATAAAATGTGTTCCCAAAACAGTATTGCTTTGTTTAGTATTGCGTTTGTGAACTGTTCAACTGACTCCCGATGAAGAACACCACCTAGCTAGTGGCTATAGGGTAATTTGTGTTTGAGACCAGTCTTAAATAGTCTGAAATCAAACTGAAAATAACTTGCTATGTAATCTGACACAAGTCAAATATTTGTGAGGGTTAGTAATACTATAATATTCATATTTAATAACATTAAATAATATTATTCTTCAGCCAGCATAGTGTTTAGTTTACATGTATTAATATACATTCTCACCTGAGCCTCTCCACACTTCAGCCAGGTGGCAGCTGATCTCACCCGGTTCCTTGCAAAGCTCAACCACATCACAACACCGTGTCTCAGGGATAATGGGCACCTCAGTAAAATGCTGCTCATTGTTACTGAGATACACGGTCAGGAACATCTAAAAAAAAAAACAAGCAAAGTTATTATAAACTTATAAAACGATTTTAAAATGATTAGAATTACTACTTTATTAGACGTCACTATCATCATGTTTAATTAAAAGTATTTATATACAGTGCATCCGTAAAGTATTCACAGCGCTTCACTTTTTCCACAATTTGTTATGTTACAGCCTTATTCCAAAACGGATTAAATTCATTATTTTCCTCAAAATTCTACAAACAATACTCCATCATAATGACAACGTGAAATAAATTTGTTTGAAATCTTTGCAAATTCATTAAAAAATATAGCTGCAAGCAGCCATTACCGGGGCAAAGCGCAAAGATGACAAGACATGCCAACATGGCTGGAATGGTCAGACCAACTGCAGCAAGTAGCAATTAAAGACATATAAAGATGAATTTAGGCAAATGGATGAAAAATCATATACATTAACTAAAAATATGATTTAATTGATTATCACTTTTGACAAATAGGTGGTGCAGTTATGAAATGTATGTGGTGTGGTCAGAGTGAGGTGACAATGAGACATATAAAGTTTTGTGTCAAAACGTCAAGGCATTGCAGAGATAAAGCCTGAATAGTAATTTTGGCAGCATGCGTTGATCTGGCAGTTTACAAAAACAATTTTGTCTATTGTCACAAAATCCATAAATTGTAGTTGGCATGGTCTGGAGATGATACGATTGGATTTTGGTGAAAACCATAACCCTAACGGTCTAGGAGGAGTTTGAAAAAGTAGGCATTGAATGAAAATCAAGATGGCGGACAGGAAGTTTGGCTGATTATGGGAAAAATGTTATCTATGTTTTTGGCAAAACACAAAGAATCAATTGAGAACAGTGTGATTACAATAGGTAAATTTATACAAATGTTATTAGCATTTTGGGAAATTTAGTTATAACTTTTGACCAAAAGGTGGCGCTGTCTCAAAATATTTTGAGTACCTTCAGGACATGCTGCTGAGGGCACATTCTGAGTTTCGTAATGTTACACCAATGCATTCGTTAAGTATAGCATTTTTATCACAATACTGTATTTAAGTCAATGGTAATTTCATGTTTTGTTCTTTTATAGCACCACCAAGTGGCACAATACCACAATTTCCATATGTGTCCTCTGAGTGAGCCCATACATGTGTGTGTTAATTTTGGTGAAAATATCTCAATTTGCTTCGGAGTTATAGACATTTATGTGAAAAAACAGGTCAAAAATAACTGACACGTGACTTTGATTGGATTTTACTACCCCTTACTATCAATATTTTGAGATTTGGGCATGTTGCCAGCGACCTGTTTCCAAAGTTCTGATGGTGGATTCGTCTCGATCGGATTAGCGGTTTCGAAGATATCCGCAAATGTTTTTTAAGCGCTAAATTACAACGCTGCACAAACCATATGCCGAAACCTGGCAAGTCTGGTATTGTTGGACTTGGCAAGTATTCAGGAGTCTAATAATATGACTCCCGTGAAAATAAGTCAACCCCAGCCAGAGTTATAAGCATTTGAAAATTTAATTTTACCACTAGGTGGCGCTGTTTCGAAACTTCTCTGGCTCCTTCAGGACATCGTACTGATGACCCATACCGAGTTTTGTAACAATTCATTCATGCGTTCAAAAAATACAGCATTTTAGCACATAATTCAAAATGGCCGACAGCCAAAATGGCCGATCTGAGAAAATTGGATATCAGTCGACTCGGCATGATGCCCTGAATCTAACGAGACCACCTTTATGATTTTTGGACAAACCGTTCAGAAGTTATAAACAAAAATAGCCATTTTTGTATCTCCGGACCAGTAGGTGGCGCTGTGCCGAAACACAGCATGTAGCCTCAGGTCATGCTTGTGATGACATGTACCAAGTTTGGTCTGAATACAATTAAGCATTGTGGAGATACAGCCTTACGTTTGTTTTTGCAAGCGCTACGTAAAATTTGTTTGTGCGTTTATCAAAAACGGTTTGACGAATCAACTTGGGTTCCATAACTTTTTGTCGGCACTGCTTGTAGATGATCTGGTGCAATTTTGGTGAAAATCGGACAAACCGTCTAGGACGAGTTCGCAAAAGTAGGTTTTTTGGACAATTCAAAATGGCTGAAAAAAATTTTATGATGGAAAATGACGTCATAGGGTGAAATCGAATGGTAATGAGCTCAGAAATCAGAGGAAAAAAGAATTTTGTTGATAGGCCTTACGGTTCAAAAGTTATTAGCATAATATTTTTGAAACTTTGGACCGGTGGTGGCGCTAGAGGGAATGAGTTAGAGACACCAAAATTGGTGTATTTGATGTTGGGACTGTCCTCTATCAGAATGTCAAGCCATAGATGCCCAATCGGAGGAGGAAGAAGAGAAAGAAGAAGAAGAAATACAATAGGTGCCCCCGCACCTTCGGTGCTTGGCCCCTAATAATAATAAGAACCAGAACAGATACAATAGGTGCCTCCACACCTTCGGTGCTTGGCCCCTAATTAAAAACAAAACAAATGTACATAAGTATTCACAGCCTTTGCTCAATACTTTGTTGAAGCACCTTTGGTACCAATTACAGCCTCAAGTCTTTTTGTGTATGATGCTACCAGCTTGGCACACCTATTATTGGGCAGTTTCTCCCCTTGTTCTTTGCAGGACATCTCAAGCTCCATCAGGTTGGATGGGGAGCGTCAGTGCACAGCCATTTTCAGATCACTCCAGAGATGTTCAATCGGGTTCAAGTCTGGGCTCTGTCTAGGCCACACAAGGACACTCACAGAGTTGTCCCGTAGCCACTCATTTGTTACAGTGAGGAAAATAAGTATTTGAACACCCTGCTATTTTGCAAGTTCTCCCACTTAGAAATCATGGAGGGGTCTGAAATTGTCATCGTAGGTGCATGTCCACTGTGAGAGACATAATCTAAAAAAAAAAATCCAGAAATCACAATGTATGATTTTTTTAACTATTTATTTGTATGATACAGCTGCAAATAAGTATTTGAACACCTGAGAAAATCAATGTTAATATTTGGTACAGTAGCCGTTGTTTGCAATTACAGAGGTCAAACGTTTCCTGTAGTTTTTCACCAGGTTTGCACACACTGCAGGAGGGATTTTGGCCCACTCCTCCACACAGATCTTCTCTAGATCAGTCAGGTTTCTGGGCTGTTGCTGAGAAACACGGAGTTTGAGCTCCCTCCAAAGATTCTCTATTGGGTTTAGGTCTGGAGACTGGCTAGGCCACGCCAGAACCTTGATATGCTTCTTACAGAGCCACTCCTTGGTTATCCTGGCTGTGTGCTTCGGGTCATTGTCATGTTGGAAGACCCAGCCTCGACCCATCTTCAATGCTCTAACTGAGGGAAGGAGGTTGTTCCCCAAAATCTCGCAATACATGGCCACGGTCATCCTCTCCTTAATACAGTGCAGTCGCCCTGTCCCATGTGCAGAAAAACACCCCCAAAGCATGATGCTACCACCCCCATGCTTCACAGTAGGGATGGTGTTCTTGGGATGGTACTCATCATTCTTCTTCCTCCAAACATGGTTAGTGGAATTATGACCAAAAAGTGCTATTTTGGTCTCATCTGACCACATGACTTTCTCCCATGACTCCTCTGGATCATCCAAATGGTCATTGGCAAACTTAAGACGGGCCTTGACATGTGCTGGTTTAAGCAGGGGAACCTTCCGTGCCATGCATGATTTCAAACCATGACGTCTTGGTGTATTACCAACAGTAACCTTGGAAACGGTGGTCCCAGCTCTTTTCAGGTCATTGACCAGCTCCTCCCGTGTAGTTCTGGGCTGATTTCTCACCTTTCTTAGGATCATTGAGACCCCACGAGGTGAGATCTTGCATGGAGCCCCAGTCCGAGGGAGATTGACAGTCATGTTTAGCTTCTTCCATTTTCTAATGATTGCTCCAACAGTGGACCTTTTTTCACCAAGCTGCTTGGCAATTTCCCCGTAGCCCTTTCCAGCCTTGTGGAGGTGTACAATTTTGTCTCTAGTGTCTTTGGACAGCTCTTTGGTCTTGGCCATGTTAGTAGTTGGATTCTTACTGATTGTATGGGGTGGACAGGTGTCTTTATGCAGCTAATGACCTCAAACATGTGCATCTAATTTAGGATAATAAATGGAGTGGAGGTGGACATTTTAAAGGCAGACTAACAGGTCTTTGAGGGTCAGAATTCTAGCTGATAGACAGGTGTTCAAATACTTATTTGCAGCTGTATCATACAAATAAATAGTTAAAAAATCATATATTGTGATTTCTGGATTTTTTTTTTTAGATTATGTCTCTCACAGTGGACATGCACCTACGATGACAATTTCAGACCCCTCCATGATTTCCAAGTGGGAGAACTTGCAAAATAGCAGGGTGTTCAAATACTTATTTTCCTCACTGTATCTTGGCTGTGTGCTTAGGGTCGTTGCCCTGTTGAAAACTGAACCTTCACCCCATTCTGTGGTCCAGAGCGCTCTGGAGAAGGTTTTCATCAAGGATGTCTCTGTACATTGCTGCATTCATCTTTCCCTCGATCCTGACTAGTCTCCCAGTTCCTGCCGCTGAAAAACATCCACACAGCATGATGCTGCCACCACCATGATTCATTGTAGAGAGGGTACTGGCCAGGTGATGAGATTTCCTCCAGACATGACGCTTACCATTCAGGCCAAAGAGATCAAACTTTGTTTCATCAGACCAGAACATTTTGTTTCTCATGGTCTGAGAGTCCTTCAGGTGCCTTTTGGCAAACTCCAGATGGGCTGTCATGTGCCTTTTACTGAGGAGTGGCTTCCGTCTGGCCACTCTACTATACAGGCCTGATTTGTGGAGTGCTGCAGGGCTGGTTATTCTTCTGGAAGGTTCTCCTCTCTCCACAGAGAAACGCTGAGCTCTGTCAGAGTGACCATCGGGTTCTTTGTCACCTCCCTGACTAAGGCCCTTCTACCCTGATTGCAGTTTGGCTGGGCAGCCTGCTCTAGGAAGAGTCCCGGTGGTTCCAAACGTCTTCCCTTTACGGATGATTGAGGTCAATGCTGCAGAATTTTTTCTGTACTCTTCCCCAGATCTGTGTGTCGATACAATCCTGTCTTGGAGGTCTACAGACAATTCCTTGGACTTCATGGCTCGGTTTGTGCTCTGACATGCACTGTTAACTGCGGGACCTTATATAGACAGGTGTGTGCCTTTCCAAATCATGTCCAATCAACTGAATTTACCAGAGGAAGACTCCAAGTTGTAGAAAGATAAAGGATAATCAGTGGAAACAGGATGCACCGGAGCTAAATTTTGAGTGTCATAGCAAAGGCTGTTAATAGTTTTGTACATGTGATTTTTTTAGTTTTCAAACAAACTTCTTTCAAGTTGTCATTATGGTGTATTGTTTGTAGAATTTTGAGGAAAATAATGAATATAATCCATTTTGGAATAAGGCTGTAACAACAAAAGGTGGAAAAAGCGAAGCGCTGTGAATACTTTCCGGATGCACTTTATATATAAGGAATATGCACTGCAAGGCACCCGGCTGAAAAGCTGTTACTGGGCAGTATGCTGTCAGAGACAAAGCTTCTGATTTAGACCAATTGAATGTCTCCTGAGAATTTAGATAAGGAATTAATAATTCTGTGGAGGCAAGGCATAAATCTAGTTGGGTCAGAGACGAATAATAAAATATAATCTGCATAAATCAAAAGCTTATGCGCACTACCTCCCACCACAACCCCTGGAAAATCGTCCTCCTTTCTTATCAAGGATGCTAATGGTTCCAGGGCAAGACAGAAAAATAATGGGGAAAGGGGGCAATTCTGCCGGGTGCCCCTATTCAGAGTAAAATAATCTAAAAATATAGTTGAAAGCAGCAATGAGGATTCCTCCTCAAAATGGCAAATCATTTAAAATTGATCAGTAGAGGGTTGGGGTTAAACCCCCCCAATGAAGGAATCCTAAAAAACATGTCTTTCTCTATGAATCTTAAATGAAAAATTATGGCTGTGGCTGGATTTGAACCTTAGACCATTCACTTACCAGCACAACATCTCAGCCAAGTTAGCAATTCACATTGCTGAGTATTTTATGTATTCAGTTTCTGTATTAAAAAAAAGAACCAGAGGCTAACATTGTCAGATTTGGCACAAGTTCAAACAGCTGTAATTCAGTCATCTTACGACATATCAAGGTGACATTTTTCAAGGTATTTCAGAGTGATGTCATCTTGAAGCTTGTTAGGTTTGAAAAACCATCAGTCAAAATGACATTTGATATATGTATTATGTATAATATATATTGAGGCAATATGGACATTTACATAAACACGCCCATTTCAGCCATTTTGTATTGTATTCATCTTTGCTAAGTAACAAATTGAAAAACTTTGATTCTACACATTGGTGCCAAATTTCAAGTCAAGTGGATCTTCAGTTCAAGAGAAAAGGATTTTTTTTTAGGTTTCCCTAAATTTTCACCTGTACAGAAATATCCATCATGCTGGACCTTATGGATCCTTGAGGCTTTTTTGTTCCCCATGAGTAATGAGGCATGTACACCAAGTTTCAGAAGAATTGGAGAAATGGGGTGGAAATACCATCACTTTACAAATGGGACATTTGCGCATGGCCTGTAGTGCCCCCTAAGGGTGAATGTGGGCAATTCTTTGCACAGTACTTCAAAGGGATGTTATCTTGAAGCGTGTTAGGTTTGAAAAACCATCAGTCAAAATAACATTTGATTTATTGACACATACATATACACATATATACACACATATACATATATATACACATATATATATATATATACATATATATATACACATACATATATATATATATATATATTGATTAACTGTGGACATTTACATAAACATGCCCCTTTCAGCCATTTTGTATCGTATTCATTTTTGCTAAGTAAAGTTTTCAAAGACATCAATTCTACACATGTGTACCAAATGTCTAGTCAATTGGAGCTACGGTTCAGGAGAAGAAGAGTTTTGTAGGTTTTCCCAATTTTTCACTGTACAGGAAAATCCATCATGGCAGAAGTTATTCCCCATGAGAAATGAGGCACGTACACCAACTTTCAGAAGAAATGAATTAATGGGGTGGAAATGCCATCACTTCGAAAATAGGACATTTGGACATGGCTTGTAGTGCCCCCTAAGGACGAATGTGGGCCATTCTTGGAGTGGGGTTTCCTGTTGGCCAGTAATATCAATGTGCACAATTAGAAAAATTTTACCAGAAAATGTCTCTTTTTGTTGTGGCCTGTAGCGCCCCCTAATGGCAAAAGTTGGCCATAATTGGTTTAGGGGTTACCGTTGGCCTGTAGTATCTATGTACAAAATTAGACAATTTTTGACCCAAAAATGGGACTTATGAGCATGGCCTGTAGTGCCCCCTACAGGCAAATGTGGGCCATTCTTTACATAGTACTTCAGAGTGATGTCATCTTGAAGAATGTTAGGTTTGAAAAACCATCAGTTAAAATGACATTTGATTTATTGACACATATATATTGATGCAATGCGAACATTTACATAAATATGCCCCTTTCGGCCATTTTGTGTTTTATTCATTTTTGCTAAATAACATATTGAAAGACATCAGATATTCACATGGGTACCACATTTCAAGTCAATTGGAGATACGGTTCAGGAGAAGAAGAGTTTTGTATGTTTTCGCAAATTTTCAGTGTACAGGAAAATCCATCATGGTGGAAGTTATGGCTTTTTTGTTCCCCATGAGAAATGAGGCATGTACACCAAATTACATATAATTGGACAAATGGCATAGAAATACCATCACTTTGAAAATATTTTTGGGGGGCGTGGCCTGTAGCGCCACCTATGGGCGAATGTGGTCCATTCTTGGCTTGGGGGTACCCGTTGTCATGGAGTATGAATGTGCCAATTTAGAAAATTTTTGACCAGTGACTGAGATATTGGGGCTCAAGGAGAATAATAATAATAAATATAGCTGCAAGCAGCAATGCGATTCCTCCTCAAAATGGCAAATCATTCATAATTGATCAGTAAAGGGTTGGGGTTAAACTCTCCCAATGGAGGAATAAAAAAAAAAAACAAAACATATCTTTCTGTCTTAATCCTCAACAAAAGATTTTCAGTGTACTGGAAAATCCTGTACACTGAACCTTATGGATCCTTGAGGCTTTTTTGTTCCCAATGAGAAATGAGGTATGTACATTAAGTTTCAGAAGATTTGAATAAATGGGGTGGAAATGCAATCACTTTGAAAATGCGATATTTGGGCATGTCTTGTAGCGTCCCCTAAAGGCAATTGTGGGCCATTCTTGGTGTGGGGTTTCCTGTTGGCCTGTAGTATCCATGTACAAAATTAGAACATTTTTGACCAAAAAATGGGACATTTGAGCATGGCCTGTAGCGCCCCCTAAAGGCAAATGTGGGCCAATCTTGGTTTGGGGTTTCCTGTTGGCCTGTATTATCAATGTACACAATGAGAACATTTTTGACCAGAAAATGGCTCTTTTCGGTATGGCCTGTAGCGCCGTCTAAGGGCAAATGCTGGCCATTCTTTGCATAGTACTTCAGAGTGATGTCATCTTGAAGAATGTTAGGTTTGAAAAACCATCAGTTAAAATGACATTTGATTTATTGACATATATATATTGATGCAATGTGAACATTTACATAAATATGCCCCTTTCGGACATTTTGTGTTTTATTCATTTTTGCTAAGTAACATATTGAAAGACATCAGATATTCACATGGGTACCACATTTCAAGTCAATTGGAGCTACGGTTTAGGATAAGAAGATCTTTGTAGGTTTTTTCCAAATTTTCACAGTACAGGAAAATCTATCATGGTGGAAACTATGAGTCATTGAGGCTTTATGTTCCCCATGAGAAATGAGGCATGTGCACCAAGTTTCAGAAGAATTTGACAAATTGGGTGGAAATGCCATCACTTGGAAAATGGGACATTTGGGCGTGGTCTGTAGTGCCCCTAAGGGTGAATGTGGGCCATTCTTGGTTTGTGTGTTCCTGTTGGCCTGTAGTATCAATGTACCAAATTAGAAAATGTTTGACCAGAAAATGGGACTTTAAGGCATAGCCTGTGGCGCCATAAGAGCAAATGTGGGCCATTCTTTGTGCAGTACTTCAGAGTGATGTCACCTTGAAGCATGTTAGGTTTGAAAAAACCATTAGTCAGAGTTACATTTGATTTATTGACGCATATATATTGATAAAATGTGGACATTTACATAAACACGCCCCTTTCAGCCATTTTATATCGTATTCATTTTTGCTAAGTAATGTTTTCCAAAGACATCAATTCTACACATGTGTACCAAATATACCATTTGTACTTTTCATTTACTTGGAATGTCAATGTTCAGAACGAAGTATAAATTGTTACTGTCTCTTTAAGAGGATTTTATCGCATTACATTCAAGGCACAGTCTGTGTGGCTTGTTTCATTGAGAACTGTGAAGTCTCATTATTTTCGTGCTGTTACATCTGTATTCATTTCAGAGATTAATTGATTGAGATTGTGAAACTTGTAATCGTGATGAACCTGAAGGACTAATTCTGATATTAATAGTTCATCTGTTCTCGATGGATCTTCCGTGATCCTTCCCACGCTGTCAAGTGAAGCTGAGCAAAATCAGTTGCGTCTCTCACACCCTCATTTGTTTGGGTGCGAGATGATAAAATACAGACTGCGTGAATGGTGTAAAATCGTGTGAATGTTCAAATACATTCAAGCAAACACATACAAACGACAAACCTCCGTGAAGATGTGAGTAAAAATGAGATCGCTTCGCGGATCGCGATGTTGTCAGACACAACGCTGATAAAACATAATTCTCGGAGGTATTGATACTTTAGGATCGATCCGCCCCCCCATCCCTTCTTTCTTTAGACATATGTTTCATGTTTGTGTGTTAAGTATTCGCAGAGTTTCACTTGATTTTTATGACGTATTTCAGACAGATGATCGCAAAGACAGACACGGCGCACCCTGTTTATTTTCATTATTGTACAAAAGCACAAGGTTTTGTTGTTATTGTAAGTTTACACAAATAAAAGTAGACCTTTCATAGTTTGTAAAGATGTCTTACATGTATCTGAATGGACAAAAATAACGCAGTATTTTGTTTAAGTTGTTTCCGCTGTTTAGATAAAAAAATATAGCAGGACATCACAGCGCCAGTGTTGATCCCCGTAACAATGGCAGAATTCAATATAATGATTCCAGATTTCTTCATCAACTGTTTTTGTTCACTTGATACCAAACAGACTCCCCAATATTTCATGTATTTTGACATTTTGTTGTATGAAATTGTCCGTTCAAAAGCAAGAAGCAGCGATCTCTCATCGGGGCTCGTGAGTTAGACGAGACACGGCTCGCTGTTTCACACAAACTGCTCGAAACATTTATTTGAGTTGTTTTGCCATTTGTTGAGTTGAATAGTGTAAAATCGCTTGAATGTTCAAAACTGGAAAGCATTAAAACACACAATTGACATACCTTCGTGCAGACGCGAGCAATTCATCTGGCTTCTATGACGCTTCACATGGAGTAGAAATGCCATCACTTTGAAAATATTTTTGTTTGGGCGTGGCCTGTAGCGCCACCTATGGGCGAATGTGGTCCATTCTTGGTTTGGGGGTACCCGTTGGCATGGAGTATCAATGTGCCAATTTAGAAAATTTTTGACCAGTGACTTTGAGATACTGGGGCTCAAGGAGAATAATAATAATAATAAGATTAATAATAATAATAATAATACTGTCAATAACAATAGATTCCCTCCTACCGGAGGAATCGAATAATAATAATAATAATACTACTGTCAATAACAATAGATTCCCTCCTACCGGAGGAATCTAATAACAATAGATTCCCTCCTACCAGAGGAAATCTAATAACAATAGATTCCCTCCTACCAGAGGAATCTAACAATAATAAATTAGCTGCAAGCAGCAATGCGATTCCTCCTCAAAATGGCAAATCATTTAAAATTGATCAGTAGAGGGTTGGGGTTAAATCCTCCCAATAGAAGAATCCAAAAAACATGTCTTTCTGTCTGAATCCTAAATGAAAAATTTTCAGTGTACAGGAAAATCCATCATGCTGGACATTATGGATCCTTGAGGCTTTTTTGTTCCCAATGAGAAATTATGTACATTAAGTTTCAGAAGAATTGAATAGATGGGGTGGAAATTACATCACTTTGAAAATTGGACATGGCTTGTAGCGCCCCAAAAAGGGCGAATGTGAGCCATTCTTGGTGTGGGGATTCCTGTTGACCTGTAGTATCAATGTACACAATTAGAAATATTTACCAGGAAATGGCTCTTTTCACTGTGGCCTGTAGTGCCCCCTAAGAGCAAATATTGGCCATTACTGGTTTAGAGGTTACCGTTGGCCTGTAGTATCAATTTACAAAATTTGAATTTTTTTTATCCTAATCTAATTAATCCATTTGTTTGTAATGTAGCTACCGGGTGTCTATAAAGTAACTTAATCCATCCAATAAAAGTACTTCCGAACTCGTATATTACCAAAATCTTAAAAAGATAATCCCATTCTACCATATCAGACACCTTTTCAGCATCAAGTGAGATAGCAGCGACCGGAGACTGATCATTCACCACTGACCACATGATTTTCTCTCCTTTTTCTCCAAATTTGGAATGCCCAATTCCCAATGTGCTCCAAGTCCTCATGGTGTCATAGTGACACGCCTCAATCTGGGTGGCAGAGGAAGAATCTCAGCTGCCTTAAAGTCTGAGACAGTCAACCCATGCATCTTATCACGTGGCTTGTTGAGCGTGTTATTTCGGAGATGTAGCATTCAGCATGCCCTGGGATTCGAACTAGTGAACTCCAGGGGAGGTAGCCAGCATCTTTACCACTGGGCTACCCAGGTAAAAATGTCACCACCAGCATATTTCGCTGAGCGAATGGTAGAAAAAACTGTCTCTGCTTTATAGATTTAGCCAAAAGCTTCCCCTCTACTCAAAAGTATGACCATCTTGCCTTGAATAGCCAAAACACCAACTTCTGCGACAAAATAGTATTATATCTGTATTTCAATCAGGTAATTTCTTTGAGATCATCAGATGACATTTGCCACTTCAGCTCTGCCTCAGCACTTTTAATATTCCTGTCCAACTCCACGAGTTCTCGTGCTTTGGACTTTTTAAATGAATGAGGCATACTGTATGGTATGACCCCGAAGAACTGCTTTAAGTATAAATCTTATGGACTGATCAAACAAATTTATAGTTCCTACCAGATGGGTTCAAAAGTCTCCAAATATCTGTAAGACCAAGATTATTACACATCCTGTAAAGCATCAGTGTTGCTCTAGGGGGCTTGCACAATTTTGCTTCACTATGATCAAGGACTGAGTCCATCAAAAGATATTATTATATCATGAGAGGTGCCAGCGGCTTGCAACATTCAAGATCTATAAAAAGCCCTGATCATTAACATTATGTTCATAAATATTAGCCCAAATCAATCTTTGCTCCTGAATGTCTGCTAAAACAATAATGACTCTTCCTAATTTATCTTTAATATGTTTGAGACATTTGAATTGTAGATGTATACGTATCATTGTAATGACTTCCCTGCTCTTACTTGAGCCAACACTAAAGAAAACATGTCCACCCCATATCATCCCAAATTTTTCAGCTTGTTGCTGGGAAAGATGCATTTCTTTAAGAAACATTATACATTTCTTATTTTTAAGAAAATAAATAACATTCATTCTATTTATGGGGTGCCCCAACCGATTCACATTCCACGTGGAGAGAAACAATCCACTCATATTAACATTGACATTTAAAAAAAAAAGATTGTGTGTCAAAAACATGATTATAAAGACTACATTCCAACATTTGAGGAACAGACAAACCCCGAACTTCCCCCCGAACCAAGCAAACAGACAAAAGAAAAATGTGCTCAATTAATGCATCACATGACAGCGTCAACTGGTGTCCATTCCTTTAAACTCAAACAGTCCATGTACGCCTATGAGAGCCCCTGTGACAACTTTGCCATCGGATTGCTCAAGTCTGGTTCTGTACAAATTTTGTGAGACAGAATTACACACCAGAAGATAATCTATAAAACAAACTCCAGCCAATAGGCGGAACCAACACACACAAACACACAAAATGTCCAGTTTCCTCGGACAGTCAAGTGAATGTTCAATGAGTCGGGCCCACTCGGCTGTTACATCAGTGCAAAAAAAATGCCCTAATCACTCCAATGTTTTGCAATAAATATTCCACAGTAATAATTCCAATCAATAGGAGGTATAAGCACAAAGAACATGCAGATTCATCCACCAACTGTACCAAAAGGAGTGTTACTCCACAAAACAAATTCCAGCCACTAGATGGAACCAATACAAAAAGGAATAAAGGTGCTCAGTTCCTTGGTCGGTCAAGTGAATTTTCATTGATTCAGGTCCACAGGTTCACAGTATCACACAATGACTTAGTCATTTATTCCATTCACTTAATAAAGAACATTGCTTGCTGAGGGCATGTAAATATTTTGCGGCCCTCCTTAGTATCTATTCTCAATTTGGCCGTGAACATCAGTGCAAAAGCGACCTTCAGTTGATGTAAGAGTTTCTTGCATTCCTTGAATCAATCACGATTCTCTCATTGAATTCGCAAAGTCTGGGAACAAGAAAATGCTGTAGTTCTTCCAAGAAAGCCTTCCTTTATTTCTTGCATTGCGTAACAAGATCTTTATTGGATGATGTCAGGAATTTGGCCAGAATTGATAGTGGATTTCCAAGCCAAGACTCTGTGAGCTCGCTTAATTTCAGCTTGTGGCCCATTATGTTGAGCAGACTCTGGAAGAGCTTTTCTAGTAATTTCAACATATCTCACCCTTCTTTGTGCTCTGGAGGACATTGTTTTTGCTTGCTGTGCGCTGCACAACTTTCGCCGTACAGCATGCTGTGAACTATACATGGTGGTAATTGACCAGGAAGGACCAGATCATGACACACTCCCAGGAAGATGGAGACAAGACCCTGACCTCCTGCAAGCCTCCCAGCTAATTCAGAGTCTGGGGGACAGAGCTTCAACTTCTCTCAAAATATTAAGGTAGAAAGATTTAAACTTTGAATTGGAGGTAATAGGATTCTAAAAAGGTCAAGTCTGCACCTAGAGACTTTATACAATTCAAGATTTTACATCAGTTCCATTGGACCCCCCTCTAGATTGTATAGGCTTAGTCTTAAAGACATGATGGTGATACCCATCATAGGACATAACCCATGTCTTTTGAGGGTGTGTTAAGATCCAGGAATTATGTTTAAAGGTTCAGAGTTTTGTGTGTGATGTACTGGGCACTCGGGTATCATTTTGCCCCAGACTCTGTATTATGGGCGATGGGGCAGTTGTCGATGTTGAAAATAGTCAGATAAAGAGTTGGGTCTTAACCAGTGTCATGATCGGCAGACAGATACTTTTAAGGGGTTGGAGTTTGGCTGGTGTGCCCTCATTTCAGAAGTGGTGCTCGGAGATGGGAAGGGTGGCGCCTTTGAAGAAAATACACCTTCGGGACAGTTATGTGGATGAATCTATACACTTTTTATCCCACCTATTGGCAATAGATTTTCTTCTGTTATGCAATTCTGTCTCACAAATTTTGTATAGAAACACCGGACTTGTGCAATCTGAAAGCAAAGTTGTCACAGGGGCTCTTGTAGGCGTACATAGACTGTTTGAGTTTAGAGGCATGGACGCTTGTTGGCGTTGTCGTGCGCGGGGTTAATGCACATGTTTTTCTTTTTTCTGTTTGTTTGGTTCTGGGGAAGTTCGGGGTTTGATTGTAGCACTAATGTTGGAATGTGGTCTTTATTATTTTGTTTTTGACACAATCTATTTTTTATTATATATCAAAATGTCAGATGTTAATATGAGTGGATTGTCTTTCTCCATGTGGAATGTGAATGGGTTGGGGCACCCCATAAAAAGAAGGAAGGTTATTTCTCTTCTCTATTTTTTTTTTATTTTCTCCCCCCCATTGGGAATGCCCAATTCCCAATGCGCTCTAAGTCCTCATGGTGGTGTAGTGACTGGCCTCAGTCCGGGTGGCGGAGGACGAATCTCAGTTGCCTCCGCATCAGAGACTGTCAATCTGCATATCTTATCACGTGGCTTGTTGAGCACGTTACCGCAGAGACCTAGTGCATGTAGAGGCTATTCTCTGCGGCATCCACGCACAACTCACCACGTGCCCTACCAAGAGTGAGAACCACACATTATAGTGACCATGAGGTGGTTACCCCATGTGACTCTACGGTCCCTAGCAACCAGGCCAATTTGGTTGTTTAGGAGACCTGGCTGATGTCTCTCAGCATGCCCTGGATTTTAACTCCAGGGGTGGTAGACAGCATCTTTACTCGCTGAGCTACCCAGACCCAGACCTAAATATATATATATATATATATATATATATATATATATATATATATATATATATATATATATTTAATTTTTTTTCCCATGTTCGCTTTTTAGTGTGTGCGTGAGAGTATATTAGGGCTGCACGATATTGGATATTGGACGATATTGAAAACTGACATTGCAATATTTAGTTTTTCTACGATATATATTGCGATATGAAAAAATAAAGGATGCCTTGAAAAGCACTATTTGAGAAGAATTAATTATTCTAGAATGATTGGGGTGATTTTGTAGGGAACAGCATCTTCATGGAAATTTTTTATTAAAAAAAAGATACTGAAAATGTCTTTAATTTTTGACTTATTTTGGGTAGTTTATTTTATTATACACCGTTTAATTCACCATGGTTAGCCATACGTGCAGCAATGAACGTATAATAAACTCTGTACACAGTACAAAGATCGGTTCACAGTACTCGATACCATTTTCGGTACCAAAGCAAAACACAAAAACAGGTTACTGAACAACATGCTCTCATATTAATAAAGCTGCATACTGCCAATTTTCTTCACGATAAGAAATGCACAGTGACATATATTATTATTAAACAAGTCGCGAGCAATCACGTTCAAATCTAGCTGCATTAAGCGTCTGCGCTCGAGGGATGAGTGTCCCCGTGGCAGAGTCTCTCACAGCCGGGTGCAGTTTCAATCTCTCCCCCTTAGATTCGGACATTAGCACAACTCATAGAAGAGGCACCGACCACACAGAAATGCCAGTTTCTGAGTTTATAGTTATTAACATGATCTGCTTCTGTATTATTTGAACTTTAATAAAGCTATAACGCATTAAATATAAACTGCATTTAAAGGGATACTTCACCTCTGGGAAGATGAATGTGTATTTAAAATTGGTAATTTATATAGTATAAATGTGAAATTATTTTTGAATTTGAAGCATTCTAGACAGAGAAAAGGCAGAAAATGTATTTTTTACACATGTGGCTGAAAGACAACAACTCCCAGAATGCACTTGCTTTGCTGCCCTTACGAGGCCACTCCCAAACCACGCCTACCGGTTACAGACGGCAGTATCTGAAAATATGATACAACTATGCTACATCGTGACTCTATAAATCATGAGTTAGTTGATAAATTGACTGACTACGCGGGAAGAACATTATGATAATTCCGTGTGTCCAAACTCTGTACATGACGTCTTAGTAACAAAAAAGAAAAACAAACAAAATACTCACTTTACACTAAGCCGTCCGATTGTCCCTGCGGGCTTCGGCTGGCGTTTCCAATTTATCTTCGGGATCCTAAAATAAGTTTTCAGGACTCCCCTGTCCATGTGTGATACAAAACTTGGGTGCTCAGTTATACATGCTCATGTTATCGGTGCAGTTTCATCAGCGGATTCAGCGATCTCGTCCAGTATCGCTGAAATTCGCGACAGCAATAGGACTCTCTATCCGTTTCCATAGGCGCACAGCGAGAGCACTGACACCACCAGTCCGCCCCAACTCGAGTCTGAATATAATTTAACACTCTCTTCCTCCTGCCTGCCAAGCAGGTTTTGCTCCCCTGCTACAGCAGCTGCTCCAGCCGCCTCTGTTCATCGCTGTATTGCGGCTCGTACAGGTAGCTGTGAGCATCAGATTCTCGCAACAGATCTTCGAAATCCCCTTCTGCCATTTCAACTTCAAAACTACCTTCCGCCATTGTGATTAGTCTACTTGTATACAAACTTTCTACACAGAGCAAAGAGCCTGTTTTCTTAGCTTCTACAGAAAGATGGCTGACACTATCTTCACATTCTGTGAGTGAGATCCCGCCCCATATGGGCGTGGTGAAAACATGCGGAATACTGGCTGTAGTTTTAAGCCTCTGGACCAAAAATCCTCCGATGACGCAAAATGACGATTTTTGCGTCATCTGAGGATTTTTTCCAGACTAAAAATAAATAAATCTCTCGTCTCAGGGGGATATGAGGGGGGGGGGAGCTCGGTAATTAGAAAATACTACTGGTTTTCTACTGATACAAAGCTTAATGCTAAATCCTGAAGTAACCCTTTAAGATGTAACGCATGTTTCCTTTAAAGAGCTTAGCTTATTCCACGAGAGTGCTTCTGAATTTATTATTATTATAATTTTTTTTAATAATTCCCTAATACTTTGGGATCTACAGAAGATGAAACTGAAAGTTTAGAGTGCATCTGGACTGATCCGTGTAATTCATCCTCTCCTCCGTCAGGCGTGAACTGCAGTGCTGCTCTCGTGCTTCATCATTACAGTTTAATGTGATTTCATGTTACGTTAAATGAGATCAAAAGATATATAATGTCGATTTATCGTTTCAGCCCTAATGCAAATGATAATATGCTTTTAAACTCACCTGCTTTGGTTGCTTGAATAAATCTGTGTTTCTGTCTTTCAGGTGCTTTATTAAGTTTGATGTGTTTCCTCCTTTCGTCAGAAAATTGTGAAAGCAGCGTTTACAAACAGGTTATTGCTGATCTATGATGTTTCCCATTAACCAGCCTCAAATCCAAAGAATTTCCAAAACTGTCTTTTTCCACTTTTCTTTTCGACAAGATACAGTTGAGACTCCGTAGCAGCAGCTACTTTACTTGTCGCAATCTTTTGCTTGTTGTGAGTGTTCTTAAGTTCCCGACTCTGCGTGGGAACCGGGTAGACCTGGGTACTTGGTACCAGAGTACTGGTATTTTTGACAACACTAGTAGACTATATGTTTATCTTACTACATCGCACGTTCTGCTATGTGAGTATTGCGGATGCGCACATCACGATGTCGATGCTGAAACGATATATCGTGCAGCCCTAGTGTATATACTCATGTGTGACCACAGGAATGTTTGTTAAGGGTCAGGACAGGGTTGGGGATTGGGAGGGGTAATTGTGGGGTTTAAATGTTGATTCAATCTATATATGCTTTGCTTTTCTTTTCTTTATTTACTGTAGGAATCAATAAAACATTTTAATAAAATAAAAATAAAAATAAAAAACAATGTTCACAAACTTAGCCACCAACAGAAATGTGATGTGACTCTTGAATGCTTAGTTCATTGTAGTTTAAACTTCAATAAACCTTTAAAACAAATTGTGAAAACTCAAAAAGTAAAGCAATAAGTACTTAAAGTGAAAATCAGCCCTCTTTCCCTTTTAAATAATTTTTTTAATTACAGTCCTGCTTAACATCTCACACTGACATGCTCCTCTCTTTAATTTCCTACATTAATTACATATTTTTTTAATTAATTACATTAATAAAAACTACATTATTTACTGCAAAACTGACTCTTCTAAATGACTGTACCCACTATGTAAAAATACAAGTATTTGATTATCTAACATTCTGACATTAGTCGTTTAATCATTAGAACTTTGAGGAATTCGGTGGAAGTTCTCAAGGCCCCTTGGATTCTTTGTACAATGACAAAGTCTGCAAATGGACAAAATCAGGAGCGAAAAGCTCAAGACAATACATAAGCAAATACATATAAATGTTGGTATCACAGTATTTTGACCTGTTACAGCAGCAGAAAAGACTGCTAACCTTTACCGTACAAGAAAATGCACAGCATAAATAGTTGCATATAGTTATAAATGGTCCTTTCAACTATACTACCTGTACATAGTTTCAAATACAACTGCTAAAGGAGAGATAGTATATTATGTATAATATACTATACAGTATATTATACGATACATACAGTTTACTATACGTATTATATACATACACAACAGTAAATATGCACCGATGATGATTCGTCAAATAATTGTTGGTATTCATCAAATAAAAATCACCAGCGTAAAGGGTGGCGGACAGGAAACTTAAAATACCTGCCGTGATGATATAAACATGAAGAACGCGTAAACCATGTAGTGAGCATGTAATTTATCATTTGTTCCATAAGAGAGTAACTAAAAACAAAGTTCGCTCTACTCACCGGCATCATTGTCGCGTCGTGCAGCAGATTGTTTTTCCACCGCGAGTTTCGTCCAGATAGAAAGCTTCAGTCATTCGACTGTAATACAATTATTTCTGACCGAATGTTGTCTTGTCTTATTCTTTATTAAAGCGAAAAAATACAAGGCAGATGTTAGGCAAACAATCCGTCTTTAGTAAAATAAAAAGTGCCAAACGGTGTGAAGTCTGAGGCCTTCCTAAACTTTCCTTCAGCGAGTGTATTTTAGGGAACATCGAAAGACAGAGATCACGAATGTCGACGGTTTTCTTTACCAAAAACGGATTATAGCATTTAGATAACAAGTTCAAGTGGTAGTGTGTTTTCAATATTCCATATTACAGTAACTTAATAAGTTGTGTTATTTTTTTCTTTAAATATTTCTGTGCCATTCTCCGCCTTCGTTAAAAGCCTGTTGCCTGGATAGAATGTGACGTCACACACGGGAAAACTCATCCCTCCGGAAAGCCTCGTTCTAACTCGTTCTGTGGCTTCCTTTTGTTGCTAGAGTAGGATTATAAATAATGCGATACTGGTACAGAATAAAAGAGCATTGTTTACAGTACAGTCTGTGTAATAAACAATGCATTGTAACATACCCCCACAACAGTTTATTTAGAAACATAGAGCATATAATTGGTTAATTTATATTTGTATTATTATTATTTAATAGTTTGTAAGATTGGAAAAACTCTGAAAAGTAAATCTGGACATTGGTGGTTAAATTAAAAAATGATGCCCACGACTACATTGTAACTAACAAAATAAAGAGGTTAACAATACGTTAAAGAACAGCATTTTTTGTTTTTCATAGATTAAAAAGTATTTATTGTTGAAGTATAATATCATTAAGTACTTTCATTCAAGTTTTGCCCACAAATGAAAATACTTTCGTTATTTATACTACTCACCATCATCTCCTTTTGTGTTTCACGGAAGAAAGAAACTATGGTTTGGAACAATTAGGAAAGTAAAAACATATTCAATGTCAGGATATTTGGCAACCTAAGAATTGATTTGATAGATAAAGGCTATGTAGAAAATTAAAGCGAACCTCCTTTAACTAATCTTATTTGTAATAGACTAAAAGGAAATAACCAGGCAATCTTCCTCTTCATATTGACAGAAAAAAAGTTTAGTCCAGTCAATCCCATCAAACATTAGATTTCTGTCAAAAACTACAATCCCCATAGCTCAAGTAGCTTCCGCCATCTTGATTGAGGCGTTCCTCGGGCGACCTACCACGTTTTGTGTGTTGTGGATTCATACACGCTGAACGAACGAGCAGCAAAGCTTGTTGTACGGTTTATTTCTTGGTTTTTGTTTACCTTGTTTTACATTCCAACTTCTGGACGTGTTTGAAAGCCATGGCCGAAGCGGTGCGTGCGATGTGTGATGAGCTTATAAAGGCTGTGAATGTGATGATGGATGCAGAATCCAGTCAGAGATACCGCCTGGAGGCCCTTAAGGTGAATTATCGACAAGTGTCGAATACGATTAAATACTTATTATGAAAGTATTTATTTGTAAATACACATTATGGTAACCAATTGCGAAGAAAATTTGTTTCAGCAGCCAGTTAATGGTACTTATATTATTTTTAGGTAATATTACTGTTCTGTTGCACAAACGAGCAAATGTTAAGTTTTGATTTCCAGTTGCTGGCGACATGATGATATAGTTCAAACTTGAGATGCTCATAGACACAGAATATCACATGTACCTTTTGGTAAACGTATGTTAATGTTGTTAATATTCTCTCTACTGGTCATTGTAGTTTATTGAAGAGTTCAAAGAGAAATGCCCCTTCTGTGTGGATTGTGGACTTCAGTTAGTCGAAAAGTCACAGACAGCAGTGGTCAGACACTTTGGGCTGCAGATACTGGAACATGTGGTCAAGTAAGTGTGTAAAACCATTGAGAATGTGCACAACTGAGTGGAAATAGTGAGCGTTAATTGAATGCATCTTTCTATTAACAGGTTTCAGTGGAATAACATGCCACTGCAGGAAAAGCTGCATTTGAAAAACTGCACTATGGAGCTGTTGTCAAAAGTGAGCGACAAAATCTTTTAATTTTCCTTAATGCACTTTATGAAGATTTCTTTCTCAATGAATGACTTAATGGCCTGTTGCAGGGTACACATCCAATTTTGGAGGAGGAATGTCACATTAAAGATGCTCTCTCACGCATAGTAGTGGAGATGATCAAACGAGAGTGGCCTCAGCACTGGCCTGACATGCTGAAGGAGATGGAGGCCTTGACTGCTATGGGGGTATATATATATTATTATTTTTTTAAACAATTTTTATTGATTCCATTCTCTAGACAAACACAACATAAAATACTGACTCAGTTATATACATTAAACCCCTCCCCCTGAACATTCCCCCCACCTGTCACAAACATGCACTACAGTGGTCACCTATACTATTAGAATAGTCATTTACTATTTGATTAAACAATTACATCCTCCCTAATTCTCTTCAGGATGCTCAAACAGAACTTGTGATGCTTGTCCTGCTGCGGTTAGCTGAGGATGTGATCACATTTCAGACGCTACCCAGTCAAAGACGGCGAGATATCCAGCAAACCCTCATGCAGAATATGGACAGCATCTTCACCTTCCTGCTTGGCATACTGCAGCTCCATGTAAACGAGTACCAGAAGTTGGTTAGTTCTTTGTACATTTATTAGCACATGGCAAAGCATGTTTTAAGTATTTAGGTGATTTTATCTTCATTTGTTGTATGTATGTAACGTAATATTGAGATATTCACATGATTTGAGTGAATTTTTCCATGTTTTTCTCTAGAAAACCGTTGTTGGAAAGGAGTCAAAGGTGAGTTTTGCTAGTATTCATAAGTGAGCTTTGGAATGACCTCTGGCCACAGTATAGTTCATGCATAACTTTTGTTCTACTTTTTATTTGTAAATATTCTGTTAAATAATTATGTTCGCTGTGCACTGAGCATCTAGTATTTGCCTGAGAAGGTTAACTTTACCATGGGTATCACTTTGTTTTAAAAAAAGTGTTGCGGACAGTTTTGGGGGTTAGCTCAGTTGGTGCGCAGATGTGCTGCTTGCGACGTCACAAAATGGTGACGCTTATGAATATTAATTTTGTTATGTACGTAATAAGATAATTACAATTACGCTTTTACTGTTTGGATAGTCAATCCTGATGACCATTTAAAGCGCTCAAAGTGAAACTATCTTCAATTGTTTTGACATCCAGTCTGACACTTATGGTTCAGGTGAGCCATGAAAACAAGGTTTGTGATAGGAAACATTAACATGCTGCCTGAGTGCCTTTAGAGTATAATCAGTTGTCCTAGTAAATGTAGCTTTAGGTTTTTTTTTTTTTTTTTTTTTTTAAGCAGCATGTTACCAGCCTTTCATAATAAACAAATGGAATGTTTGTAAAAATTGTGAAATTAATTTAGAGATGGCATCACCTCTGGAATGATGTTAAGAGACAACCACACTCTAAAATTAGTAATAGGTCTAAAGAATTCATATGGAGTTGTCAGCTGTTTATAATGAGAATAAACAATTAGAATATTTGACAGTCAGACCATTTAAAAATAGCAAGCAGTATGCTGCCCTGTTATGGTGTAAATAGTGCATTTTTGTAGTTGGTAGTGCATTAAATATCTTTAAATGCACTAAAATTTCTTTTTAATAATCATATCAATGTGCATTTGATCGATAAAGAAATTGAAATATTATATTCTTTTGGTAGAAGATCTCTCACCTGCAGCATTTACTGTCACTGGGCCCCCATTCTTTTAGTTAAGGCCTTTGTGTATATACTGGACAAAGTAGCCATTTTGGAGAGACTGATTTGACTTTAAAATGTATTGTATCTTTCTTTTACAAAGTACAATAGCTGCCAACCAGAAAATGCACATTGCAACATTATTATTCCATTTGGCAATACTTCTCAAATTACTTAAGTTGTGATTTGTCTAGACCTTTGCTAGGAAGGAAATTTGGAGGTTGAAACTCATGAAACTTTAATTGAATACCTTTGGTATACAGTGTCTAAAGCTACTGCATAATTGATGTACCAGCGTAATCTAATGTGGTTTTCATATTGGGCACGTTTGCTGCTGTGAGATTTGTTATTGGGACCTGTTTCTGGTTCCTGTTAGTGCCAACTGTTCGGCCCACCCTAAGTGACCTTTAGCCCATCATAGATCTTAGAGCTTGAGAAGGGTCTGTACCCAAATACATTTTTTACATCTAACTTCATCCCTACATGGTCCCTCACCTGGGCACTGTCGCCCATCAGTGGAGAAATACATGGATCAACAAGTAATTAGAAAGTGTGAATGATTGGCTTAACATGAATTCTTTTGCCTCACAAAAGCTTTTTAGTTGATTAAATCAAGATTGCTTCTGTAGGTCATGTACTGCTGTCACAGTCTACAACTAAATACAACCACAACAAACACTCATCATAACATGCAGACAGCCTCTCCTTACAACACACAAGAAGCTGGAGTTTCCGGTTCTATTTTTATGTAGCCATTTCCTCTGTATTGGACCCTGATGTAAGCTTTTTTTAAAAGTGGTGGGGACAGATGTCATAAAAAGTGATGGACATAGACATGTCCCACCTGTCCCCACTGTAAATGATGAATATGACTTTCACTCTTTTTTTTTTGCTTATACCTGCAGACAAAAGCTCACTGGAGAGTTGCTGTGGCCACTCTTAACACTTTGGCTGGGTACACTGACTGGGTTGCTCTGGGCCACCTCACTAATGATAACTGCCGTCTTTTGGAGATCTTGTGTCTGTTGCTGAGTGAACCTGAGCTTCAGTTGGAGGCTGCAGAGTGTCTGCTCATTACCATTAGTAGGAAAGTGAGTAACCAACTAAAAAGGACACTGCATCTCAAATGCACTTCCGCAGTCAATCCGAGATGTAATTCATAGACAGTTAATCATTAATCTTAGTTCATACAAAATCCTTTAGTTTTATACATTGCCCACCAACATCAACACTAAAAACTGAGTAAACTCAGTTTACTCGCATAAAACAAGACTTGGACTACACATACTGTAGATAACTAATATTTGCATTGAGGGAACGTCTTTTTCATGCTTTTTTCTTGTAATACAATTAGATCAGCTCAATGAGGACTTAACAGGATTATTTTCTGTAACAGCAAAAGCTTATCTGCTTTGATACAATGCGTGGTTAAAAGTACTATACAAATAAATGTCTTGATTTGAAATTGTCACTTCTGAGTTTACATCATAAAAACTCTCTTCATCTCCTCTGAGATTTAGGCATATGTATTTGCTTGGTTATTTAAATGCAACTTATTGCTGTTATTGGAGTCTTGTACCAATTGGCATTTAATTACTTTTACCCACACACACATCAGGAGTTCTGAAATTAACTTTAAAAAAAAACAAATAACTATTGAATGTTTATTGATTCGTCCAGTGGATGTAGTCAGCTTTTTACTTACTGTAGCCCACTAGTTTCATTTTCTAAATGACATAAATCCTGAAAGATGAATAGAAAATATTTAAGTGGAGCAAAGAAAAGGCTAAAAAAAGAGAGGAGTGAAAAAAGGTTGAAATTGCCAAAGATCACACAATTGATCACAATTAAAGTGAAATGTCACTTTAACCTGTTAATTTAATAACAATTAAAATGATTTAAACTTTCTATAAAAGATTAGATCCAAGATGGCGGCGCGGTAACACGCAGCGGCCGTTCCGGATCCAAAATGGTGCTATTTTTGTTAAATAACCCGACTTTTCCGGCACACGGACATCAGAGCAACCGGTGTTCGTGTCTACCATCGCCAGACACTGCTCAAATATAGGATTCATGCAACAACCAAGCTGCATGAATGACCTGCAGGAGACTGTACGAGAACTCTGCTTGCTGCGGAGACCAGGCCTCCAGTCCTCGGCGTCGTCTGATGCCGGGGGTGAGGATGTCGTAAGCGGTGTGCGAGGAAGCAGAAGCGCGGCAAGAGGGCGGGGGTCCATGCTAGGCTAAAAACAAACCCTAGCTGGCCGGCTCTCCCATCTATCCTGCTCTCAAATGTGCGGAATGTGGACAATTAACTGGAAAACATCTGACTCCAGCAGGCTACACAGCGTGAGTTTAATGACTGCTGCGTCTTTGTTTTCACGGAGATGTGGCTCAGCGACAGAGTTCCGGACACCGTCATTCAGCTAGACTGGCTCACCTCATTTCGTGGCGACAGAAATGCAGCTCTGTGCGATAAGACTTGCGGTGGTAGCTTGTGTGTTTACATCAACACGGAATGGTGCAAGAACTCTATGCTAGTCTCTAGCTACTGCTCATCGCTGGTGGAGCTTGTGACTGTTAGATGCAGACCTTTTTATTTACCACGGGAATTCACCACTGTTATCATAACCGGAGTTTACATTCCCCCCAGTGCTAACGCTAAGGAAACGCTCTGTGAACTGTATGGGGCTATGAGCGAACTGCAGAACGCTCACCCTGACAGACTGTTTATTGTCGCCGGAGATTTCATTAATGCGAATCTCAAGACAGTGCTGCCTAAATTCCATCGGTATGTGGACTTTGCAACTAGAGGGGCGAACGTGCTTGATCTTGTTTACACCAACATCCCAGGCACATACCGGGCGGAGCCCCGCCCCCCACCTCGGCTACTCAGACCACATCTCTGTTATGCTAAATCCAGCATACAGACCGCTCGTCAGACGCACAAAACTGCTTCAGAAGCAGGTGAAAACCTGGCCAGCAAGAGCCATCTCTGCTCTTAAGGACTGTTTTGAGTGTACTGACTGACACATGTTCAGGGAGGTTTCAACATATGGCAGCTCTACCAACTTGGAGGAATACACAGTATCAGTGACCTTCCTCCAAGACCATCACCACACGCTTCAACCAGAAGCCATGGATGACTGCGGAGGTGCGCGCGCTGCTGAGGACCTTCAGAGCAGGCGACAAGGTAGCCCTAAGAACAGTGAGGGCCAAACTGTCCCGGGCCATCAGAGAGGCAAAGCGGGTACACGCCCAGAGAATCCACAGTCACTAACAGGCAGGGAATCCAGGCCATCACCAACTTTAGGACAACATCAGTTGCCTGTGACAAAGATGCCTCTCTTCCAGATACGCTGAATGACTTCTACACTCGGTTTGAAGTGCAGAACGACGTGGTGGCGAGGAAGACTGCCCCTCCCAACGACCAGGTGCTCTGTCTTACCACGGCTGATGTGAGGAAAACTCTACGTAGGGTCAACCCACGGAAGGCTGTTAGACCAGACAACATTCCTGGCAGAGTGCTTGGAGGATGTGCAGACCAGCTGGCAGATGTTCTTACCAACATCTTCAAAATCTCTGAGCAGCGCCGTCGTTCCAACGTGCTTCAAGGCCACCACCATCGTCCCCATGCCAAAGAAGTCTTCAGTGTCCTGCCTCAACGACTACCGTCCTGTCCCGTCGCACTCACACCCATCATCATGAAGTGCTTCGAGAGGCTCGTCATGAGGCACATTAAGACCCAGCTGCCCCCCTCAATAGACCCACTGCAGTTTGCATATTGTCTAAACCATTCAACAGACGATGGCATCACCTCCACCCTCCATCTGGCCCATGGACTCATACTTTCGAATGCTGTTTATAGACTTCAGACAGCTCAGCATTCTACGCAATCATTCCCCAGCACCTGATCCGAAAGCTGGTCCTGCTGGGCCTGGACACCTCCCTCTGCAACTGTATCCTGGACTTCCTGACTGGGAGACCTCAGTCTGTCCGGATCGGGAACAGCATCTCCACCACCACCACACTGAGCTCTGGGGCCCCCCAGGGCTGTGTGCTCAGTCCTCTGCTGACTCACGACTGTGCAGCAATGCACAGCTCGAATCACATCAAGTTCGCCAATGACACGACCGTGGTGGGTCTCATCAGCAAGAACGACGAGTCCGCATACAGAGAGGAGGTGCAGCGGCTAACGGACTGGTGTAGAGCCAACAACCTGTCTCTGAATGTCGAAAAAACAAAAGAGATGGTTGTTGACTTCAGGAGAGCACATAGTGAACACTCTCCACTGAACATCGACGGCTCCTCTGTGGAGATCGTCAAGAGCACCAAATTCCTTGGTGTTCACCTGGTGGAGAACCTCACCTGGTCCCTCAACACCAGCTCTATTACCAATGGTATCGATGCATTAATACGATGCATTTCTTTAAGCAGCTTTTATTTCCACAAAATTTCATGTCAGCCCCACCAAAATTCTGTTTAGTTGAGTTAAATAACAGTGTTGGTAATCACCACTTTGATAAAAGTTAAATCAACTTGAAAGTTACATGCACTCTTACGTATGTCGCCATGCTTTGACCAAAGACTCACACACAAATTTAAGCCCAAAGGATTATGGTTATTGCCTACACACAAATTGCTTCTCCACTTGGCATGCACAGTGGCAGATGCAACAATATAAAGTTTACAAATCTTTTGACCCATGAAATTTCAGGACCTTACCATGACTACTGGAGAATATGCTTTAGAATCAAAATCACAAATTTTAAATTGCCTAATAATTCCTGATCTTTCATGTCTGTGGGAGATTGGGCCTTAACTACTGACTCAATACAGTAAACAAGAAGTTTGCACTGCAATGACATTCACAAAGTTTCTACAGAAAATCCATTAAATAGACAATCCTATGCAGTATATTGACTGCACAATAGTGCATTGTTGTCAACTGTTAAGGTCAATACGGCAATCCAATGTTCTGACCAATATGTCACTAATCAATATTTACATAACATCAATAAATTACATTATATAAGAGAATATTCCTTGTCAAAGTATCAAGTGAAACTAGCAGTGATTGCACACTAGTAGCAATGATAAGCAGATGGAATTACACTGCCACAATTGGCTTCCTCTGTGATCAGTCTGAGCATGCTCAAAAGCCTGCAAGTTCTACCTTCAAGACAAAACTTGACATTGTATATTTAATTTATGTTGTAGAACAAAAGATACTTGAAAGATTAAGTAATGTTTACCACAGAGCATTAATCTAAAACTGCCATTACAAAAGCCATAGGAAATTCCATAGGGAACCCATGGAGATCTAGCCTTCTGGGTTTGTCTTCGAATTGACTTCAAGGCTGAACAGCTTTGTGTATAATTGCTAGTACTCTACCAGTAAGAAAAGCGGAACTAAATTATGTGAAGATATGGTTAAGCCATCAAACATTAATTAAAAGGCTGTGTTAGTAGTGGTAGTGCTATAATTAGTTTTATGGAAAGAGTTTGTTTATGTTTGTTGGAGTGGTCAGGGGAGTGCAGTGTTTTTGTTCAATGATATTGTGGACCTCCACAGGGCAAGTTAGAGGAGAGGAAGCCCCTCATGGTACTCTTTGAAGATGTCGCCATGAATTGCATCCTCTCTGCTGCTCAGTGAGTATATTGCTCCGATTACTCTAAGTCCCTGGATTCTGTTTTGATGAGTGCTAACAATTGTTTACATTTTGTTTTAATATAGATCTGCTGATGGGGAAGGTCTATGTAACCAGTGAGTGTAGATTTCTACTAACCACTTAGTTTAAAATAACTGAAGAAATTACCAATATATACACTATTTCCCAAAGGTTTGGAATAATGTACAGATTTGGATCTTATGGAAAGAAATTGGTACTTTTATTCACCAAAGTGGAATTCAACTGATCACATTGTATAGTAACGACATTAATAACATGAAAAATTATTATTACAATTTGAAAGAAATGTTCAGAACTTAAACTAGTTCTCATCAAAAAATCCTCCATGTGTTTCAATGACAGCTTTGCAGATCCTTGGTATTCTAGCTGTCAGTTTGTCCAAATACTCAGGTGACCTTTCACCCCACACTTCCTGTAGCACTTGACATAGATGTGGCTGACTTGTCGGGCACTTCTCACACACCTTACAGTCTAGCTCATCCCACAAAAGCTCAATAGGGTTAAGATCCAGAACACTCTTTTCCAATTATCTGTTGTCCAATGTCTGTTTCTTTGCCCATTCTAACCTTTTCTTTTTGTTTTTCTGTTTCAAAAGTGTCTTTTTCTTTGCAATTCTTCCCATAAGGCCAGCGGATAGAATACAGTGAAGCTGTCAGCCGAGGACATGTGAGGTGTCTTTCTCAAACGAGTCTCTGATGTACTTATCCTCTTGTTTAGTTGTACATCTCTTTCTGTCCTTAGACAGTTGTCCTTTGTCTTTGAAGACTGTAGTGTACACCTTTGTATGAAATCTTACTTTTTTTAAGCATTGTATATCCTTCATTCCTCAAAACAATGATTGACTGATGAGTTTCTAGAGAAAGCTTTTTTTTTTTTTGCCATTCATGACTTAATATTGATCTTAAGACATGCCAGTCTATTGGTTACTGTGGCAACTCAAAAACAAACACAAAGACAATGTTAAGCTTCATTTAATGAACCAAATAGCTTTCAACTGTGTTTGATATAATGGCAAGTGATTTTCTAGTATCAAATTAACAATTTAGCATGATTACTCCAGGATAAGGTGTTGGAGTGATGGCTGCTGGAAATGGGGCCTGTTGTTTTTTTTTGTTTTTTTTTTTTAAGTAGTCTTGGTGCTGTTTTTTACATGAGTAATGTCCTGACTATACTTTGTGATCAGTTGAGTGTCACTTTGGTGAATTGAAGTATCAATTTCCTTAAAACGGCAAAATCTGTACAGTATTCCAAACTTTTGGCCACCTATGTGTGTGTCTCTCTCTCTCTTTTATATATACATACATACACACACACACTACCGTTCAAAAGTTTGGGGTCACCCAAACAATTTTGTGTTTTCCTGAAAAGTCACACTTATTCACCACCATACGTTGTGAAATGAATAGAAAATAGAGTCAAGACATTGACAAGGTTAGAAATAATGATTTGTATTTGAAATAAGATTTTTTTTACATCAAACTTTGCTTTCGTCAAAGAATCCTCCATTTGCGGCAATTACAGCATTGCAGACCTTTGGCATTCTAGCTGTTAATTTGTTGAGGTAATCTGGAGAAATTGCACCCCACGCTTCCAGAAGCAGCTCCCACAAGTTGGATTGGGATGGGCACTTCTTGCGTACCATACGGTCAAGCTGCTCCCACAACAGCTCAATGGGGTTCAGATCTGGTGACTGCGCTGGCCACTCCATTACCGATAGAATACCAGCTGCCTGCTTCTGCTCTAAATAGTTCTTGCACAATTTGTAGGTGTGTTTAGGGTCATTGTCCTGTTGTAGGATGAAATTGGCTCCAATCAAGCGCTGTCCACTGGGTATGGCATGGCGTTGCAAAATGGAGTGATAGCCTTCCTTATTCAGAATCCCTTTTACCCTGTACAAATCTCCCACCTTACCAGCACCAAAGCAACCCCAGACCATTATATTACCTCCACCATGCTTAACAGATGGCGTCAGGCATTCTTCCAGCATCTTTTCATTTGTTCTGCGTCTCACAAACGTTCTTCTTTGTGATCCAAACACCTCAAACTTGGATTCATCTGTCCACAACACTTTTTTCCAGTCTTCCTCTGTCCAATGTCTGTGTTCTTTTGCCCATCTTAATCTTTTTCTTTTATTGGCCAGTCTCAGATATGGCTTTTTCTTTGCCACTCTGCCCTGAAGCCCAGAATCCCGCAGCCGCCTCTTCACTGTACATGTTGACACTGGTGTTTTGCGGGTACTATTTAATGAAGATGCCAGTTGGGGACCTGTGAGGCGTCTGTTTCTCAAACTAGAGACTCTAATGTACTTATCTTCTTGCTCAGTTGTGCAACGCGGCCTCCCACTTCTTTTTCTACTCTGGTTAGAGCCTGTTTGTGCTGTCCTCTGAAGGGAGTAGTACACACCGTTGTAGGAAATCTTCAATTTCTTAGCAATGTCTCGCATGGAATAGCCTTCATTTCTAAGGACAAGAATAGACTGTCGAGTTTCAGATGAAAGTTCTCTTTTTCTGGCCATTTTGAGCGTTTAATTGACCCCACAAATGTGATGCTCCAGAAACTCAATCTGCTCAAAGGAAGGTCAGTTTTGTAGCTTCTGTAACGACCTAAACTGTTTTCAGATGTGTGAACATGATTGCACAAGGGTTTTCTAATCATCAATTAGCCTTCTGAGCCAATGAGCAAACACATTGTACCATTAGAACACTGGAGTGATAGTTGCTGGAAATGGGCCTCTATACACCTATGTACATATTGCACCAAAAACCAGACATTTGCAGCTAGAATAGTCATTTACCACATTAGCAATGTATAGAGTGTATTTCTTCAAAGTTAAGACTAGTTTAAAGTTGTCTTCATTGAAAAGTACAGTGCTTTTCCTTCAAAAATAAGGACATTTCAATGTGACCCCAAACTTTTGAACGGTAGTGTATGTGTATGTGTGTATATATATATATGTATATGTGTTTTCAAGATGGATAAACTTGTCTGTCTTTTTGCTTTTCAGATCATCAAATGGGATTGTGGAAAGAAGATACTCTTTTTTAAAGAGGCTGTGTCAGGTTCTCTGTGCCCTGAGCAGCCAGCTCTGCTCTCTAGTGGTGAGCTGATAGCTTAAGCATCACTTTTACTTGTTATTTAATGTTATTTTCCACTTAGAAGACAATACAGTTGTTTTTGTTCCTCTTTAGGGTTCAGATATTGAAGTGAAAGTTCCTGTTAACCTAAATAAATTTATGGAAGCTCTCCTTGCCTTCACTACCCATCCCAGCCAGGTTGAAAATCATAATAGCCATTTGGTGAACTCCTATGTGACTGGAGGTTTTATTTATTTATTTGTAATTCACATTTTTCTAAAATAGTCGTCTTTTTATTACAAACAGTTTCTACGGTCTTCCACCCAAAGCACATGGGGGAACCTGTTCCGTCATGAGATTCTATCGAAGGATCCTGACATTACAAAAATGACAACAAAATATTTAAGAGTGGCAAGGATGAATCTTGTGAAAGTAAGTACTGTTTATCCCTAATGCAGAACTTCCCAGATAATTACTATCAGACACATTCAATTGTTTTTTCTGCCCTTTACAGTCTGGATTTCCCTCCAAGAATGATAGCCCAGCCTGTGAATTCTCCAGAGTGGACTTTGACTGTGATGAAGATTTCAATTCCTCCTTTAATTGTAAGTCATGATGTATATTTTATTAATGCATGTTACTGGTCTTATTGTGAACAATTCATCCATGCACATGTGTTAAAAAAAATAATTAAAAAAAAAAAAAAAATATATATATATATATATATATATATATATATATATATATATATATATATATATATATATATATTTTTTTTTTTTTTAATTATTTTTTTTAACACATGTGCATGGATGAATTGTTCACAATATATATATAAAATAAAATGCTTGTGTGATATTGCTATATAAAAGCAATATCACACAAGCAAGAGTGTGATATGTCCCTACATCAGCACTGCTGTGATTTGGCAACAGCTGTACTGATTTAGGGCCATATAGCGTGATTACGAGTGTGATATTGCTTATATACAACAGTTCAATGAACAAGTAAATTTGAAAAAATTAGGAAAATTTGAGTATGGTCATAAAAAGAGCATTTGTGCATGGAACTACTTTCTTACATGACCGATCAGAATCTGCCATTGCTGGTTCAAAACGAATGACGCGTCCAAACCTCCATTAGTAATTCAAAAATGTCACTTCAGAAATAGTATCACGGCTTGTGCTTTGCTTCAAAAATGTCACTTCAGAAATAGTATCACGGCTTGTGCTTTGCTGGATAAACAAGGATGTGAGTGAGTGAGACAAAGACGCACGGGGAGAGAGAGTGAGAGACGGAGCATGTGTGATCAACACACCTAAGCAGAGATGCTGTCAGCTTTCTGGAGATCAGTTTTCTCAGTGGAAAAATAGCTGTCCAAGCGTGGGTAATTCTCCCTATTTCGCATTCGCCGGAGAAAGAGACTTTCACTATAGAAACCTCATGCTGAAGTTGTTCTTTAAAGCTATTTTCTAGCTGTAGTTGTGTAGTAGTAGTAATACGAAAGGTCACGGAGCGCTCTTGTATGTAAACAATGACTGACGGATTCACTTCACATCACCAACTGCTCATATTACACACAAAAATTATCTCTTGCCACCACCTGCTGGCTAACATATGTAATGTCAAATTTTTTTTTTTTTTTTAAATACAATGAAAGAGACACTTATACAGTAACTCTTAACAGATCTGCACTGCTCTTACACTTTAGTTTAGAATGACACGAGCACAAGCGGAGTGATACACACAGTGATATGTTCGAATACTGAGGTGTCAGACCATCAGTGCTCATGGAACGTCTCTCGTCCAATCAGATTTGATGACCGGAACTAATATATATATAACTAAAACTCTCTCGTTCTAATCAAGATACAGACTCTTAAGACAAGTTACAGTGCAACCACTGAGGCCAAAAATTATCTAATGATGATCGTACATGAAGAGTATCACCATTGATGATCTAACAGGTTTTATGGTCCCCTGTCTAGCCACCAAAGGGCTTCCTGAACAGAGTAACTTGGTCGATTAAAGTATGAATATTGAATATGCCATTATTATTTACTGTGCGTGGACTAATAATTTAAGCAGTAATTTAGCAATAATTACAGTTAATTTGTTTTACCTTAACAAACAATATTACAATATAAAATACAATACAATAAAATGCTTAAAAGATGCTTAAAAGTATATCCACCATTGAAATGCTCACTTTGTGACATTATGGTATTTTAATCGACATAAATAATCACGATTACAATATCAAGAGCAATAATCAACCATTATGATTTTTGCTATAATTGTGCAGCCCTAGTACAGAGCATGTGGTGCAACTGTAAATGTCTATAAAACTAAGATCTGGGAATCCCAAAATGATGACCCAAATTCTCAAAAAAAATCTCAACACTGCACTCTCATACAGGTCGCCAAGTGTAGTAACCCCCCCCCCCCCCCCCCCCCCCCTCACAATCCACTCTAACCAACAGAAAGGGGACTTGTTCATACATGGGTTAAGCCATGCTTGATGCAACATTTAGCCCGTTGATACCCCTTTTTCATCACAAACCATGAAAATTACTCACCTGAGCTTAAATGGTTGTATTTACTGGAACCTTTGGAGTATGGACACAGTTGTAGTATCTTTTGAAAGAAGACAAGTTTCAGAATTGAGGAAACAAAAATTTAACTTTTTGGCCATAATGACCATAGCTATGTTTGGAGGAAAAACGGTGAGCTTGCAAGCCGAAGAACACCATCCCATCCGTGAACATGCAGCATCATGTTGAGGGTGTTTTGCTGAAGGAGGGAATGGTGCACTTCACAAAATAGATGGCATCATGAGGAAAGAAATTTATGTGGATATATTGAAGACATCAGCCAGTAAGTTAAAGCTCGGCCGCAAATGGGTCTTCCAAATTGACAATAACTCCAAGCATACCTCCAGAGTTGTGGCAAAATGGCTTAAGGACAATAAAATCAAGGTATTGGAGTGGCCATTACAAAGCCCTGACCTGAATCCAATAGAACATTTGTGGAGAACTTAATTTTTAGAATTTGTTACAACTGAAAAATCATGCACAAAACCTTACTCAAAACCTGGCCAAAATTCAGCAACTTATTGTGAGAAGCTTGTGGAAGGCAACCTAAAAAGTTTGATCCAAGTTAAATACTTTAAAGGCAATGCTACCAAATATTAACAAAGTGTATGTAAACTTCTGACCCAGTGGGAATGTGATGAAAGAAATAGAAGCTAATATAAATCATACTATGTTCTGACATTTCACATTCTTAAAATAAAAAAGGAAATGTACAATTAAGTGTCTGTAATTGTGAGTTTAAATCTGAGTTTAAATGTATTAGGTGTATGTAAACTTCTGACTTAAACTGTATATGGATAGGAAATTATATATCTTTTTTTTTTAAAAATAGATTTTGAGGTCTGAGAGGTCTTATACCAAAAGATTAAACTATTTCATCAATACATCATCAGCTGAGGGTACTTGGAATTGAATATTAAAAGATAACTTCAATAGTTTGCTTTGACGCTGAATGACAGCAGTACAGTTTTTGTTTAAATATTTATATATACTGTATGTGTGGGCCACAGTAGGCCTTTTGACAGATAAAAAACACTGTGCAAAAATCAGTTTGTTTATTAAGAAGCATTAACATGCTGATTAATAATGCTGAATTTAGATGGGGGAAAAAACTTTATAGTCTGAATGTGCCATGTTAACGTTTTGATGGCAATGTTTTTTCCTTAAAATAACCACACCTGCAACTTGTACGTACAGTAGATTAGGCTTTATGCTGAGCCTCATGTCTATAGGGAGTGAAAGCACTTTAGTCCTGCTCTATAGAGAAATATTTCTCTCTAATGCTGAACACGCTTTATTCCCGCTCCAGAGAGAGAGAGATTCCTCTCCAGTGCTTAATGCGATTTATTCCCACTCTGCGTGCATATACATTTATGCTTACACATTCACTTAGCCAGGTGTCAGATGACTAGCACAAAGATTTGTAGCTCGGTCCGGAGTCTGCCTATTGAATACCTCTGGTCTAGAGCATGAGTTTCCCAGGTACTGACATCTACGTGGAAGCTTTTCAGGGAAACTTTCCTTGAAGTGTTTATTTTGAATGGCCAATAGATCGCTTGCCCTCACATAGCTCGCTGTATAGAAGCTGATATGGAATGTACTCATCTGACATGGAAAAAACATGTCCAGTCTATTGGACTTGGGATTTTTGTAGAATTGTATGGATACTTGGGGAGCTAGCATTCTGTATCACCTCATTGTCTGGAAGTTTATGCCACTTGATTTTCATGATCCATAAGAGACAGCTCATTTGAAAGTGGTTGAGCTGTTTGGCGTGTCTATTGTAGATAGTAGGGCTGCAACTGACTATTATTTTGATAATCGACTAATCTAACGATTATTAGAGCGATTATTCGACTATTCGGTTGATTATTGCAATGATTAATCATTAGCTCTTAACAGACTATTCAGCTTGTGCCCTGACTTAAAAGGTTGTATTAAACGTGCTTAATAACAAAACCATCTTTTAAAAATATCTCTAAATGAAATTCACTGAATTCCTGAAATTTTTTTTTTTTTTATTAAGTTTAATTCAGTAAAACTTCACTGCAACTATTGTAATCAAAGAGTTTTTGTCTTGTTTTCCATTTGTCTAAATATCTTTATATGTTGCTTCTCAGGAAAATGTATCTTGTTAAGTAGGCTGTTTTGAGATTTTAAAATTTAAATATTGTATTCAACATTCTCCAATAACATTTTTTTCTTCTGCAGTATAGCTACTATTGTAAAAGTACATTGTTATAAAGGAGTTTTATATATTATTTTTGGAAAACAAGCCAAAGAAGACTGATCAAAAACTTGCAAAAAACTTTTGCAGTGTGTAATGGGCTAAGACTACACTCACATTTATTTTAAATTCAATCCATCTTTAACTCTCAAAAACAAACTCTTTCTTCTTATTAGAGCTGCGTATTGACGATTTACTTCACAATAAGAAACGCACGTGACACATAGGCTACAGTATATTATGATTTAAATGTCGCAATCCATCACGTTATTAATCTTGCTACAGCAAACGCGCCAGAGGGATGGGCGTCCCCGCGCCAGAGGGTGCCTCAGTCGGGCACAGTTTCAATCTCTCCCCCTTCACGCGACTCATGGCTGACCGCTCGGAGAAATGCCATTTTTGTAGTTTGTTTATGATGCACTTCCTTTTTGCATTTTTCCATTATAATTCTGTTATATTTTGTGATTGGACATCACCTAAAGCTGTTTGGAAAGTTTAGAGTGCATCTGGACATGTTTTCTTCCTCTCCTCAGTCAGACGTGAGCTGCTGTGCTCCTCTCTCGCGTCATCATTAGTGTTTCATATGATCTCATGTTATGTTAAATGAGATCAAACGACTATTTGACATCGAAAATATTTGTAGACAATTTTTTATTGTTGACGTTGTCTATAACGTCAACTAATCATTTCAGCCCTAGTAGATGGTCCAGGTTTTGCATCTATAATTGCTTGGTACACTTTCAGCTTTGTGTTGAGGCTGATTCCTCTGTAGACCCAGACAGTCTGTCGTAGATGTCCAAAGGCTGCACTTGCCTTGGCAAACCTGTTGTTTACTTCATTGATGCTTACTGTTCTTTTGAGGATGCTTCCCAGGTATGTATATCTATCTACTGCTTTTAGTTTTTGCCCATTTACTGTGATGCTTGGATCTTGGTACAGCCTACCAGGTGTTGGCTGGAACAGGACTTCAGTCTTCTTGGTATTGATGGTGAGTCCGAAGTTGCAGCATGCCTTTGAAAACTTGTTCATGCTTGACTGCCTACTCTACTCGGAGCCTGCATTCAATGCACGGTCATCAGCGAAGAGGAATTCTGTCTTTGTCACTTTCGTTACAGCCTGCAGCCTTTTCGGGTTGAATAGTCTTCCATCGGCTCTGTATTTGATGTGTAGCCTGTTATTTAAGTTGTGGAACAATCAGAGAGCATGGCTGAAAACATCATGCTGAAGTGTGTCGGAGTAAGAACACAGCCTTGCTTGACGCCATTGGTGAATTGGAATGCTTCAGAATAATCTCCATCATCCAGGACACATGCCATCATGTCATCATGATGCACTTGACATTTCTCCTTGTTATTATTAATTGTTAATATTTTTATTATTTTTATTTTTAGTATTTAAAAAAAACATGAAAAATAATAACAATGTCAGTTTTATTTGACAATGACTTGGTGACACAAACACATAATTACTGACAACTGAATTATCTATTAAATCCTTAATTCCAAGTGTATTCTTGTGTGTAATTTCAGTTTTTAGCACTGGTGTATTGTATTGTCTGTTATTAATGTGTACAGCCATGGCCAAAAGTATTGGCAGTGACAATGTTTTGCAAAGTTTGCCGTTTCTGTGGTATACTGAAAAACAATAAGCTTTCATATTATCTCCAAATGATCATACGTTTTATAGGCTTTTATTGCAAAAACAATCAATTTATGCAGAGTCAATATTTGTAGTGTTGACACTTGTTCTTCATAACCTCTGCAATATCAGCTTCTGGGCCAAATCCTGACTGATGGCGATCCATTCTTGACTTATTAGTGCCTGGAGTTGATCACAATTTGTGGGCTTCTGTTTGTCCCCTTGCCTTTTGAAGATTGACCACAGGTTCTCTATGGGATTAACCCTCTGGTGTTGATGGACATGCCTGCATGTCCTGCTGGAATTTTTTAAGCGGTATCAACTTAAATTTTTGGGGCATACAGATAAGTGTAAGACATCATTAGAGACTATAAAGGGTCTACTTTTATTTGTATCACTCAAAATAACATCAAAACCTTGTACTTTTGTAAAATAAAGAAAATAAAAAGAGTGAGCCTTCAGCTGTCTCTGTGTCCGCGAGCATGTTTCTGAAACACGTCAAACAAATTAACTGAAACTCCATGAATACTTATCACATAAACATGAAACATATGTCTAAGGAAAGCTTAAAATGTCTACTTTTAAATAAAACTATTCACGTTTAAAACAAATATTTTGGAAGATGGCACGATACACAGGTGAGGATGCTCCTGGATGGCGAAGAAGAGTTAACATTTTCCTCCGAAGAAGTGCAGGATTCAGATGAACGTTTGTATTTTGAAGAGTGACTTGATCCAGCCTAGGATAAAATTTCGGATAAGTCACTTAATTTTACTTGTTTAGTTGACATGTTATTTTATAGAAACATGTACATATTTTACTAGTGGGAGTGTTTCCAGGCTTGCTGGGATTCAGAGTATTGAAACTTGAAATGTGACTCCTAATAAGCAAGATTTGATTGCATTTAAACGTTGTTTCGGCTGAAGCAGGCATTTAAATTGTATGCTGTATGATAAAAATATGATATATAATATGGTATAAAAATCTTATTTATTAATATTATTATGTATAGATACAATTTTAACTAGTGTTTATTCTGCCATTACAAATGACAACAAAGCTTGTGCTTGCAAATATCTGTTCAGGTGTAAATGAGTAAAATGCACTTTAAATATGCCCATATTAGAAAATCAGCATATTATAATGATTTCTGAATGATCATGTGACACTGAAGACTGCAGTAATAATGCTGCAAATTCAGCTTTGATCACAAATTGCATTTTACATTATATTCAAATAGAAAATTGTTCTTTTAAATTGTAAAAAGAGTTCACACTATCACTGTTTTTACTGTATTTTGCATCAAATAAATGCAGTCTTGGTGAGCAGAAGAGACTTCCTTTAAACGATAGTGTAGGTCTAAAATTAAGTAAAGTCTTTATGTAAAGAAAATGTATAGTCAGATAACTTGATTTTGATCATTAAGTCTCCACATTCATTCTCTTTCTGTCACATTACTCATTGATCGGCCATGGGGAGGGTCTTTGTCTCCTCAGGTGTGAATCACATCAATATTCATGATAATTTACGCCTCACATATGTCCTTTCTAACACTAAAAGTGTCTTACAAAAGTTAAATTACTAAATAGTTTTGTACAAATGAGTGATCGGGATGGTTTTCACATAAGTTTGTAGCAAAAACTCTAGGCTACAAGATCCAGTTCTCAAAAGTCTTGTGGACAAATGTTTACTAGTTATGGTCTTATTTCAATGACTTTATTTATTTTCAAAAACCTTGCATAAACGTTATTTTCTCAAAAATACAAACATGTACATACACGTTGCTCAAATATTATTGTAGCCCTGTTTGTGCTGAATACAGTGTTATCAGTCATTAGCCATTAATATGTTTTTAAGCAACTGAAAAAAGCACAAATATCAAGGCATGTCAAAACTTCTCCAGGGCCCAAAACACCCTCAGACCCCAGAAGGTAAAGATCCATGGAGTTGCTTGGCCATGGATCCAAAATTTAAATGTAATGATCTCCTAGCCACTTCATTATCACTCTTGTCTTGAGACATGGTGCTCCATCATGCTGGAAAATGCAAGGATCATCACCAAATTGTTCCTGGATCATTGGGAGAAGTTGCTCTTGCAGGACGTTTTTATACCATTCTTTATTCATGGCAGAATTGTGAGAGTGCCCACTCCCTTGGATGAAAAGCAACCCCACACATGGATGGTCTCAGGATGCTTCACTGTTGGCACGACACAGGACTCATGGTAGCGTTCACCTTTTCTTCTCCGGACTATCGATTTTTCCAGATGTCCCAAACAGTCAGAAGGGGGCTTCATCAGAGAAAATATCTTTGCATCAGTCTTCTGCTGTCCAATTCTTGTACTTCCTGCAGAATTTCAGTCTGTCCTTGATGTTTTTCTTTGCTTCCCTTCTTGACACCAGGCCATTGTCCAAAAGTCTTTGCCTCACTGTGCGTGCAGATGCACTCACACCAACCTGCTGCCAATATTGAGCAAGCTCTGCACTGGTGGTGACACGATTCTGGCGCTTGCTGGACAATCTGGGACGTCCTGAATCCTCCTTCATTGCAGTTGAACCTCTATCCTTGAAGTTCTTGGTGATCCGGTAAATGGTTCTTTTGGGTGCAATATTCTTTGCATGTGAGGCCATTTTGATGTAAAGCGATGATGGTTGCACGTCTTTCTTTAGACGGAACCATTGCTAACAAGAACACAATGATTGGAAGCACTTCTTCCCTCCTTTTATAGCAAACAGTCTGCTCTTATAATCCAATCAGAATGATAGTGATTTCACCTGACTAATACTCGTTCACACTTTCCCAGGTGCTGCTGATATGATTAGTGAAATGATTTTGGCTGGTCAAATAATCACTCTGCTCAATAATTTAGACAACTGAAGCAGAAAATTTGCGAAACACAAAATTTATGTCACTGCCCATACTTTTGGCCATGGCTGTATATCTTTTTAATGTTTTCCCGCCTGGCACGTAAACAAATTAAATCGCACGTAAAACAAAACTGTGGTTGATCACTTTCCTTTTTGGTCATAAATTGTGGGTTCATGTCTAAATGGGTGATTCTTGGCAGGAATAGGTTCTGTTGTGGACCAGATCTTATGTTATTAGTCAAAGGTCAGGTGACACAAGACTATTAATTAGGTAGGTAGCTAGCTAAACAATTTTGACTTTTTTTTTTTTTTTTTTTACCTGTTCAAAAAGGATTCCTGTCTGTTTCACCACCATGACAATAGTTGATCTGTCTGGAAGACCGTTTATGCTAATGCCCAATAGCGCACCTTTTGCTGAAGCTGAGAATTCTCCCAAATCGCTATTAATGGCACTATTATAAGGAGCTACACTTTTACTAGGTTTAGGCCTTAAGTACAATTGGTATACAATTTCAGAAGTCACTTCTGATGTCCAAACTTTCTTAAAATGTTTTATTGATTCATATAGATAACAAAGAAAAGCAAAACATGTAAATACAGAATCAACATTTAACCCCACCCTGACCCTCAAGAACATCCCTGTGGTCACAAATGATTATAGACACACACACACACACACACACACACACACACACACACAAACATGAAACAAAAAATATATAATCACACAGATTTAAAACTAAACTTCTCTCTATACTGCCCCTCCCCGAGAGCCCTCCAAAAACATCAGATAGCTGCCCCATTTCCTTTCAAATGAATCACAACTCCCCAGCCATCTACATGACGCATCCTCGAAAGCCATCACCCTCATCTCCATGCACCATTCTTGAAATTATGGCGCTCCAGCTGACTTCCATCCACTTAAAAAAAAACTGTCTGCCGATCATGACACTGGTTAAAACTCCTTTTTTATGTGTTTATCTCCTATAGTGATGACTGCCCCATCTCCTAAAATACTGAGTCTGGGGCAAAATGAATTTTGAGTGCCCAATACATCACACATAAAACTGAACTTTCAACCAAAAGCATAGCCCACCTTTGTCAATTGGCCTATGCAACTTACTGAAATGTAATATGGGACGTTTACCATTTCAAATGAAGGACTTCACTTTGGGGCGGCACGGTGGTGCAGTGGTTAGCACTGTCGCCTCACAGCAAGAAGGTCATGGGTTCAAACCCCGGTTGCCCCGGCCTTTCTGTGTGGAGTTTGCATGTTCTCCCCGTGTCTGCGTGGGTTCTCTCCGGGTGCTCCGGCTTCCTCCCACCATCCAAAGACATGCAGGCTAGGTTAATTGGTGTCTCCAAAAAAATTGCCCTAGGTGTGGATGTGAGTATGAGTGTGTGTCTGTATATGTGTGGCCCTGCGATGGACTGGCGACCTGTCCAGGGTGTACCCCGCCTTTCGCCCAATGTTAGCTGGGATAGGCTCCAGCCCCCCGTGACCCTGTACAGGATAAGCGGTTGAAGATGAATGAATGAATGACTTCACTTTGCTATCAAATTGCTAGAAATAAGAGAGTGGGACATCTACATGGAGAGATGGTAGGAGGTGGTTGAATTTTGGAATACAATTAATTTGAATAACTTTAAACTTCCCAATCATAGATAAATGTAATGAAGCCCACCTGTCCACATTGCTCACTAATGCCCTGTTTGGGCAACTGGAAGGCACCCAGCTGAAAAGCCATTACCGGGCAGTATGCTGTCAAGCCAAAGCTTCGGATTCAGACCAACTGAGACCGTATCCTGAGAATTTAGAAAAGGAATGAATAATTCTGTGGAGGCAAAGCATAAGACGTAGTAAGATTGGAGACGAATAATAAAATATAATCTGCATAAAGCAAAAGTTTATGTGCCAGTACACCACCTATCAGAAGCTAATTGTCTAAAAGCTTGACATAATTTTCTGGAATTATCCAAGCTGCTTAAAGGCGCAGTTATCTTAGTGAATATAAAATTATGACCCACTGGAATTGAGTTATAGTCAAATAAAAGTGAAACAACCTGTTTGTTAACAATTGTTGGGAAAAATTACTCATGCCATGCTCAAAGTAGATGTCCTAAACAAATGGCCAAAACTAGAGTTTGCTAATATTACATTTGTGGAGTGGTTAAAAATTTTATTTAAATTACTTCAACCCAAGTGCATCTAAACTTCTGACTTCAACTCTGTACATTTGGGGGGGAACAGTGGTTAACAAGAAAAATTAGAATGGCACTTCATGACAAAAAGGTTGCCGACCCTTGCCCCATTGCATTTCTTATTATGTTGCTCTCAATGTGTTTTGTCACAAAGACATCCACAGCACTGTAATAAGTAAATGTATTCTTTTGCTTGGAACTCAGGAACTGTATAGGCTGTCTAGAATGTAATTATTTTGTCTTCTGAATCCTTGAATGTGCAAAAATCTAGAGGTCATATGATTTTCATTCTTTTCCTTGGACAATGTTTCCGGTATTTAGAATATTCTGTAAAATTAACTTTTTCAGACTCTTCCAATTGACTTGAAACTTGGTGTGTTCCATCTAGAGGTGGAAAAACCTAACTTAACATGTGGTATGCAGCTTTCAGGTCTCAGCAGGGGGAAGCTGTTCGTCTGGCTTGTAAAATCGCCCCATTTGAGGCCTTCCAGATTGCTAGGGAATGGCTACAGTATCAGATCAGTACACCTATAGATACTGGGAATACAACAGGTGAGTATTATTCCTGCATATACTAATTTTACTTAATATTTCATCTCTGTCATTGGCAAAAAAGCGTGTTCGGTTTTTGGATATGTGGTTCTACTTTGAACAATTATCTTCTAAGAATCATACTTGTTTGCATGCTCACAGAAAAAGAACATGTGTAGAGTTTTCACTCTTTCATCTATATCAGTGGTCTGAAAACTTTTTGTCTTATGTGAACAAAGCAGATGATCTCAGACTCTCTGAGGAGTTGCTCTGATTTTAATTTGCTCCATGTCCAAGGAGCAGTTGGCCTTTTACATGCATTATGAATGCATCACTCTGCAGGTTCACTTTTAGACAGTTCCTATTTCCAAATACTTGTGGTAAAATTGGGCATTTCACCAGCCACTGTGACTGGTGGGCAAAGAAGTTAATTTAATTCACTGAAAAATAACATTGATACAACATTTTAGTGCTAACATAACAGAGGTCCCTTTGAACAAGAATCAGACAATTTTACTTATTTATTTGTTTTGGACACTTTTGACTTTTGGGCTAGATTTTATTTCAAAGCAAAAGCAGGTTTCTCTTCCCAGTCCACCCCTGTCTGAAACAAATTTTGGAGAAAGCCTGTTGAAATGTATTATATTGCAGCTAGACTTACCTTTGGCTGGAAACACCCATACAGACTTTACCTCTACAATAATTTTGTATATGTGAAGTTGAAAAATGTTTTTTATTTATGCATAACAAAGAGATTGATTATCTTTGCAGTTGTCGCACATTATGGAGAAAAAAATGTAAACATTTGTATCATATCGTTGTCTTTTGAAGCTAAGATGGCAGAGCATCTGTGTTCCGCTCTGTCCCCCTCAGCGCTTCAGTGGGATGCCATGACTTTCTTTACTGAGAGCGTGTTTGGACAGTTTTTCAAAATCGTTGAAAAGGAGGTACAACCAACCAATTTCCTAACAACTGTTGTTTTTATTATAGTGTTGGGTAATATAAAGTGTACAAAAAAGCTCTGTATATATTTTGTCTTTGTTGAACATGTTTGTCTCCTGTAGAAACTGCCCATAGATGAGGGTCTGGAGCTGCTGCGGGCGGTTGTAAACTATGACACAAGAGATCCCCTCATTCTATCTTGTATTCTCACCAACATATCCACTCTTTTTCCCTTTGTCACACACCAACCTCATTTCCTGCCTCAAGTACTCTTTAAGGTGAGGTATATAGTTTACCGTAAATGTGTATGCACGATTGAAGATTTACAGGAACAAAATCAAATAGAAAAGAAAACCTGTTGCTTTCACCTAAATGTCAGCTGTTTTTGTTCATCATGCCACAGCTGATAGTAAAACATAAACGTGTTTGCTATTCTTTGTGTTTTACACACATGCTGAAATAGTCATGCCGACACTGCTATTTCCCTAATGGAAACACGTTGCTGTGTAGTTTTGAACAGACAATTTTACTTCAATGTAACTTGTGAACTAGGGATGTCAAATTTAAAGTTGAGTATTTGATTCAGGGGAACAAAAACAATGTGGGGCATATGATCTTCTGCAGTTTGTCAACATTGGTGCTCTAATAACTGACTCTGGGTAAAACATAATGTTGCACATGGATTACTGATTTCACATACACATAGCTGGCCTGCCACTGCTTATTGTATTACTAATGTAAACCAAACCAGAGAGAGGCTGCTTTTGCCTGCTTAACTTTTTTTACTGAGCAGTCAGTTACATTGTTTTATAGCCTGCAATCTTTTCATGCATACTTTGGAGACAAGTTCCCCAAACTTCTTCCCAAGTTTCCATGTCCTTTCTGCTATTACATAGTTGTTTTTTGTTTAGTAGGAGTCTGTTCGTTATAGGGCTGGCTGGGAAGAATTTATGCAATCGGATATCGACAATATTCGACAGATACCCTGATATTGATTGCAATGGTCACTGACAGATGATGATTGAAAATATTGGGAAATGACTAACCATGGTGCTGGGAAGTTGCCAAATATACCAAATTGCTATCATGCACATATACGTTTTTAGATACTGATCAATTAATTTAAAAGTTACAGGCATTTTGGGATGCGTTAGGCTTTGACTTCATTGTTTTACACTTGTGCTTGTTTTCTAACAACTTGGAAAACTTCCAAAGACATGACAACATTTCCGGTAATGGAACTTAGTGAGCAGTGATGCTCCCTGGTTTTTATGGTGCATTCTGGGAATTTTTAGAGACCAGAAATAGCCAACTCCCTGATCAGTGCTCTGTCTGCTGAGCTAGGGAGCTGATTGAGATGCACCCATAGTTTCATTTTACATCAGACCATGCATGCTTTCACTCAGTGTGGGTAGAATAATTTTGTCTCACAAAACGAGCAAAGTACGGGAATATATTCTCTTTGGTGGTGGTGCAGGAAGGCCAGATGCTTATCCAAGATCTACTAGTTAAAGTCACTTTATGCATGTCTACAATTTCTGTTCCAGTCGAGCAGGCTTTTTCAAGTTAATTGCATCAGGTTCCTTATTTCACTGGACCACCATTGACATGTCAAAAGAATCTATGGTCCGAGTAATAGTAAATGGCTATTTTAGGAAAAGTATTCCTTTTTTTTTTTTTTTTTTTTACATAGTTTTTTTACCCACTCAAAAAAATTCTGTGAGTGGATGTCATGCCTACGTTTCCTATAGGCCTATTAAAAAATGATCCATGCTTATTTTTTTTTTTAACTGTTATTGGCTAATTTTCTTAACCGAACCACTGTCATATTTTGTAGTGTATCTGAGGCTGAGGCACAACACAAATGATGTGCTACTTCAAAGGACTGTTTTTTTGCAGACACCCAAAAGAACAGCAAAAGACATTAGGAGAAAGCGAAAAATGTGGCTCTAGTTCCGCTTGGTGCTGGGATAATTTAAGAATATTTAAAAAAAATTAATTCTATTTATTTCTGTTCTATTTATTTATTTAATTATATTTATTTGCATTACTTAGGCCTATTGCTTGCTATTTATTTGTATTACTTAGGCCTATTGCTTGCATCATGTATTTCTTGTATTATGTTTGCATATGGGGTTGACAATGTTATTGGATGTTGCAATATTTTTGTATAAAAATATCATGAAAAGTTTTCTTACATATCACCCAGCCTAAGTATGTTTTTACTCAGTGTTGAGTTATTCCATGTCAAACCATCCAGATTTTCCCTTGCTGAAATAGTTTTTCTTTTGTCTTTACTTTTACAGAAGATGAACATGCAAATAAGCCAAAATATTACATTTCATGGATCAATATTTTTTAATCAGTTGAGAAATAAGTTATTTTGTAAAGGTGGGGTGACCATTATTTTGGTCCAAATCAGAACACACAAAAAAAAATTATATTCAAAGCATTATTAAGCTGGGACCTCTGGTTAAAATGACATGGAATGCCCCTGTTGGCATTACAGATGAAAAGACCTACCCCCCCTCTGATGCCTTTTTCTTTTTTTACTACCCCAAAGATATTTCCTTCCATCACATTTGAATTGGTTGAAGACTGTAAGGTAAGAACACATTTATAAACATATATGTGGATGATTCTGTAATCAAACCCAAATATTGTTAATATTCAGTGAATGTGTTCAGGTGCCTCGAACGCGAGCCGTGAAGAACGTCAGAAGACATGCCTGTTCTTCCATCATTAGGATGTGTCGAGATTATTCCAACTTAATGCTGGTATGTTATAGTATACTGGTCCACAGAATGGAGTCCTCCACAAAAAATATCCAATTTGATTTTACATATGCACTGTTCTTTATGTGTGGAAACTATAACTGGATTATATAACTCGATCCTCCTTCAGTTTTAGGAAGTGTTAAAGTATTTCATGATATCAACCAAAACAAATTATCCAAATTAAATGTTATACAGGGTTGCCACAGTCATGGAAAGCCTAGAAATTATCAGGGAATTTCACAATTATGATTTTCCAGATCTTAAAAAAAAATCTATGGAAATTTGAGTCTGAATTGATTTTTGCAGTTATATTCTGCATGGAGACTCAAATTTGAAACTTCTATTGAACCACTGTTATGAAACTTCTAGGAGGAACTACTAAAGCAAGAGGAGTGATGGGTCTGTTTCACACAATTTATTTGACCAGAAAGGCATGGATTGTGTAATAATAGCAATAATTGCCTAGTCTTCAAACTAACAAAAACCATCTGTCAGCCAAATGCAACCTTCTCTCAGCACGTGGCAGGGCGGGACCTTAGTGCCCATAAGATTGTGTGTGCATGTTCTCCATCAGCATCAGATTAGAACTAACATGCCTCCCCAAAAACATAGACATCAATAACACATTCAAAAAGACATTTGGATTTACACTGGCAGCCAAAAGTTTGGAATAATTAACAGATATAGCTCTTATGGAAAGAAATTGGTACTTTTATTCACCAAAGTGTTATTCAACTGATCACAATGTATATAGTCAGGACATTTTGAAAAATAATTTCAGAACTTCTTAAACTACTTTAAAAAGTACTCATCAAAAAATCCTCCATATTCAGCAATGACAGCTTTGCAGATCCTTGGCGTTCTAGCTGTCAGATGTGGCTGTCTTGTCAGGCACTTTTCATGTGAGGCGTCTATTTCTCCAATTAGAGACTCTGATGTACTTATCCTCTTTGTTAGTTGTATCTGGGCCTTCCACGTCTCTTACTGTCCTTGTTAGAGTCAGTTGTGCATTGTCTTTGAAGACTAGTGTACACTTTGTATGAAATCTTAAATATTTTGGCAATTTTAAGCATTGCATATCCTTCATTCCTCAAAACAATGATTGACTGATGAATTTCTAGAGAAAGCTGTTTCTTTTTGCCATTCATGACTTAAAATTGACCTTAAGACATGCCAGTCTATTCCATACTGTGGCAACTCAAACATAGACAATGTTACGCTTCATATAATGAACCAAATAGCTTTCAACTGTGTTTGATTTTCTAGTACCAAATTAGCAATTTAGCATGATTACTCAAGGATTAAGTGTTGGAGTGATGGCTGCTGGAAATGGGGCCTGTCTAGATATGATCAAAATAGGGCTGTACAATTAATCGGAAACTAATCACGATTACAATTACGGCTGCCACGATTATATAATTGTAAAAGCTGACAAATACAGCGTTCAATTTAAGTCTGCTTCTTTTGCGTCAATGGTTTCCATTTACAACGTGTTTTTGCAGTGGCTGAGTATTCTAACCAATCACTAACATGTCCGTTGAGCAATGAAATGGCAATGGCCCATCAGAGCCGCTTAAATTAGTCCTCCATCCTATCAGTAATGACAACTGATCCTAATGCGCAAGTTTTAAACCATCTGATTGCCCAGATGTTTGCTTTATGTGCCATCTCTGTTCGCAGTGGCACACGAAAATTAATACTGAAGAAACATCACCTGACACTCGAAAAGAAGCTATAGAACAAGAGTGAAAAGAACATTGGAATTATTTTGGATTCATTGCATATTGCGCCTCTAGTTTTGAACGTAGATGTTAAATATACTGCAAATGAGCAACACGACAAAACTAAAATGCTCCCGTTCTAATCAAGGCATAAACGCAGTGTAAATAATTAGTTTATTATGCTGATTAGACAGCTTTGGTTTTAATGAGAGCATTCGCGAGAGTGCAGAACTTTGTGCGGAGCGTCATTGAGCTCGGATCGAAATGCAGATCTCAAGCAGTGTAAACTTGCAAGTGAGTGACCGCAGTCATTGTAATGGGAGAGTTTGTTGCATTGTTCGATTTCTGTGTACAATTTATTAATGTAATAACAGTTTTGTTTTGTCATGTTTATAAGTAGGCCAATATGAATTTGATTTGTACAAAATAGCATTAAAATAATTCAGCTTAACTGTTTTAAGTGTGTTTTAGAGGTGTAGCCAACATAAAGAATATTGCATGAATAGCATATTTCAGTAATCACCGTCATTGTTATCGCGTCTGCTCTTATAAGACCCATTTGCCACGCAGCTGGTATTATTAGATTTAACATTTTCACAAATTGCACAACTTCGATCGCAAATGACTTTTTAATTACCAATGTCTAACCACTGAGGCCAAAAATGATCTAACAATTATTAATAATCGACAATTGTGATTTTTTTTTTTTTTTTTTTTAATTGGTGATGGTGCAGTTTTTTACATCAGTAATGTCCTGACTATGTGATGAGTTGAATGCCACTTTGGTAAATTTTTTTATCAACTATTTTTATTGATTCCAGGCAGCAAATCAAATGGACACAAAAGAAAATGTAGAATCAACCCACATGAATTCGCAACCCAACCTTTATTTAATACTAAAACAAAACCTTGGGTAGGCCTAGCCCACCTTTGTCAATCGGCCCATGTAATGTACTGAAGTATAATCTGGGTCGTTTACTATTCCAAATGAAGGACTTTGCTATGCTATCAGATTGCTTGAAATATGAGAGGGGACATCTACAGGGAGAGATTGTAGCAGGCAGTTGAATTTTGGAATACAATTAACCCTTTGGGGTCGACGGACGTGCTGGCGCGTCCTGCTGAATATTTTCGTCGTTACAGCAGAAACAACTTAAAATACTCCGTCATTTTTGGGTATGCAGATAAGTGTAAGATATCATTAGAGACTATAAAGGGTCTACTTTTATTTGTGTACACTCACAATAACAACAAAACCTTGTGCTTTTGTAAAATAAAGAAAATAAAAAGGGTGAGCTGTCAGCAGTCTCCGTGTTCACGAGCATATTTCAGAAACTCGTTTCAAAAATGAACAAACTCCGTGAATACTTATCACACAAACATGAAACATATGTCTAAAGAAAGCTTGAAATGTCTACTTTTTAATAAACCAATTAAAATTTTCTCCTGCAATGCAATCTGTTTGAAACAAAGCGATGTTCAGTTTTTACCGGTTCATATAATTGTCTGTAATGTGATCCCACCAGCAGAGCGCGCCATTCATATGCTAATGTAATGAGACGATCAACGCAAATGTACACGCCCCTGAGAGTGTTCAGAGGTTTGATATAAACAATTCATTCATTTTACTGCGCGTTTGTAACGATACACAGGTGATGAAACTTCTGGATATTAAGGAAGATTTAACTTTTTCCTCAGAAGAAGAGTTCCGTTTGTATTTTGAAGAGAGACTTGATCCAGCCAAGGATACAAATTCGGATGAGTAAATTTAGTTTTAATTGTAGCATGTCTGGGAGTTGGATGTAATAGAATATCGTAGCCGGCGGAATAAATTCCGAATTGTTTGAGGCCGAAGAGGGTCAGTATATGGTAAAATTCCTGGATGGTTCCTTCCGAATCTGGTTGATATAACAGGCCATAAGCTTGAAATTAAGCGAGCTCACAGGGTACGTCGCAGAGATCCGTGGAGGGAGATGGGACCCGATCAATTCTTGCTAAATTTCTGAGATCAGCCGATAAAGATCTTGTTACACGAGGCGAGGGGTAAAGGAAGGCTTTCTTGGAAAAACAGAATTTTCTTGTTCCCAGACGTTGCAAATTCTACCAGAGAAAAACATGATTGATTCAAGGAATACAAGAAACATTTACATCAATGGAAGGTCACTTTTACACTGATGTTCCTGGTCAAATTGAGAATAGATGCCAAAGAGGGCCATTAAACATTCACATGCAAAAACAGCAAGCGATGTCCTTCATAAAGTCAATGCAGTAAGTCATTTTGTGATGCGTTGCAGCCGAATGGACCTGCTTACTAATCATGCACTTGACTGTTTGAGGAAACATAGTGTTTTGTTTGGTTCTGGTTCTGCCTATGGGCTGGAGTTTGTTTTACAGATTATGTTTTGCTGTGTAATTCTGTCTCACAAAACTTGTACAGAAACACTGGACTTGAGCAATCTGACGCCAAAGTTGTCGCGGGGGCTCTCGTAGGCATACATGGACTATGGACTATTTGAGTTTGGAGGGATGGACGACAGTTGGCGCTGTCGTACGCGGGGTTAATGTGCATGTTTTTCTTTTTTCTGTTTGTTTTGTTCTCTGGTATGTTCGGCTTTTAATGGTCAGACCAATGTTGGAATGTGTTCTTTATAATCTTGTTTTTGACACAATCTATTTTTTTCTTATTTCAAATTGTCAAATTTTAATATGAGTGGATTGTCTCTCTCCATGTAGAATGTGAATGAGTTTGTGCACCCCATAAAAAGAACGAAGGTTGGTTCTATTCTTAAGCATAAGAAATATGATAGCGTTTCTGCAAGAAATGCACCTTTCTCCTCAGGAAGCTGAAAAATTTGGGAAGATATGTGGTGGGCATGTTTTTTTTTTATATAGTGCTGGCTCGATTAAGAGCAGGGGAGTCATTACACTAAGTAAACATCTACAATTCAAAAATCTCAACAGAGTAAAGATAAATTAGGAAGAGTCATTATTGTTTTAGCTGAAATTCAGGGGCAAAGTCTTATTTTGGCTAATATTTATGCACCTAACGTTGATGATCAGGGTTTTTTTTTATTTTTTTTATAGATCTTGAAGGGATGTTGCAAGCCGCTGGTGTACCCCTCATGATATAATATTTGGTGGAGACTTTAATCTTTTGATGGACTCAGTACTTGATCATAGTGAAGCAAAAGTGTGCAAGCCCATATATCATATAGTTGTCATTTTATTGTATCCCTTTTGCAAAATCCTGAATTCCAACAAATGGTTTAGACTGAAATAAATGTTTATATGGAGACAACTGGTCCTCCATATCCTTTGTGCGCATGGCTTAGGAGGCACTTAAGGTGGTTCTTGGGGGCTGGATCTTTCAGTATGACTCATTCATCAAAAAATTCAGAGCACAAGAACTCGTGAAATTGGAAGGGAATATTAAAAGTGCTGAGGCAGAGCTGAAGTGCCGAATGTCATCTAATAGCCTCGGAGAATTAACCCAATCGAAATAAAGATATAAATACTGTTTTGTTATGGAAGGTGAAGTTTTAGCTATTCAGGGCATACATCAATGGAAGGTCACTTTTACACTGATATTCCTGGTCAAATGAGAATAGATGACAATAAATGTAGGGGGACAAACCAGGAAAACTTCTAAGATATATAAAACAGAGAATCTTTTTCTACCATTCCCTCAGTGAAATCTGCTTGTGAAAGCTCTTCTGATTAGGCATTTCATCAATATCATGTGGTTGTGGCAAATGATCAGACTCCGGTCGCTGCCATCTAACTTGACGCCAAAAAGGCATTTGATATGGTAGAATGGGATTATTTTATCAAGATTTTGGAAATGTACAGGTTCAGAAATACTTTTATTGAATGGATAATGTTACTTAACGGCGGTACAAACACATGGATTAATTTCAGATTATTTTACTCTGGATGGGGGCACCCAGCAGTGAACACCAGAAAGCCCTCCTGTTTGGGGTCATAAAAGGACATAGATTTGGGTGGGCTCTGGTGCTGTGGCTGGAGTGAGGGAAAACTCCATAAGAGCGCAACAAGGGTTGTCAGGTGTGCTGCAGAACAGCTCATCAGAACCAAATGCCGGGAAACTAATATCCAGACAACTATCAAGAACTGTCCATGTTTTTGATTTGGGTGCTCACAATCAATATCCCCACAAGTATTTTGAACTGAAATTGAAAGCTTTTGATCCAAAGTGACAGTAAAGGCATTTATAATGTTACAATGAAATGCATCCTTGCTGAATAAAAATATTGATTTCTTTCCAAAAAAAACTTACTGACCCCAAACTTTTGAACGGTAGTGTATAATGTTACAAAAGCTTTCACTTTCAGATAAATGCTGTTATTTTGAACTTTCTATTCATCAAAGTATACTGAAGAAAATAGTAAACAACTCTTTTCAACATTGATGATAATAATAAATGTTTCTTGAGCAGAAAACTAGCAAATTAAAATGATTTCTGAAGGAACATGTGACACTGAAGACTGGAGTAGTGATGCTGAAAATTCAGTTTTATATCACAGGAATACATTTCATATATATATATATATATATATATATATATATATATATATATATATATATATATATATATAAACAAATAACTTGCCTCAGGGGAGTTTACCATTTGCATTGATCGTCTCAGCACATTAGCGTATGAATAGTGTGCTCCGCTGGTGGGTGGTAAAAACTGAACATCGCTTTGTTTCAAACAGATTGCATTGCAGGAGAATATTTGTTTTAAATTTGAATTGTTTTATTTAAAACTAGACATTTAAAGCTTTCTTTAGACATATTTTTCATGTTTGTGTGATAAGTATTCGCAGAGTTTGTTCATTTTTGTGACGTGTTTCTGAAATATGCTCGCGGAGAGAGACGGCTGAAAGTGCACCCTATTTATTTTCTTTATTTTACAAAAGCTCTAGGTTTTGTTGTTATTGTGAGTGTATGCAAATAAAAGTAGACCCTTTATGGTCTAATGATGTCTTACACTTATCTGTATGCTCACAAATGACAGAGTGTTTTAAATTGTTTCCGCTGTAATGAGGGAAAAAATCTTGCAGGACGCACCGGCCCGTACGTTGACCCCAGAGGGTTAAACGCTATAGTAAAAACACTAAACGATATTAGTTTACTGCACTTTTATTCAGGTATTGTGTGTCAGATTGCTTCAATGACAGATGTATGACAGTACACAGGCTACACTGTAAACATGGCAAACTTTAATGTAAAAACAAAAGCAGAGTACTGTAACTTCATTTTGACGCATGCCTAAAGAAAAGCAGAGTTCCAAAACAAAGTCAATGAACGGAAACTGGAGTTAGGGAGTTCTGCGTTGGTTTCTCAAGGGCTTTTGGAAGTTACTGTTAAGACGACACATTAATTTATCAAAAAAATGAAATTAATTCAAGATAAAGAAGGTCTTGAATGTCTCAAAAATATAAATAAACTAATTTTTGACCAAAAACGAGGTAAAAAACAAAGGCCTTTTGCCTTTGCACGGCAGTATAGATGTCCCCCTCTCTTATTTTAAGCAATTTGGTAGCATAGCAAAGTCCTTCATTTGAAATGGTAAACGTCCCAGATTACATTTCAGTATGTTGCATAGGCCGATTGACAAAGGTGTGCTAGGCCTACCCAAGATTTTGTTTTGCTATTATGAATTCGTTCTCAGACATTTGGCTCGTTGGTCGCTTCCACTTAAGAGAGCCCCTCCCTGATTTTGTATTGAACAACAGGTTCTTTTCCCTATTTCGCCATTGCAAAGCCTTTCTATCAGACATGTTCACAAGTCCCTGAGGTCCAAGTCAAGTCTTTGAAGTGGAGTAAAAGTCAAGTTTCAAGTCTTTCTTGGGCAAGTCTAAAGGCGGGTGCACAGTGAATGATTTATAATAGTCCTTAACGATTGTTGCTTGTCAGACTGTACGATATGAACGCATTGATATCAGCATGGCATGCTGTGCGACATTATGTCAGACTGCACGATATACATCATAGTTGACTGTGGTCCCAATCGTTCAGAGAAGTGAACGTGACTCATGTTATGGGAGTGTTGTGGAACAGAAGTGAAGCGCTGAAATTTGCCCACCATGAAGGATAATTTGTTTCTCGCTCTGGAAGTCGGAACATCAGCATTTCCATTGCTTCAATACCACTCCATCACGAGCATAGGCAAACATCTACAAGAAAGATGAATTTTGTGAAACAGGCCTATAATAAAACATATAATACAGAAAATTACAGATATTAAGAATGAACGTGAGTGTGGGAGGTAGCCTACAGTAAAAATTAGCTACCACAAGCAAATATTCATTGTGGAAATAAAGACTTGTGGCCTGAAAATTTACAAACTTCTCCGTTCACATTGGAGAAAAAAATAAATGGTGGGTTATAGTAGGTCATTCTCCTCTTAGATTAGTAACTTTTAGGCGACACAAAATGTAGAAATTTCATAAAGGCCAATCATATATCATGCTTGCAAATACCCTATGGATGATGCACAAACATGACATTGTTTTCTCTAATTGTATCCAACTGTATTTGCTGATTTAGATTAAAATGTCCCATAAATTCTTGCCAGTATAAATTGTTACATTTTTCTATTTTATTTGATTTATTTCTAAATAAAATCGGAGTGGTGTGAATCTTAAATAAAGAAGATTACATAAGTTTAAAATAAATTTATTACAAGTAAAATAGTAATTCAAAAAATTTTGTAAAGAAAATGCATGATAAATGTAAAGGGAAAAAAACAAGAAAATGGAATCATTAGTTTTTTTCCGATTTGTAGCCTAAACTCTGTATTTAATTCTGAGAATAATGCTTTCATATTGATGATGTTACACTTTTCTCCAAGTATTTTTTACTTATTCTAACTTTTTATATAAAATGAAAAGAAAAAACATTTAAAGAGCTTGAGTAGAGTGATAACTGGGCACAAATGTTGCTATGGTGGGACAAACACGGAGCAGGTTTCTTCCCAATTGAATTGGTGTGTGAGAGAGGAGCGGAATATCTCATCTGACCATCATAATAGCATTCACTATACGGCTACGATGCTAAATTTCAGACTAGTGTTAATTTCGTCAGACGAGACGAGACTAAATATGTTCGTCAACAACCTTTTTTTCCATGACTAAGACGAGACGATAACGAGACTGCACCAATGTCCAAAAACGCTGACTAAGACTAAATTAACATGCATTATGGTTGACGAAAAAAGACGAGACTAAAATGTTTTGCATAAAATAAAAACTAAGATAAAATCTCTCTTCATTTTCGTATACAATCGTCTCTACTTTTTCATCATGAGATTGAATATTCAGCTGTTACGCCTTCAAAATATTCCCAATGAGTTCGCGCTGTTGCTCTAGTAACGGTTACAGCAGGTCTCATACTCCTGTGGCTGCAACACGAAACTACATGGAGCAAGAACACAACAATCATAGACAGTGGCGAACACGCAACGAGCGCCTACGACATGCTAGGTAGAAGGAAGAGGCTCGATATTTGGTCGCATTTTAGGTACAATGATATTGACAAAAAGTCAGAATGTGTCATTATAACTGACGTGAAGCACTGCAGACAAAAAATATAGGGGAAAAACACCACCAACCTTAAGCGACATCTAAAGGCTAACCACCCACACATTCAGGGAAGTTAACTTAAATATACGTCTCATAAGCTAATGCTGATTTTAGGCATCTACGCTGTAAATTAACCAGTTAGCTATGGTGTTGTGGCACATACATTCACAACAAAGTGAATTCAACATATCATTCAACAAGTGTGTTTTGTCAGGTAATTATGACATTTAACCAATATTTGAGATGTGTGAAACATTATTTGACTGAAATGGTTATCTCAGAATTAATCTCAGAAATACTTTATTTAAAAAAAGACTAAAATGTTTTGAAACTTGACTAAAACTTGACTAACAAAAAAAGATATGTGAATGACTAAATATGACTAAAACTAACAAGGACATTTGGCATAAGACTAAGACTAAGACTAAATTAAAAATAGGTGACAAAATTAACACTATTTCAGACACTGCCTGAACTTCTTCAGAGGCTGAAGATCATCGCAAAGGCTATTAATCGGCCGTCTGTGAACATGTCACACTGAACGTTGTAAGATTGCTGATTTTTCCCTGTGACGAGAGAAATCCTTTAGGATTCCTGAATTCTCAGATTCTCAGATGGCAGAATTGTGGCCAAAATCATACTGTGTGCACCCGCCTTAAGTCCAGTCTCAAGTCTTTGGTCACAAGTCCAAGTCAAGTCTTAGTTTTTTTTTTTTTTTTGGCAGTAGTCTAGTTCTTTTTCTGCAGCTGGTTAAATTAATAAACCCTGTATAAGGCTAATTCAATTTTCAAATATTAAAACTGAATACTATAAGAGATTGTCACGTTTATGTGTCTGATGAAGTACAAAGGTTTTACTTTAATCATGAATTTTATTTCATATCAATTATTTTGATTTATTATAAAAATAATATCTATTATATTTAACTATTTAAATATAATCTATAATTTTTTTCTTCATCAAAAAAGAACAGATTTACTCAGAAGGAAAACTAGCTTTGTCCATACATTTTTAGGGCTTTAAAGCCCTTTATTCAATTTTTAATTTGCCCATATGAAAATTTACTATATATCTCTGGTATTTATTTGTATCAAGATCATGGTTACCTCAGATAAAATTATTCATGGATCGTCATCATTGTCAAATGTAACGTGATTTCTATAAAACAAACTTTGGCACTATAAATACAAAATTAAAATAAAAACACTTATAAAGTTGTAACAAAAATTAATGATATTCCCTTCCCTTTTGTAGCCTATTATAAATTTAACAACTATAGTAGAAATATAATTTTTTGTTATGAATATATATCTAGAGTGGTTCACAGAGATGGGGAGAGTAGCGGCATTCGAGGAAATGTCATGAAGGCTGGGAAACTTAGATTTATTTGATAGGAAATGGGGCAGCTGTTTGGCCTATAACTTTAAATATGTGTGATTTATAATTTTTATATATATATATATATATATATATATATATATATATATATATATATATATACACACACACACTCCAATGATTAGTACATATAAAAAAAAAAAATCTAATCTTTTAAAATTATTTTAAAATAACTAATCACAACAACTGAAAGTTATGGAAATTCATTTGTCAAAAGTTGTGTAAACCCTGTTTATACTAGCATGTATTCTGTCTTTTCTGTTTTATAAGCTCTCAAAAACTGACTTTCTCATTTTGTAGCCGTCCTTTGACATGATGTATGAGCATGTGAAGATGTTGTTCTCCAGTGAGCTTCTGCTGACACAGATGGAGAAGTGTGCTCTGATGGAAGCCCTGATTCTTACCAGCAATCACTTTAAAGACTATAAAAAGCAGAAAGCATTCCTTGAGGAGCTCATGGCACCTGTTACCGCACAATGGCTTTCAGAGGAGATGAGAAGGTATGAATTGAGGCGGCCATATACGGAGTTTATTCTGTGCTGGTGGGTATTTTTTTTTTAAACGTATGGATGCCATTTATTGATTCCTATAGGGAAATTGCATGCAAGCATATGTCATGGGGAAAACGTTTGGGTGGGGCAGGTTGGGAAATATTGTTTGAACAGTTAGTTAAAAGATTTCACCCAAAAACGAAAATTCTGTCGTGATTACTCAACCATATGATGTTACAAGCACATATGCATTTCTCTTTTCTGTGGAAGACAACATACTGACATACTGGTATCATAATCGGGTCCGATACCGCGCTCATGTACCTGTGTTCGTAAAAATGCTCCTGTACCAAAAACCGTTACCATCGGACATATTAATGTCATTATTTACACGTTCAGCGCTCAAAATCAAAAATCAAAAAAATCATGTTATGTCCTAGTGTGATTATTTAATGACAAAAGCTGCGATTTATAAAGGTAAATCTATCGTTTGTGCGGCACTCTTCAAATATGAGCACTTATGAATGTGTGGAGCATTGTGTGCGCTCTGTTTGTAGCAGATGACAGCAAACATTAATTTCACTTTCTGTTTCCGACAAACCTGCTTTTCTTTTTAGTACCAATTCACTTTGTAGCACGAGGTACTATACAGAGTACATACTTAATCATTAAAGCTTAATCAGCTTTTTGCACCTTTCCGGACTGAAAAGCAACCGTCATTACACAAACACTTCAAAATAAAAACTCTATCAAACTTAAAGCTCAATTTAAATAATAATAATAAAAAAAGTATTACTGAAACATGATTCTACTGTAAAGTTACTTTATGAAATGTTCACTGTATTACTACTAATAATAAATCAATAAGTTATATTTAAGCAATATCACACATCTGTGATGCTCTGTTATGCAGCACTTTATTTGACAAAATAACTCCAATTTTGGATTGTCATTGTGCTGTATAAAACCACTACATTTGATAAAAAATAATACAATATGTTGAAAATGTAATTGTTATATTTTCATAAGAATTTTTTTAAATTAATGTTTAAACACAATTTTCATGAAAAATAAACTGTTGATTATGGAGTTCAGAAAAAGAAAACAAAAAGAAACGTGGCAAGTACCAAAGTTCTCTTAATTGTTCTCAAAAAAGTGGTATTGGGACATCCCTAGTAAATATTAAATAATTTAACAAAGGCTCATGCAGTATATATTAGCACAAAAATGTAAATTTTATAATATTATTATACATTTTGCGTGCTTTCAATTCCAAGATGTGCCAGTGTGTGTGGCCTGCCGTCTGCTGTTGTCAGATTTGCTCGTGTTTGTAAATGGTCTGCACTTATGTAGCGCCTTTTTAACCTTAACGGTATTCAAAGCGCTTTACACTGTGACTCATTCACCCATTCACACACACATTCATACACCAAAGGTGCTAGCCTGCCATTGGGAGCAACTTGGGGTTCAGTGTCTTGCCCAAGGAGTTGTGTGGGCCGGGATTTGAACCACCAGTTCGTGTATATGTATATATATATATATATATATATATATATATATATATATATATATATATATATATATATATAAAAGCAGAGAGAGAGGTAGTCTCACACCTGCGATTAGTGGCCGCCCCGCTCTACCAGCTGAGCCACATCCGCCCATGTTTTTTGTTGTTTTTGTCAATCATCTTAAAGAATGTAGACTCTCTACTGGCATATGGTCTCCAAGCACTTCTTAATATTAGATTTGCCATTAAAAATCTGGTGAATTACGACCTGGGTGGACAGAGAACTTCTCCTCCCACATTCCTATTGGGAATACCTGCTTAACTCTGCCAGACTCGGGTTCCTCTTCCCCGGAAGAGGTGTCATAAGCGCTGGGGTCAACATAGCGGCCTGCTGGTGAAAATGAAATTCTGTCTTGCATTATCTCCTAGGACTAATCTTGTAGTATATTGACGGAATATAGATTGGATCATTGCTGCTTTGTTTCCTTGCGTTCTCTGGATCCTGTGCACACCTGGCTGGTACCTGCTGTCGGTCCAGATGAGTGTCAGTGAGTCAAGTGCATTTTCAGAAGCTTGATTGTACATACTTTAACTCTCTGAAGCTTTCTGGACGAGGAGGAGCAGCGACAGTGTTTAAGAAAATGTTTTGCTGTCGTCAGCTGATGACGGAGTTGTACCCCAGCTTTGAACTGAATGTATTCGAACCGATGGATCCCAGTCGGTGCTGTGCACCGTAATATCCCGACCACCTAAATATAACAAGGATTTTATTAATGACATTTTGGCTAGAATTATGCCAAATATGACAGGGTTTTAATCTTCTGAGATTTTAATATTCATGTTTGCTGCCCCACTAAGCCTTCAGATAAGGACTTTTTAAATCTTATTGACTTTTAATCTGGTACAGTCTGTGACAGTTCCCACAAAAATTTTCCAAATATTATTGAGAATCAACAATGTCGTGGTACAGAGGAGTTAACCACACTGTTTTATTCCACCTGCCAAAGCATTCTGGATATGGTTGCTCCATTTAAAATCAAGTGTTCCAAGCCTAAAACTCTAAACCATGATTGAATGACTCCACTTGTGCTGTCAGAAGAGAGTGCAGTAGAGTTGAACACAAGTGGAAAAGACAACTTGCTGACAAAGACAATATTGATATTTTAAAGGAAAATTGGAGTGGTTATCAGAAAACTGTCAACCTGAAAAGACAAAATATTTCTCTGACATCATTTTTAAAGATGCTCCCAAACCTTCAGTTCTTTTTAGTACCATTAATGCCATTCTTAACACTCCCCAATCTGCTTGTTGTTCTTTTTCTTTTAGAAACCTGTGAAAAGTTCCGCAACTTTTTTGTTGTCAAGATTGCTACCAATAGAGCTAATATTTCACCACCTTCCGATGACCCATCAATCACTGTCACCTGCTCTGCTGTTTTTAAACAGTTTGAGCCTGTCTTTTTCTCTTTTGAGGGAAATCATTGGTCATGTGATGTCCTTGTCCTACCCCGCTTTTTAAATAGATTTTTTTTAAACTATTGGACCAAAGATTCAAATAATTATAAAGAGAAGTCTTGCTTCAGGTGTTATACCACTGAACTTTAAACATGCAGTAGTGCAACCATTAATTAAGAAATCAAATTTGGACACTTCAGTTCTCTCCAACTTTAGACCATTCTCCAAACTCCCATTTCTTTCTAATATATTAAACAAATTAGTAATCCTACAGTTGCAATCTTTTTTTAGACATACATGGGTTTTCTAGAGGTATTCCAGTCCAGTATTAGCACTGAAACTGCTCTTTTAAAAGTTTTTAATTCCTTAAAAATTCTTAAGAATAATGTCAAGACACTTAAAATACCGTTTCCATTGCAATTTATTGTGTAAGTGAAAACAGTTATTAAAGTGATATAAAAAGCTATCGAAGTCTACATTTTTGTTATGAAAATGTATTGCACAAACTTTTTATATAAAAAAAATTAAAATATGAACTGAAATATGCTAGAAATTCAAAGCCATAAGTCTATCCCAGTGGCAATCAACTTTAATCAGACGCAGTACCAGAAATGTGTAACAAGTGTGCCATTGTTTTTATTTTATGATTAACATTTTTATTCTAATACTGAAAAGAAAAACATAAATACACGGAATCAACTTTAAACACCCACTACCTGAAATAGGGCCGCTCTAGCCGACTTCCAACCCCACAAAATCAACCATAACTCTGGTTGGGACCCAATCCTCCACATGTTTATTCCCCACATTGATGACCGCCCCATCTCCCAAAATACAGAGTCTGGGGCAAAACAAAACCCGAGTGCTCAAGACGTCACATACAAAACTCTGAACCCTCAACCAAAACCCCTGGATCTTAGCACATCCCCAAAAAACATGGGTTGTGTCTCCATCCTCTGAATCACATCGACTGCAGGTGGGTGTGTCTTTAAGACCAAGCCTATACAATCTAGATGGCGGTCCAATAGAATCTATGTAAAATCTAGAATTGCATAAGGTGAACCCATGCATCTCTAGATACAGACTTTACATTGTTTTAGAATCCTAGCCCACACACCCTCCTCCAATACTAAGTTTAAATCTTTCTCCCATAATCTCTTGATAAAAGATAGAGCTCCGTCCCCCATTCTCTGAATTAACAGGGAGTAATACACTGTCTCATGACCTTTTCGAAAAGCAGAAATCACCTCTCCCAGAGGATCTGCCATTGTAGAGGGTGGGGGTGTATGTTACTCAAAAAAACAATACAGAGCAGATGGCACATCTGTAAATACCTATAGAACTGAGATCTGGGAATCCCAAAATGTTAAACCAAATTTTCAAAAGATCTCAACACCACCCCTGGAAAGTCATCTTCCTTTCTTATCGAGGCTTCTAATGGTTCCAGGGCAAGACAGAACAATAATGGGGAAAGTGGGCAAACCTGTCGGTTACCCTCTATCCAGAGTAAAATAATCTGAAATGAATCAATTTGTTTGTACCGCCGCTACAGGATGTGTATATAGTAATCCATCCAATAAAATTATTCCCAAACCTGTATATTTCCAAAATCTTAAAAAGGTAATAAGAGATGTCATAACTTAATCGGTTAGCCAAAAAGTTTGACAATTTTTACTACTAGCTGGATCAGTGAAATTGAATGGTAACTTTTACACTCGCTTGGATCTTTGTCCTTTTTTGAGAATCAGACTTATCTGGCTTGTGTCATGGTTGGCGGAAGCTTTCCATTCTTTAAAGATTCCATATAAACGTTTAATAAAAATGGAGCCAATTCTGTAACATAAGATCTAAAAAAATTCAGCAGCAAAACCATCTGGCCCTGGAGCCTTGCCTGTAGGTAAGGCCTTAATTACCTCGTCAGGATCCTCCAAGTTTATCTCAGAATCAAGAGAATTGTTTTGCTCATTTGTCAGTTTAGGGAGTTCTAATTGTCCCACAAAGTTTCTAATATCTTCAGTAGATGAAGATGTGGAACTATAGAAATCAAGAGATAATTCTTTAAAAACATTATTAATATCAGTGGCCGAGGTAAATATTTCACCACCACCAGCTGATTTCACTGAGGGAATGGTAGAAAAAGACTCTCTCTGCTTTATATATATATATATATATATATATATATATATATATATATATATATATATATATATATATATAATAGTGCATCTGGAAACTATTCACAGCGCTTCACTTTTCCCACATTTGTTATGTTAGTCTTATTCCAAAATTGATTAAATTCATTATTTTCTTAAAAATTCTACAAACAATACCCCATAATGACATTGTGAAAGAAGTTTGTTTGAAATCTGTGCAAATTTATTAAAAAAATAAAAAATAAATCACATGTACAGAAGTATTTACAGCCTTTGCTCAATACTTTGTTCAAACACCTTTGACACCAATTACAGCCTCAAGTCTTTTTGTGTATGATGCTACAAGCTTGGCACACCTATTTTTGGGCAGTTTCTCCCATTCTTCTTTGCAGGACCTCTCAAGCTCCATCAGGTTGGATGGGGGGGGGCATCGGTGCACAGCCATTTTCAGATCTCTCCTGAGATGTTCAATCGGGTTCAAGCCTGTGCTCTAGCTGGGCCACTCAAGGACACTCACAGAGTTGTCCCGTAGCCACTCCTTTGTTATCTTGGCTGTGTGCTTAGGGTCGTTGTACTGTTGGAAGATGAACCTTCGCCTCAGTCTGAGGTCCAGAGTGATCTGGTGCAGGGTTTCATCAAGGATGTCTCTGTACATTGCTGCATTCATCTTTCCCTTAATCCTGACTAGTCTCCCAGTTCCTGCCACTGAAAAACATCCCCACAGCATGATACTGCCACCACCATGCTTCACTGTAGGGATGGTATTGGCCAGGTGATGAGCGCTGCCTGGTTTTCTCCAGACATGACACTTGCCATTCAGGCCAAAGAGTTCAATTTGCTTCAGAGAATTTTGTTTCTCATGGTCTGAGAGTCCTTCAGGTGCCTTTTGGCAAACTCCAGATGGGCTGTCATGTGCCTTTTACTGATGGTGGAGTGCTGAAGAGGTGGTTGTCATTCTGGAAGTTTCTCCACAGAGAAACGCTGGAGCTCTGTCAGAGTGACCATTGGGTTCTTGGTCACTTCCCTGAATAAGGCCCTTCTACCCGATCGCTCAGTTTGGCCGGGCGGCCAGCACTAGGAAGAGTCCTGGTGGTTCCAAACTTCCATTTACAGATGATGGAGGTCACTGTGCTCATTGAGACCTTGTCCTGTCTCGAAGGTCTACAGACAATTCCTTGGACTTCATGGCTTGGTTTGTGCTCTGACATGCACTGATAACCATAGTACCTTATATAGACAGGTGTGTGCCTTTACAATTCATGTCCAATCAACTGAATTTACCACAGGTGGTCTCCAATCAAGTTGTAGAAACATCTCAAGGATGATCAGTGGAAACAGGATGCACCTGTGCTCAATTTTGAGTGTCATGGCAAAGGCTGTGAATACTTATGTACATAAGTTTTTTTTTATATATATATATATATATATATATATATATATATATATATATAAATTTGCAAAGATTTCAAACAAACTTTCACGTTGTCATTATGGGGTATTGTTTGAAGAATTTTGAGAAAAACAATGAATTGCATCCATTTTGGAATAAGGCTGTAACATAACAAAATGTGGAAAAAGTGAAGCGCTGTGAAAACTTTCCAGATGCACTGTAGGTGGGGGCCCTGTCTGTCAGGGACAGACATAGTGTCTTTGGAGCTTCTATAGTTGGTCACACCCAAAAGCAATTCCCATAGTGAAACAGATCGAAGCTAGAAAAACAACCATAACAAGCACTCGTTGAATAGTAACACATTATTAGACTGCACTGACAGTGTAGTATCTGGATAGTGGCAACAGAATTTTATTTGTTGGTACTGTTCAATGGTCAAGTGTCTGCTATATGAATATGTGAGGGCTGTTAGTAATGTTGACCTTTATTTTACTCTGTGCAGTGTGTTATGGGATCCTGCCACTTTCTTGACTTTTGTTGGTGCTGATCAGGTCGTCAATGATCCAAGCACAGAGGACCAGTTGGGTATAAACAGGTCACGGGTAGGTATTTCCCAAGTGCATGCATGCAGTCTAATGTATAGATTGGCCCATGTTTCTTATTTATTTGCTTTTTTTTTATATATATATAATTTTTTTGCAGATTAGCTTTTGTGTACACACCATACTCGGGGTGGTTAAGCGTGCTCGCTGGCCTGCCGATCCTGAGGATGCAAAAGCAGGCGGCTTTGTTATAAGCTACACCTCTAATGGGATCCCAGTCCTCAGAAACCCCTGTACTGAGTCCCTGCAGGCCTTGCTGCCCAACCTCCTAGCCCTCATTAGGTGCACATCTAGAACTTTTTGTCTGCACAGTAAAAATGTTTAGGTATTGAAGAGTATTAGTCATTGCCTGCTACCATATGCTATGTTTCAACTAATGTAGACTTTATGAATTTGGACTTTGTTACAAATGTTTGAAAAATATTTGCTTTTACCACTGTTCATCCTTTCAGGACCCACAACAGCTTGTTCTTGCCAGAGAACCTTGCTCGGCTCAGTGAAACCTTCACTAGAGTATATGATATCATGGATGTGGACAAAAACTTTGTTTTAGGTTGGTTGCTTGGAACGTCTACAAGTTGTCTGATAATCAAAAAGACCATCCCAAAAAGAATCACATAATTTGGGTGTTGCTGTCACTGGGTATCCAAAATAAATGACTTTTTCCCCCTACAGGTATTCCTCAGCCAATTTTAGATGCCTATGACTCTCCAGTGTACAGAACCGTTGCTGAACGCATGCAAGGCTTCTTCTGCACACTCTACGATAACTGGTTAGAGCTACCAAGCGTGATGCTTGTGCTTTGTACTCTTCTCCAGCTGTGTAAACTCATTTTCCTGATCCTCTATTTTTATTTTTTAGTTATCATGTCCTTGGAAATGCTGGTCCCTGCTTGCAGCAAGACTTTTATGCAATGGAGGGATTGGCAGAACAGATTGTTGCCTCCGCCTTCATCAATCTTGACTGTGTTCCAGACCACAGGCTCCGTCCCCTAGTCCATATCCTTTTTATAATGTTGTAATTTCATTTATTAAAATATAACAAATGATAACATCAATAATCTTGTGCTCACCTTGGACTTTGCAAGTGACCACAATTGTGTCATTAGATCTGGATAACTGTAGGAACTGTTCCATGAATGTTACGCTTTTTGGTAGAATTTGTTTTTGTTGTTTGCCTTAATTGCCTCTCACGTGTTTTCATGAAGCAGCTGGTTATATCCTGTCCTCACGAGTACTACGACAGCCTCCTCTGTCCACTGCTGGGCCCGTTGTTTTCATATCTGCTGCAGGTACACTTAATATCACATATTAAAGCAGAGGTGTCAAACTCATTTTGGGTTGGGGGCCTGATTGGACAAAGCGACATTGCTTCAGGCCTAAGTTTATATTTATAAATTATATATTCTGTGTGTTTATATACACTACCAATCAAAAGTTTTGAAACACTTATTATTTATTATAATTTTTTTCCTTCAAATTTTAGAATAATAGTTAAGTCATCAAAACTATGGAATAACACAAATGGAACTATGGGAATTATGTTGTGACTAAATAAAAACTGTTATATTTTAGCATCTTCAAAGTAGTCACCCTAGAATTTGCAGACATTTTCTTAATCAACTTCTTGAGGTATCAACCTGGGATGCTTTTTAAACAGTATTGAAGGAGTTCCTATCTATGTTGGGCACTTATTGGCTGCTTTTCTTTATTATTTGGTCCAAGTCATCAATTTCAAAAACGTATTTTTAATTACATTTTAGTCATTTAAATAATTATTTTTGTAATGAAATTAAAATGGTGGCACAATTATATTTTTGTCTACAAACAAATTTCAAACATTTAAGCATATGTCTTCAGATCAAAAGATTTTTAAGAGAAACGTTTCAGTCAAATGTTTCAAATCTTTTGACCGGGGGGTGTGTGTGTGTGTATGTGTGTATATATATATATATATATATATATATATATATATATATATATATATATATATATATATATATGTGTGTGTATATATATATATATATATATATATATATATATATATATGTGTGTGTATATATATATATATATATATATATATATATATATATATGTGTGTGTGTATATATATATATATATATATATATATATATATATATATATATATATATATATATGTGTGTGTATATGTTTTAATTATTTTTACAATTATTTATTAAAATTATGATTTGTCTTTAACAATATTATCATTTATCACATTTTATTTAACTTTGTACACAAAACATTTTGACATGACTTAGAGCAACTTGCAGAAAATAACATTCATTCAGCCCCTCCAAGTAATTCAGTAAGTTCATTCACTGAAGGATTTGTCAAACTGATTCAAAACGAGAACTTGAGAGCTGGTGAATCACTGTTCTAAATGTACTGGCTCATAAGGGTAATTTGTTCATAAATCGGACTAAACTAGGCACATTGTTTGTTGTTGAGTACAGCCAGCGAAGAGCAAACATAACGCAATAGAAAGGTGCACTGTTTTCTCGGTGCATGCTTTTTTGTGTCACCACATTCAATTCCAGACTGCAATCTCATAACGTAGGTAAAAAATTAAGGCATAATGAAACACCACTTCTGAAGCTGTAGTTAATTATGATGACACACATGGCAATTTATTAATGTCGTAGCAAGTGATTTTTCTTTGTATGTATTCAGTCAGGCCATCCTTAAAAATATTCTTGTTTGCCGTAACCTGACCGACCCTGTCAATTTAGGACCGACCCAATTATTGATTTTATTTTTTTTTTCTTTTAGTCCGACCGACTTGCCGGTTGTAAACTTGCGTTAAGACCGACCGATTTTTTTTTTTTTTTTTTTTACTCTTCAAACAACTTATACAAATTCAATAAAATAATATTAATTGTATTTTAGTAAGTATTGTGAATATAAATTGCTTATGCCTACATACAAACGTAGGCTACGTTCTTTCTTTTAAAAAAAAACCTGTGGCGTCTATGATTATGTTTACGCATGCCACACTATGGCTTGTACGTTCGCGTTTCATTCACTGTTCGCGCTTGGTAATGATGGCTGCGGCTGCAGTAAATAAAATGTTCGCGGTCACCGTTCAAAGTCATACGGGTTCGGGCACCATAATACATTTATAAAATGCATTAAAACATCTCGACACCGCTTTAACTTGGCACGAAGTTCTGGAAAACCTGTGCCCAGATCTATTCCCCTCCCTTCTCCCCTCTAGTCTAACGGTGACCATGTCGACTGAATTAATTAGTCGACTGAATTAATGCAATAAAGATGTTTCTTGACAAGATTTCGAATTATTTGTGGTCTATCCGACCTGCATCAGAATGAGGTTTGCAATGGTGCGCCCGAAGGCACGGTTTGAAGACCCAGACAGTGACGTCACAATATGCAAAATTGTTTAAATTTATACCTACATAATCACCATGACCAAAATGTTACTTTTTTTTTTTACATTGAAACTTGGAAAAAAAAAAAAAAATAGACCTACCTACCGACCCTTTTTTTTTTTTTTTTGCAGCCGTTACTGCAAACCAAAATATTTTTAAGGATGGCCTCACAAATGCTTGGAATTAAGCAATGTTGCATTCACAAAGTGTAAACACGAACTGCTGTAGTTTTGTAAAGACTGATCTTGGTTTGATTTATCTCTTGAGGCATGGGACTAAACAGGATTATTTGGTATTTTTTAAATTGCATACAGCCATTTATGTAAAAACTTCCAACCCCTCAAAAAAAAAAATACAGAGATGTAAAACTACTTTAATGACACACAAAGAACATTTTATTGAATGCACATTAAGTTTCATGGAGTTGTTAACTTTTTATATAATTTTTTTTTTTTTTGTCTCCAGTATTTATTTGTCTAATGTTGTGATCTCTCATTTTCTCTTCAATGAAAACAGAGACTGATCTTTCGTTGGCAGGTCATCAATCAACGGACCAGTGTGTGGTAAGATATTTCAGTGTTAGATAATGAATTTATTTTACCACTTCAGAGGCATTGGGTGACCACATTTATATATCTATAAAATTGATAGTTCCGGTCCTGAATTGGACTATTTATCAATTCCGCATTCCAGCCAAAATACAGTTAATGTTGATGCAAAACACTGGTTACTATATATGTCTGCAGCTCTCGTAGAGGCCAAATATTAACCTTATTTTTCATATCTGGGACAATATCTTATATTGGAAGGATGTCACTTCATAGAGCCTATATTTCATATAGAACATACACAAGCACACTTTCTTTTTAATTTGCATAATATTTTTTTTAGCCAGGGCTGAACATTTAATTTTTTTTAGGTGTAAGCTCTATTGCTAGTAGGCTAAAAGATTTATTAGCTTAAATTTAAAAACACACAAATGTTCAAATTGTATGCATTATGATTTGTATTTACTGATGTATTTGCATGCAACAGTGGAAAAGTTATCCATTCAAATAATCATTTAAAATTTAAATCTCCATGAAACTTCGTTATTTTAATTGTTTAGTGTATTACAATTGATAACTATATATACATATACAGTGCATCTGGAAATTATTAACAGCGTTTCACTTTTTCCACGTTTTGTTGTTACAGCCTTATTCCAAAATGTATTAAATTCATTATTTTCCTAAAAAATTCTACAAACAATACCCCATAATGACAATGTGAAAGAAGTTTGTTTGAAATCTTTGCAAATTTATTGCAAATTTATTAGCGCTGTGAATACATACATACACACACTGTCGGCTAAAAGTTTGGAATAATGTACAGGTTTTGGAAAGACGTTGAATACCAAAGTGGCATTCAACTGTTCACAAAGTATAGTCAGGAAATTACTGATGTAAAAAACAGCACCATCACACTTTGTAAAAAAGTCTTTTTTTTTTTATCAAATCTAGACAGGCCCCATTTCCAGCAGCCATCACTCCAACACTTAATCCTTGAGTAATCATGCTAAATTGCTAATTTGGTACTAGAAATTCTCAAAACACAGCTGAAAGCTATTTGGTTTGTTAAATGAAGCTTAACATTGTCTTTGTTTTTGAGTTGCCACTATATGCAATATACTAAGGTCAATAGTAGGTCAAACATGGCACAAAAAAACGGCATTCTCTAGAAACTTGTCAGTCAATCATTGTTTTGAAGAATGAAGGCTATGCAATGTTGAAATTGCCAAAAAACTGAAGATTTCCTACAAAGGTGTACACTACAGTCTTCAAAGACAACAAGGACAGAATGAGATGTGGAAGGCCCAGTTGTACAACTAAACAAGAGCATAAGTACATCAGAGTCTCTAGTTTGAGGAAGTCACGTGACCCCATGCGATGAGCTCTGCGCACTTTGTTAGCTTTTAAATTATTTTCATGTTATAATCTGGTGAGATTAGAAACACCCAGTTACATATTTGTTCTGTGAGGTAAACATGGCAAAGAAGTCAAAAACCTCAGACTCTGGAGACACTTAAGTGCTCAAGCTGAAACCTTTGATGTGCCTGCAGACTTAATTTGAATTGTGTGGCCAGGGAAATTCAGCGTCAACTGTCCAACATGTTTGTGATGCTGACAAAGGTTGTTGCTGACTTGGAGGATCTCGCTATAATATGTTGATGGTTTACGGCGATGGAAAAATATTCTATGAGTTGGTTAAAAGAGTGACAGATGTTGATAAACGTATTGACTATCTGGAGTCATCATAAAGGGAATTATCTGCTAATTCGCTCGTCAAAAATAGACCTGAGAAACATTTTGGAAAAACTGGAAAATCTCGAAAATAGGAGCTGAAGAAATAATGTACGGATTGTTGTAATTCCTGAGCATGAAGAAGGCAGAGATATTGTGAAATTCCTAGACGAGCTCTTCCAGAGTCTGCTCGACAATACAGGCCATAATCTAGAAATCGAGTAAGCTGTCATAGTCCCAGCTCAAAGATCTGCTGATGGAGACAGGCCCCGAACAATACTGGCCAAATTTCTGAGGTCATCCGATAAAGATCTTGTTGCGACAGGCAAATATTTTCTTGTTCCTGGACTTTGCGAATTCGACGAGAGAAATGCAATCTATTCAAGGAGTGTAAGAAGCTCTTGCATCAACGGAAGATCACTTTTGCACTGTGTTTCCGGCCAAACTGAGGATAGAAACGAAGTATGTCCACAAAGTATTTACATGTCCCAAACAAGCACTGTCCTTCATAAATACATTGGAGTAAGGCGTTTCTTATGTGAGTGGATTGACTCGCTGAACACACACTCAATTTTCTGAGGAAGCTGGGTGCCATTTTTTTTCTGTTTGTGTTGGTTCTGCCTAGCGGCTGGAGTTTGTTTTGTGGAATAACATTTCTCCTTCAAGAAACTTTTTCATTGTTTTTGCACTGGGGTTCCTGGCCAGATTAAGAGTGGATGCTGGGGATGGGCTCAAAATATCTACATGCTCACACAAAGGATGTCTTTTATAAAGTTGATGGACTGATTATTTCATGGTGTATTTTTTTTATGCGGCCTCTGAGCGAATTTGACTCTTGACCATCCGAGGAACCGGGACACCTATTTTGTTTCTTTTTGTGGCTGACGTTTGATTTGTTGAATGGCACTGCATCGGTACAGTTGTGGATGAATCTGTATGTTCCTTGTGCGTATGTCTCCTGTTGGCTGGAGTTTGTTTTGTGGAGTATTTTTGCAGGATATTGTAATGATTACATCATCTGCTGCACTCCTAAACCGCTGGCTCACTGTACACTTGTTTGTCTGTCCGAGGAAACTGAATGGCTTTATATCGGTTGGAATTTGTTTTGTTGAGGATCACACCAAGACAGTTCTGTGAATGAATCTACACGTTTGTGTTTACTCTCACTATTGCCTGGGGTTAGTATTTTCTGTTATGTCATTTAGCATAAATTTAAAACTTAAAAAATTGTGCAGAAGCACCGGACTTGAGCAATCCGATGGCAAATTTGTAGCAGGGGCTCTCGTAGGATACATGGACCTTTTTGATTTTAGAGGTATTGGTGCTGTCTTTGTAATTTGTAAAAAAAAAATGTTTACACTATTTTTTCTATTATATCAAAATATCAAATGTTATTATGAATGGGTTATCTCTCTCTCCACATGAAATGTGAATTGATAAGGGTCACCCCATATAAAGAAGGAAGGTTATTTCTTAAACGTAACAAATGTGATAGTGTTTCTTCAAGAAACACATCTTTCCCTGCAGGAAGCTGAAAAATTTGGGAAGATATGAGGTGGACATGTTTTTTTTATTTCTGGCTCAAGTAAAAGCAGGTAAGTCATTATATTGATAAATAAACATTTCCAATTCAAATTTCTACAATTATTGTTTAAGCTGAAATTCAGAGGCAAAGGCTGATTTTGGCTTATATTTACACACCTAACGCTGATGATCGGGGCTTTTTTTATTTATCTTGAAGGGATGTTGCAAGCCGCTGGCACCCCTCATGATATAATAATGGGAGGATACTTTTGATGGATTCATTGTTTGATCATAGTGCAGCAAAAATGTGTAAGCCCCCTAGAGCATTGTTGGCGGTTCACAGGATGTGTAAAAATCTTGGTCTTACGGATATTTGGTTGGGGCTAGACATTTCAGCTGTCCATAAGATTTATTCTAGAATAGTTTTATATATATATATATATATATATATATATATATATATATATATATATATATATATATATATATATATATATATAAAAGATATATATATATATATATATATATATATATATATATATATATATATATATATAAAAGATATGAGGTGGACATGTTTTTTTTTATTTCTGGCTCAAGTAAAAGCAGGTAAGTCATTATATTGATATGGGTATATATATATATATATCTAAGTCCCTCATTTCATCTGTTGTGGATTGCTGAATTGGAAACATTTTAGTCTCCGATCACGCCCTGGTGAGTTTATAGGTGTTGCCACATACAGAGAAAAATAAATTCTATAGTTAGTGCCTTACTCTGTATACCTTTTGCAAAATCCTGATTTCCAACAAATGTTAAAGACTGAAATCAGTGTTTATATGGAGACCAACTGGTCATAAGTATCCTCTTTGGGCATAGCTTGGGAGGCACTTAAGGCATTTCTTATGGATCGGATCATACACTATACCTCATTCAAAAAATCCAAAGCACGAGAACTTGTGGAGTTAGAAGGAAATATTAATCCTATAGTTAGTGCCTTACTCTGTATCCCTTTTGCAAAATCACGATTTCCAACAAATGTTAAAGACTGAAATAAGTGTTTATATGGAGACCAACTGGTCATCAGTATCCTCTTTGGGCATAGCTTGGGAGGCACTTAAGGCATTTCTTATGGGTTGGATCATACATTATGCCTCGTTCAAAAAATCCAAAGCACGAGAACTCGTGGAGTTGGAAGGAAATATTAAAAGTGCAGAGGCAGAGCTGAAGTACCGAATGTCATCTGATGGCCTCAGAGAATTGACCCGATTGAAATAAAGATATAAGACTATTTTGTTGCGGAAAGTGGAGTTTTGGCTATTCAGGACAAGACAGTCAAATTTTGAGTCGGGGGGGGGGGGGGGGGGACAAAGCAGGAAAACTTTTGGAGTCGTTTTCTACCATTCACTCAGTGAAATCTGCTAGTGGTGAAATATTTACCCCAGCCATTGATATTAATAATGCTTGTAAAGAATTATATCTTGATCATTATAGTGTATATATCGATCTATCTATATAGCGCTGTGAATAGTTTCCAGATGCACTATTATATATATATATATATATATATGTGTATATGTATATATATATATATATATATATATATATATATATATATATATATATATATATATATATATATATATATGTCTTCGTCTATGTATGAAGATATTAGAAAATTTGTGGAACCGTTAGAACTCCATAAATTGACGACTGAGCTCTTGGTTCTGAGATAAACTTGGAGGAGCTTGGAGAGGTAATTAAGTTCTTACCTACAGGCAAGGCTCCTGGGCCAGATTGCTTTGGCTGCTGAATTTTTTTATATCTTATGATACAGAACTGGCTCCACTTTTGTTAGAAGTTTATACGGAATCATTAATGATCGGAAAGCTTCCCCCAACCATGACACAAGCCGGATCAGTCTGATTCTTTAAAAGGACAAAGATCCAAGCGAGTGTAAAAGTTACCATCCAATTTCCCTGATCCAGTTAGATGTAAAAATGTCAAATTCTGGCTAACCGTTTAAGTAAAGTTATGACTACTCTTATACATATAGATCAGGTGGGGTTTATTCGGGACCACAACTCTTCTGATAACATAAGGCATTTCATCAATATAATGTGGTCAGTAGCAAATGATCAATCTCTGGTCGCTGCTATTTCACTTGACGCTGAAACAGAGTTTGATATGGTAGAATGGGATTATCTTTTTAGATTTTGGAAATGTATGGGTTCGAGAGTACCCTGTAGCGGTGGTACAAAACATTTATTAATTTCAGATTATTTTATACTCTGGATAGGGGCACTAATAAGAAGCATTAATAAAAAGCCCCTTTCTGTTGGTCATATTGTATTGTGAAGGGGGTTAATACACTTGGTGACCTATACGAGAGTGGTGTATTGAGATCTTTTGAAAATTTGGTTAATCATTTTGGGATTCCCAGATCTCAATTTTATAAGTATATAGAGCTGCGACACCTACTCTGCACTGTTTTTGGGAGTGGCACAAACCCCCTAGTGCGGCAGATACTCTAGGAATGGTGATTGCTGCTTTTGGGAAAGGTCATGAGGCATCAGTGTATTTCTCCCTGCTAATCCAGAGTCTGGGAGATGGAGCTTTAAACTCTCAAAATATTGGGGGGGGGGGGGGGGGGGAGATTTAAATTAGATTTTTGAGGAGGGAGTGTGGGCTAGGATTCTTAATGTCAAGTCTGCATCTAGAATTCAAGGATGCGCCTTAAGCATTTTAAGATTTTACATTTTATTGGACCTCTTCTAAATTGTATAGGATTGGTTTTAAGGACACACCCACCTGCTGGCGATGCCAGTTAGAAGATAGGGACATAATCCAGGTTTTTTTGGGGTTGTGAAAGATTCAAGATTTTTGGCTGAAGGTTCAGAATTTTATTTGTGAGATGTTGGCTGCTCTGGTTTCATTTTGCCACAGGCTCTGTGTTCTAGAAGATGGGACGGTCATTGATGTAGGAGTTGGGTTCATGAAGAGTTGGGTCCTGGCTGGTGTCATGATAGGAAATCAGATGGAGCACCCTCGTTTTTGGAGTGGTGCGTGGAGTTTTGGCAGTGTGGTGGTTTTTGAGGGGATGGTTTACTGAAGGCTGGGCAACACAATAAAAAAAAAAGAGGTAGGTATTTGGATTTTGTGAAGGGCTCTCGGGGGGAGACTGTGGATTATTGAATGTCTTGATTTATTGTTTATTTTGTGTGTCATTATTGGTTTGATGTCAGGCCTCTGGGGTGTGTGTGGGGTGGGAATGTTTGGAGGGAAGGATTTAGGTTTATGTAATGTGATTCCGTGTTTCCTCTTATTTATTAGGGATTCAAGCCCAAAGGGCTAGAAGCCTATTGTTTTTGTTAGGATTTTTATTATTATTAGGGGTTCAAGCGCTTAACTCTTAATGTTTCCGTTATTCACATTTTTTAAAAAGCAATTTTTTCAATCCTAGGCTGTATATCTTATTCTCTCAAAAATTGGTGTGTCTACTACGAACCCTCCTGACAAAAAGTTAAAGGAATTTCGATTCGTCGAAGCGTTGTGAAGATAAAAACCAACAAATTATTCAGGCGTTATCCATTTTGTGTGTATTGACCAATATCTACCAAACGAAAAGGCCAAATGTAATGAAACACATCGTTGAACACATCAGTCATATTTAACACCAGTTTGCAAATTCAACAACTTAAAAAGTACATATACAAATACATTCCTTTTTTTCATACTTTGAAAGTTCTTGAACCCCGTTAATTGCTGCTTGCAGCTATATTTATTAATATTATTCCACCATAAAACTGATTGGGTAGAGCAAACCGTAAGGTGTAGAGACTTGAAACTTGGCCAGATGGTAGTAGTATTGCTCGCTACTCAAACACGGACTCGGCCAAATCGGTCAATAGGGGGTATTACAGCGAAATAAAAAAAATGCATAACTGCTCAACTCCTAGACCATTTGCCATAGACTCAAGTGATTTATATCATATTATATATATTAAACAAAATGTATATCTCCGATTTCATTTCTGTCTATAAAAATTTCCGCCATCTTGGATTTTTCATAAAACCTACTTTTGTGAACTAGTCCTGTTTTTTTTTTTTTTTTGTTTGTTTGTTTTTTTTTGGTCCAATCAGGACCAAACCAGTGCCACATGATTCTATGGAGTCTCAATATCAAAAGTTATCAAAAAAAGTTTGAACTTTCGACTCGAGCTAGCTACGGTAAAAAAAACATTGGAAGTAGGAGTGGCCTATTTTATGTAAATGGCTATAACTCTTGAAGGAAATTAGATATCTTCACCAAACCTGGCATGCTTATGTAAGAGGTAAATTTTTGGTCGTCCAGAAAAGTTGGCACGGTTTTGCCACATAGTGGCGCAATAATACAAAAAAAAAAAACGTACATTTGCTGTAACTATGCAACCGTTAGTCTGATTAAGTTGAAAATTGGCATGCAGTGTCTTTGTCCAAGGTGCCATGACTGTTTTTGAGGACATTGGCGTATCTCAGAAAACATGACCATAATCGGCCAATGAACTTTGAGCACCTGTTAGACAAGGTTAATGGAGGTCGATCGGTGCAAAACTCTGTGGACTTGTTTGACTCCTGGCCCTAGAGGTCTGTGAGAAATTCGAATGCCTCAGTAATCATGTTGACTTTCACACATAGACACAATATGCAATATCATATGTTAGATCTCCTCATTCTGAACAACTTTGCCTCAAGAAGCACTGCAGTCAATCAAATTGTTCATTAAATGTTCATAATTGTGTAAAAAACAACTTTTGCGAACTAGTCCTAGGTTTTTAGCTCAAACTCAATAAATCTAATGCTGTACTATTCTCTGGACAATTTTTTTAAAAAATATTAGAACTTTACCCTTTGGATAGCTATAACAGGGTCATTTAGAAAAGGGGCGTGGCAAAATGTACTCAAGCATATAAATCATGAACGAAATGTCAAAACTTCACAAAAGAAGATGAGCACATGCAACATATTCTAAAGAAGCATACAAACTTTAAAAAGCTTTGAAAAGCATATATTTCCATTTGTAAATGGTCTTTTCCTTCTATGATCTAGGTGGTTACATGCTAATAAAATGTAATACCTTTTTGTGCATGAGCTTAAAGACCTTAAACCACTTGAACCCATTAACTGCTGCTTGCAGCTATATTTGGATTTGTCATCGGAATCAATAAAAATGGATAATTACAAAAAACAAAAAAATACAAACACAAAGACAATGTTAAGCTTCATTTAACAACCCTGATAGCTTCCAGCTGTGTTTTTAGTAATGACAAATTATTTTCTAGTAACAAATTAGCAATTTTTTGCGTGATTACTCAAGGATAAGGTGTTGGAGTGATGGCTACTGGAAATGTTCCAGTGACTTTCATATAGGGATGGTGTTTTTTGTTTTTTTTACATCATTAATATTCTGAATATAAAAGCCTTTGTGATCAGTTGAATGCCACTTCGGTGAATTAAAATACCAATTTCCTTACGAAACTGCAAGATCTGTACATTATTCCAAACTTTTGGCTGCGTGTGCCTGCGTGTGCCTGCGTGTGTGTGCGTGTGTGTGTGTAAATAGTGGTCATGGCGAGGACGAGGCCTATGAGGAAAACCAAGTGACTCAGGAAATGGTGGAGGAGCAACTGGTACGTTTGGTGACGAGAGAGGTCATGGACCTTCTAAGTGAGTTTACCTTTTTATGCAATTATGTTAGCCAAGCATTTCAAGCATGCTTCAAACAAAAAAAAAATAACAGTAAAACTTTGTAACTGTTTCTTACCAGGTGTGACCTGCATTTCAAGAAAGATTCCAGACCCATCTGGGAACAAAGAGGAACCCGATGGTGAGTTTATGATTAAATTCACCTCTGTGTCCAATTATTAGCCCTTTATTGAAAAAACTATTAGTTCAAGTAGTTGTTTGTTTTTTGCCCTTTAGATGTTGTAGGTCTAGCTCTTCTTGGTTACGAGACTTACGATTCTTGTGGACTTGCTTTGAGTACATATATACAGACTTAAGGCAATATTTACAGTAGGTAGTTTATTATTTGAATTTCACCACGGCAACACTAAATTCTCACGTGAGACTTTCGCAAAATTACCGTCATGTGGTGCAAAGTGACACTTTTTGCACCTTAGTTTAGTCTTCAGAATGTGAGAGTTATGATTACTTGGCTCACACCAGTGTTGTTAAAATTTCTACACATTTTTTGTGCAAAGCTCATGAATTTACCATTGGCGTATATAGTTAAAGTCAGAAGATTGCATACACTTAAGTTGAAGTCATTAAAAATAATTTAACTACTCCACAGATATCATATTAGCAAACTATAGTTTTTGAAAGTGCTTTAGGACATCTACATTGTGCATGATATGAGTCATTTTTCCAACAATTGTTTACAGACAGATTTTCACTTTTAATTGACTTTCACAATTCTTGTGGGTCAGAAGTTTACCTACACCAAGTTAACTGTGCCTTAAAGAATCAAAAAAATGATGTCAAGCCTTTAGTCAATTAGCCAGTTAGCTTCTGATAGGAGGTGTACTGAATTGGAGGTGTATTACACAAGTATAAACACCATGGGACCATGCAGCCATCATACCGCTCAGGAAGGTCTCCTAGAGAACTGCAAATCAATCCCAGAACAACAGCAAAGGAACTTGTGAAGATGCTGGAGGAAACAAGTTGACAATTATCTATGTCCACAGTAAAACAAGTACTATATCAACATAACCTGAAAGGCTGCTCAGCAAGTAAGATCCACTGCTCAAAAACCAGCATAAAAAATCAAGTACACATGGGGACAAAGATCTTACTTTTTGGAGAAATGTCCTCTGGTCTAATGAAACAAATGTAACAGTTTGGCTATAATGACCATCATTATTTTTGGAGGAAACAGGGTGAGGCTTGCAAGCCAAAGAACACAGTGAAGCACGGGGGTGGCAGCATCATGTTGTGGAGGTACTTTGCTGCAGGAGGGACTGGAGCCCTGGAACTTTACAAAATAGATGGCATCATGAGGAAAGAAAATTATGTGGATATGTTGAAACGACATCAGCCAGGAAGTTAAAGCTTGGTTGCAAATTAGTCTTCCAAATGGACAATTACCCCAAGCATACCTCCAAATTTGAGGCAAACTGTTGTAAAACGTGATAAAAACGTGTGCGCGAGCAAGGAGACCTACAAACCTGAATCAGTCACACCAGTTCTGTCTGGAGTAATGGGCCAAAATTCCAGCAACCAATTGTGAGAAGCTTGTGGAAGGCTACCCAAAACGTTTGACCCTAGTTAAACAATTTAAAGGCAATGCTACCAAATATTAACAAAGTGTATGTAAACTTCTGACCCTCTGGGAATGTGATGAAAGAAATAAAAGCTGAAATAAATCATTCTCTCTACTGTTATTCTGACATTTCACATTCTTAAAATAAATTAGTGATCCTAACAAGGGATTTTTTTTCTATGATTAAATGTCAGGAATTGTGAAATGCTGTTTAAATGTATTTGGCTAAGGTGTATGTAAACCTCAACTGTATGGTGCATTCACGTCATGTTGGAATTACTGTAATTATGAGATGACAACTCAGAGGTTGTTCTCAGAGCTGTTCACGTCTTGGGAACTCATCATATTTATCTCTATATTAATTAAATAATTCACTTTGATATGTTGTTGCAAACTGTTCCTGTAAACCCTAAAATGCCTAATCAAGGCATACCCAAAGTAAAGCTGTTCTTGAACATTTTGGAGTACATGCATGGTTTTGGTCACTTTTGGAAGGTGACACTCTGAAGTTTTTTTCCCAGCAGTCAGAATTAATGCAAGTTCTACAGATTTTGAGTAATAGAAGTTTGAACACAATGAAATAGAACTTTGTTTTTCCACCTGAATTTTTTTTTTTTTGCATACTGATGCCTACAGATGAATATATCTAGTAGCTAGTAGCTTGAAAACACAATGGGACCACAGCATTATGCCTTACCTAGTACAAGTTAACAATTTATAACAATACCACAGAAAATGTATATTTTACACATGTTTTTCTAAGGGTACATTCAAGTGTTTAACAAAAGTGCCTTTTGGATACACCAAAGGACCCTTTGTAACCATGGCCATATACCTAGGATAAAAAGGCTACTATTGAACGCTATGAACAGTCATAATTTTGGGCTCTAATGAAAGTTGACACCTTGCTATCATATCCCATATCCAGATCCATTATTAGTATTGCTGACACAGAATAACTGATGCATAAACACATTAGAGTGCTTTTTCCCTTCTTGAAACTAAACGTTGTGCATATAAAAGAGCCAAAACAAGTGCTATGGTGGAAAATTTGTTTATATAAAAAATACACTCTGTAAGGGGGGAAAGGAGGATAAGGTAAAGGAGGGATAAGGAAGCCATCCAACTGGCCCAACAACGGTTGCTGTCCAATGGCATGGCTGAAGGTCTCCTGCGTGTTCTGTCTTATATGCATTCAGTTTGTTATTTCGTTCCAATTAAATAACTATATTATTAATTTTATGATCCTCGTTTATTTTATCTGACTCCAATTATAATAGTTTCTGAAGATGTTCATGTTCTAGTTATTATTATTAAATTTGATTTAACATTTAATCATTGTATTTAACTATTGTATATTGTACTCGTTCATGCGGATTCCGGTTGCTTAGAGAGTCTCGCGCCAGACATCTACGCGGATCTCACAGTCACAAATACGCCAGTATTGGTCATTAAAACAGTAATTGACTAAATGCTAATTAGTTAGCTGCTCACGCTTGCCCTTTTGTCTAAAAGTATTCTGTTTAGTCCCCTTAGATAGTAAACACTTAGAGTAACATTATTTCTACCCAGAGTTCATGACCACTAAATTTACAAAGATAGACCATCAATACCGAAGTTAAAATAACTTGATATAATCATGCCATAGTTTCCTATGTAGAATTAGCTAGAAAATATTATAATAACTAGAGGTTTAGACTTCACCCTATTTAGGCTTGGTCGACAAATTCATGTTGTCCTAAATGGAAATTCCCTATCGAGCCTGTACACACTAAGTACACTAGAAATAATGCACATTTGTTAGTCGGCACTCTAAAGGCACAGTCGGTGTGCCCCATGCTCCACTCAGAACTGAGCTTTAGTCCGCTACTAACCTGGTCATAGATTTGCGGAAACATGGACTTAACGTAATCTACTAAAGACAGTAGTTTCAGAGTAAATCAGAATAAACTCAAATGTAACAATTTATTTACCAGGTAAAATAATACATTCATCAATTCCAATTAGACAATAATAAGTAAAAACATTAGAAATTAAAATTACAATTACCTGCTATAAACTACACACGGTAAACTGTGTGGGATCGTCTGACTACAGAGAACTATGAACAATGTGTCACATTTCCTTAAATATCCAAACCATGAACAAAGGGATTTTTTTTGGGGAGTGGTTAGTTTTGGAAGTCCTGGGGACATACCTCATTAACATACAGGCAGAGATGGGGACAGTCCTCCAGAATTATACAGCATGTGGCAAAGACCTTATAACTTTGCTACCCTTAGTTTTATCAACATGGGAAAGGGACCAATATACAAGTCACACTGAGACATTTTAAATAATACCAAAGATGCCTAGTCACATTATTTTTATACTTCAGATATGACATTTTGTTATATGCAGATCTTGGGTGAGTTTGAAGTGATTTCTGAGCTGAAGGGGAAGGAGTCGTCGATGGGGCAGATGTTTGTGAGTTTTAGGAGAATAGGCCTAAATTGGCCTGAGGTGAGATAGAGGTCAGATGTGAGATTTGTGTTTTATTGTCCTTGCTCAGTAGGAGGTGTTGACTCTGGTGAAAATGTTCTTCTGTGTGAGTTTTTATGACATGTGTCTCGCAGAGTTCTTTGACTATTACGACATCTTGATGTCAGACTTACACACACCAAACTATTTACAAACAATGATAAAATTTTGCATGCTTCTAGTAACATGCCAGTCATTGTAGCAGTCACGTTTGGGGACAAAGCAACAAAGGCACATCACAGGAGGAGCACTTCACTAGTGTCTTTGCATGACACTGCCTGCACTTCAGACGACCAGCTTTGCTAGATTCGGTGATGTGCACTGGCCTGTGATGTGCTCTACGTGGAGCAGGAGATACAGATCTTGCTGTGGAGTGAGAACCCAACTCTGCCAGCTCCTCAGCAAGGGTCTCTCTAAACGCCTTCTGGTTCATAGGGACCTCTCCTTTACTTTTGGTGTGATATCTTTGTGGAGGAGGAAGGCGTTCACAATTACATTGTCCATGAAATGGTATGAGAATGTCTTGTGCCACCTCTGGGTCTTGTGGAGAACTTTATAGTATCCTATTAGGGTGTCAAAAAGGTCCACTGCACCCATGCACCTGGATGGACAGAAAAAAAACAACATTGAGAAAAATTTACCAAAACTACAGTATTCATGTGTGTATATATATTTACTGTATATACTGTATACTTTGGCAATGTAAAACATTTTTATAGCATGCCAATAGTGCTAGATCTGAAACAAACAATTAACTAAAACTTCACACACACACAAACACCTCCCGCAAACAGTTCAAGACTGGGGAAAGATAATTACAAAATGTGTATTCATTATTCAAACTAAAGCATATTTATGCAGAAAATACAGTAATATATGTTATAAAATACAAGAAAACACTTGTCCAGAGTAATGTCTCCTCCCTCCATAAACATTTCCTCTGCCTCGGAGTCAATATATAACAAATCATCCATATTTTTTTCAGATACTTCATCTCCAGAATCGTCGCTTTAATGCCGAGTACATTCTTCTACCACACCCAGTAGCGAATATCTTGTTTTCATCGTCCGTTTTGCCATATTTCAAGCTCCAAAATTGTCAACATTTCCAAAACTATACTCCAACTTTTACACACGGATTCAGAATTTCATTGGCTTTATGATGTGCCAGTCATCCACACACTTGCCTGCAGTTGGTTGGATCTTTACACAAAGGAAAGGGGGGGAGGCACTTACATTCGGTTGGCACAGACTCTGGTTGGCTATTGAATGCTATGGACAGGACATGGAAGGGTCAAATATTGGGTCAAATGAGGTGTCAATCAAAAGGTCAGAGTGCAGCATCAATTTTGATACAGGATATAGGAAATGTTTCCATCTGAACTGAAGTTATGACCGAGAATATGTGAAAGATTAGGCACAACTGCCGAGGTATTTGGAAATGATGCAACAAGAGTCTGTGGGTATTTATTGATGTAATAATGTGATTTGGACCAAATATTTTACTTGTTTGGAACGTTTGGACATTTGCCAATGTAACGACCATTTTTGTTGGGATGTTATGGATCAGTGGACTACTAGAGGCTTCATTGGTGAGTTGCCTCAATTTTGTTATTGTTTGTTTATATTTTGGTGGTCTGACAAAGATGTCGATTGTACCTGCTGTTGTGATTGTATCTTAAAATGGTTTATATCATTAGAATCACAAGAATTTTTGCTTTCCAACGATATGTGGCATGTGTACCAATGTAAACAGCAGTTGTGTACATTGCATAGTTGTTTTTGTAACATTCACAGGCCCGCCTGCGGGCTGTTATATTCGCATCTGGTCAAAGAAAATGCTTCAGGTAACATTGGCATAATAAGATGGCGTATCAAACAGAAATATGTGTTCACCACCTTTAACACTTATATGCGTACTTCAGGTCTTTAGTGACTAATTTCTCCTCCTATAGATCTATTTTGTAGATCTATTGTGTCCACACAATTCCTCTAGCTATAGTGTAATTCAAAAAATTTAAGAAAAAAAAGAAAGTATAATGGTTTAAAGTACCTAAAGTAAGTTCCATAAATTATTATTTTTTTATTATTGTCTCATATTTATTTGAGTTTGCTATCACATGATATCTATTTCTTTGTTTATTACAAGAGAAATGAGTACTATATTCATATAAATATATACTATATTATGTTGACTTTCTCTGCAACAATGAATTATCAACAGTGGTCAATTATCAGTATTCTATATGCTTGTACATGTAGTTAAATAGACATGCAATTTCTTACTCAATGTGGTGATTGACTTGATTTACATTTGATGTTGCTGTTTGACAAAGAAACAACATTGATGTAACTATAGCAAGTAAACACATGAACAGTATGATATGACTATTGGCATTTGGGTGGGCTACTGAAATGTTATTTGTGCATCTATTTAGACTCAATAAGTGCCTGAGAAAATAAATGTGTAACTTATGTGTAGATTGTTATGTGTAGCTTAATGTGTTTGACAGCCAGTTGCATTATGAATTTTCATTGTGAAATAATGAATCCTGTTCTAGATGTGTCCTGATTTGTTGAATTTAAGAGTTAACTGTTGAGGCCACTGCCATTTTGGTTCTTTTCACATAACATCATGACTGTCAAGTCGGAAGACGTGAGCGCTTTACAAGTGCGAATCTAGTAATTACAGTAATTCCGACATGACACAAACGCACCAATAGAATAAAATGCTAGAACATCATCCTTGGAAACCTTTACTTTATAGGTATTGGTTAATCATACCACCTTCCTGAAAATCAAAACTAAAATACAATGTGTACATTCATAATTTGATTTATGACCTTACTATTCGGTAGTGTTAGACTAATGTGGAGTGGTTCAACTTAAACCCCTGTCATAAATTGTAATAAAATGTGTTTATTTTGATATTATTATGTGTGATGTGTGTTTAAAGTTACAAAGACCCCGTTTACACCTGGTTTAGAAATGCATCTCTGTTGATCCGATCACATGTGCTCAGGTGAGAGACAAGTAGAGTGTCCTATGTCTTTTGGTTATTGTTTGCAGTAGGTCATCCCCTGTGAAGTCCTTCATAGCAGACTGAGGTATGGCAGACTCTGATGATTGAAGCGCCCCTCGCTGTCTGGTTGGTACAGACTGCAGTTAGTGGTCATCATTCAGTGACCCACAGTAGTGGGAGTGGCAACCTCAGGATATGTTTCCTGAGGGTGAGACAGGAAAGCAAACAAAATAATATTAGCATAGATAGAATAGAATATGAGAAGTGTTTCTGGTTCTGGCAGACCTGACTAATGCAGCATAACCATGAGTTGAGGGATAAATCATGTGTATGTCAGGCTGAATATGAGTCTTTAGTCTAGACTTAAACTGAGTGTGTCTCGAACAAGGCTAGGAAGACTCTTCCATAGTCTTATAACTGATTCTAGTGCTGGGCAGCAGGTGATTTCTCTTTCCCTCATTAGTGCTGTTCAGAATGTCAGCATTGTCAAGACATTTCACATGATGGCTGAAATGCTGCATGGTACTTTTAAATAGCAAATTCTCATGTAAATTTCAAATCTGTCACATGCGCAACAATATCGATGGAAACCCGTATTAAGCTTTAAGATGGCATCGAGTATAGCTGCTGCACTGCAAGCCGCTCTTCATTTGCATAAAGTTAAACATTTCTTAACTTTATTGCATCGCTAGACACGCACACATCCGGTCGCCAACAGTCTCCATTGCTTGTGTTGATGGAAGTCGCCAGCTCTCATTGAAAATGAATGAGATTAGGTAGTTTTGTCTCTGCCTGTCGCTGGCAGTGTGAACGTAGTTTAAGACGGTGCTCAAATTGACCCCCACTATCCAGCATTCTACTGGCAAATGTTTAGTCACTGAGAGCATGGATCTCTTTCCAACAAGAGATGAGGGACTGCTGTGTTATCTGCCTTACAGAAACTTGGATGTCTGCAGAGATTCCAGACTCAGCCATCGAACCTGTGGGGTTCTAAGTGCAATGAGCAGACAGAGTGAAAGACCTCTCAGGTAAAAGCAGTTGTTGGTGTGTGTTATGATCAATAAAGCCAGGTTTGATCAGAGGAACGTACATTCTATCAAGTCTTTCTGCTCTCCTGACCTGGAAATTGTCATGCTTTTGTGTCAACCATTCTGGCTACTGAGGGAATTCAACAGCGATCATTGTCACAGCTGTCACAGAGCTCAAGGAATTGTATGAGAGTATTAGCAAGCAGGAAACTGCGCACCCTGAGGCCGCGTTCATTGTGACCGGGCACTTTAAGAAAGCCAACTTCAAGTCAATAGCACCGAAATTCTACCAACACATCAGTTTCAACACACAAGGGGACCGGGTTTTGGACCATTGCTACTCTCACTTCCGGGATGGCTACAAATCCCTCCCCCATCCACTATTTGACAAATCGGACCACTCTTCCATTCCGCTTCTGCCCACTTAAAGGCAGAAGCTGAAACAGGAAGCACCCACCCTCAGAACGATCTAGTGCTGGTCGGACCAATCAGATTCTACGTTACAGGACAGTTTTGATCACGTGCACTGGGAGATGTTCCGGTCCGCCTCTGATGACATCGAGGTCTACGCTGATACCGTGAGGTGTTTCATCAGGAAGTGCATAGATGATGTAGTGCCGACCAAAACAATACGGATCTACCCTAACCAGAAACTGGGGATTAATAGCGATGTTCATGCGGCACTTAATGAGCGGACGTCCACTTTTAACGCCCAGGGAACGCAGAGAAGCATAAAGAAGCCAGTTATGCCCTCAGCAAAACTACCAGAGCAGCCAAACGCCAGTACAGGGAAAAGATTGAAGGATAGTTCATCACCACTGACTCTAGAAGGATGTGGCAGGGAATTAATATCATCACAAACTTCAAAGGGTATAAAAACTCTGCCTTGAACACCACTGCCTCCCTCCCGGATGAGCTTAATACTTTTTATGCTCGTTTCAAAGGAAACAACATCGCCTTCACAGAGAGAGCTCCCGCAGCCAAAGCTATGTAACCCGATCCTTCTGACGGGTGAATATCCTGGGTAGCTTGTGGTAAAGGCACTAGCTACCATCCCTGGTGTTCGCTAATTCGAATGCCAGGGCATGCAGTGTGACTCCAGCCAGGTCTTGGCCCAAATTGGCCCAGTTGCTAGGGAGGGTAGAGTCACATGGGTTAACCTCCTTGTGGTCGCTTTAATGTGGTTCGTTCTCGGTGGGGCACGTGGTGAATTGGGCGTAGATTTTGTTCGAATTTTTTTTTACTATTTAGTATGAGATACACACAAACAGAAGAAATCCGGATGGGGGCAAATACTTTTTCAAAGCACTGTATATCAAGATCATGCTTGTCCATAAATGCCAACATAATATTCAAGCCTGTCCAAGAGAATGTCATGATCTATGGTGTTGAAGGCAGCACTAATATCTAAAAACGCAAGAAGAGAAATGCAGCCACGATCAGATGATAAGAGTCATTTGTAACTCTGATATATATTTAACTCTGACTTTGCTAAAATATGCACAGTGGGCTGCTTTTAGAGGCTGTCTGTAGCTAGAGACACTATCCTTCCATACACTGCGAAACACCTCTAGGCGAAACTGTATAGTGCTGTGTAATATTTTCTGTGACTACAAGTTCTACTGATTTTTTTGGCACACTGATTATTTGAGACAGATCTGAAAGATTATTAGTAAAGCTGTTCCATTACGCAACCAGATTGAGTGACTAAGCGCAAAATATAAGAGATTAGGTAATGATCTGAGAGTCATATCTCTGTGGAAAAATTGCAGTATTATCAACATCAAATCCATATGACAGAATTAAGTCTAGAGATCTATTATTTCAGCTTTGCATGGCTTTTATTTGTATATCCTTTCACAAAAAGCCTATTTGAACTGTAGCTGTTACAGACACTGAGGAAGACTTTGGAAGATTTTGTTCTCTGTTGCTTCACTTTATTTCCAAATGTTCCACATTTGCTGCTGTGTTAGTTTCCTTAACGTTTCATTGTGCCTGTCACTGCATTGCGCTGTAATAATGGTGGTTCCCACTTACGTCATTCTCCGGGACTCCTCACCTCGATGCAAGGGACAGTAGTTGATCATTTATATTGATGTGTTCTGGTGATTCGTTTGAACAGTTCATATAAATTAACCAGTTAAAAAAAACAAATTCTCCTGAGCTCCTTTTTCTCTTGAACCCCTTTTTCTTTTTTTCTTTTTTTTTCTTTTTTTGAACTGGCAAACTGAACTGAAAAAGAAACATTTAGGTAATTGCAGTCGTTTATATTCACGCTTTCGACTTGACATGTTTACATCAAATTGCGTTTTAATACTTTTTTATTTATTATAAATTGTTTTGTTTTTTTGTGCATTTATATTCTCAATTTAATGTTGCTACTCTAATCGATCATGTTCGATCTTGCCTTGCACTATGTATTGCAACTGCAATGAAATACGAATCCGCCAACACCGGTGTTAAAAGAGCAGAGGTAATTCGAGTTTTAATTTGTGTAAAATTCCAGGTCCGTTCTGATCCACGGATCCAGGAAAACATCTAAAGTCCAAATCTTCTATTGTCATTTGCAAACATGTGGAGACAATTTGTAAGGTGTGAAAGGCTGAAAATGAGAGGCTATCTGGGTGTTTAAAACTTGTCAGTTTAAAAAAGTCTTAATGTGCTTTAAAAAAAGATGTTAAAGGTATTTTAATAAAGTCCTAAATGATGCAATAGAATTTGTTACAGGAAATTGTTTAACATGTCTCATACATTAAACGTGTGTCTCCACAAAACCCTTTAAAATATTTTGTTTATTAAAAGAAAGTGTCTGTCTTTGCATGGGGGATTGGAAGAAGAGTGGGATCAAGAATCGATAATAGCCTTGATATATCATAAAGCATTTTTTGGTTTAAACTTGACCACAAGTTAACTTGTCACTAAAGAACCCGGGTTCAAATTTAATCTTGACTCATCTCTTTTTTTCTTTTTTCTTTTTTTATCCTTTTAAAATGTACCCATCAGACAAGGCCATTTGCGTCGTCAATTATTCTTTTGTTAGTAATTATACCTTCATGATATTTGGTCTTAAACTTTTATGTGTTTAAAAAAGTTTGACTTGTTTAAAACAATTAGAAATATTTAGTTAATGTTGTCTGTCTTCGCTTATATTAAATGGAGATGGAAAGAAGATTGATATTGTGAAAAGGCAGATTTGAACTGATCACCCACAGAACCAACACCACAGACTCTACTGATCACACCACTTCTCTGATAACAATGCTGAGGTTTTTCCTAGTTTTATCTGGTTCCACCTGACCCAGAGTGAAAATAAACCCACACCATGGGTTATGCTATTTACACTTACTACAAATAGCCACTCAATAAAAATAAATACGCTTAGTTGATTGTATATTCATAAGTTAAGCGTGGATCCTATGGAGATCAGTCACAGTTCCCTTGCAACAAAAACAAACTTCAAACATTCTGCTCTTCACACCATTTTGTTTACTAAAGGTGATTTTTCTATAGTTTTGTCTGTTTCTCTCTGATTTGGAGTGCATATGGTCATCTGATCGGTCAACGGTCATTTGTGGATGAAGCACTGGTACATGCAGTGTCAGAGAAAAGGAGCTTATGGTGCTTTCATGATCTCATGAAAGCACCATAAGCTCCTTTTCTCTGACACTGCATGTACCAGTGCTTCATCCACAAACTCCTTTTCTCACACTCCTGTTTTCTAATCACTATGTGGCTCACGCTAAACTCACGTGTAACCAGGATTCCCTCATGCATATATTCCGCACTTACAAAGCACTTGAGAGATTTGTGAATATCCATGACCAGCATAGTCTGGTAAACATTCTTCCTCGGGCCAAGAACTGCCCACTAGACATAAAGGGGCTATTTTGGTTTCTATATGTTGGAAAACAAAAACTACAGTGAGTACTGTTATATATGGATTATCATGTTTACAGGTGATGAAGAGATGATGCCAATGGATTCATCACAAGGGATTCAAATAAATGCTTCTCAGCCTTCAGATGACCTCTCAGAACTGGGCAAGAGACTTCTCCAAAATGAGGTGACTTACACCATAATTTTTTTTAGCTCCATCATTTGGCTTCTGTAGTTGTGCTCTTTGAGTAGAGTAAACGGGATAACATTTTACAATTAGATTGAATTTATTCATTTTGATTAACAGTTATCCTGTTTAATTGGTTAATATTTGTTTTATCCTCAGGATATTTATATGACTCTCCTGACTATTTGTTTTAACTCCCTTTCCTGGAGGGACACTATTAACTGCCAAAGGACTGCTAGCATGCTCTGCTGGACTTTGCTAAGACAGGTGCTGATATTTTCTTACTAATGAAATGTTGAATAATTTATTTTATTTTTTTGTCACTTTCCAAATGAAATGAACTTTGTATTGAAAATATGTCAGCCTTTCATACGCAAGCACACTTTTTTTTTTTTTCCTTGATTGCACCGAGTGTATATGTGAATGAATTGTTGTGCAGGTTGTTGGCGGTAATCTACTTCCAGAGGCTGTAACGTGGCTCTACACCAGTGTTCTGAAGGGTCTACAGATGCACGGCCAACATGAAGGCTGCAATGCCGCTCTGACTCAGCTGGCATTGTTCATCTATGAAGCTCTGGTGTGTAAGCTTGGTCGCTTAGTTATTATCCAGATCTAAAATAACCCCATAATGCCAGGTATTTGTGGACAGAACAGTGGAAGAGATTGATTTTCACTGCATTAACAGGCCTTTGTAAACTTCCTTTAGTTTTCCACCAAAATAATTGTTTGAGGGTTTAACTGGACCACATAGCAACAAGTAGGCATAGCTGCTGGCCGAAATCTCCAAATGGGGCGGAATCTCCAAAATAGGGTGGTTTCTCCAGAAGTGGGTGGAGTTGCTCCAAAAGGGGGTTGCGCCAACTCAAAGGGGGCAACATCTCCACAGAAGGTTAGGGTTAGAGAAAGGGTTTGCAGTAGATTTGGAACTTCCATCCATTTTTGGAGCTCTGTCTGCAGCTTTACCCTTCACCATAGCAATGACACGTGTTAGGAAAGAAATTAGTACAGAAATAGGGTATTAAAAAAATGTGTATGCTCATTTCTTTATTGTTAGCAAGCACATGTTTAACAAAAAAACGATGTTCTCTGAAAATCGCTGCCGATGTACAGAGTAAAATTAAGGCTCCGCCTTTCAAGACAACACAAAATATGACTGCACTGCTTCACTATTATGAATAAAACTACGCCCCATTTTTAAAAATAGACTTTGGAGACAGGCTCATTTTGTTTATGAGACTAATATATATAAGATAATATACAGCTTTACAACATGAATGCTGCTCAGATTGCATAGTTTGTTGAAGAACGATGACGAAGGATAATTTCTCAATGTATCACTTTTATGGACAACTATTGGATACTATAAGTGCTATTGGATGTTTTTCAATGAACGCTTGTCATGGACAATTGACCTAAGTGTACTTCATCTGGTGATCACTTTTTTAAATTGATCAGTCCCATTTTGATATTGCATGTTTTCATTTGTACTCCTGGCACAAAACTAAATTACTCTTTCTGGAGAATTGTTATCATGAAACAGAGATAGGATATCAATGTTGAACCCTTAGACCTTTGAAAAGATGTATAATTTGTTAACATTAATTACATTTATAGACGGTAAATTATATATTAAATGTAAGCAGAGTGACAGCACCACCGCGTGTGGGCAATTGTGTATCAACAGTTTAAGATGTTTAATTCAAATAAATGTAACTTTTTTCGTTACATTCACAGAATTTTCCCGTAGCCACTCCTTTGTTATCTTGGCTGTGTGCTTAGGGTCAATGTCATGTTGAAAGACCTTCACCCCAGTCTGAGGTCCAGAGCACTCTGGAGCAGGTTTTCATCAAGGATGACACTGTACATTGCTGCATTCATCTTTCCCTCGATCCTGACTAGTTTCCCAGTTCCTGCCGCTGAAAAACATCCCCACAGCATGATGCTGCCACCACCATGCTTCACTGTAGGGATGGTATTGGCCAGGTGATGAGCGGTGCCTGATTTCCTCCAGACATAACGCTTGCCATTCAGGCCAAAGAGATCAATCTTTGTTTCATCAGACCAGAAAATTTTGTTTCTCATGGTCTGAGAGTCCTTCAGGAGCCTTTTGGCAAACTCCAGATGGGCTGTCATGTGCCTTTTACTGAGGAGTGGCTTCCGTCTGGCCACTCTGCAGCACTCCACCAATCAGGCCTGTATGGTAGAGATGGTTGTTCTTCTGGAAGGTTATCCTCTCTCCACAGAGAAACGCTGGAGCTCTTTCAGAGTGACCATCGGGTTCTTGGTCACCTCCCTGACTAAGGCCCTTCTCCCCCAATTGCTTAGTTTGTCCGGGCGGCCAGCTATAGGAAGAGTCCTGGTGGTTCCAATCTTCATCCATTTACGGATGATGGAGGCCACTGTGCACATTGAGACCTTCAATGCTGCAGACATTTTTCTGTACTCTTCCCCAGATCTGTGCCTCGATACAATCCAGTCTCGGAGGTCTACAGACAATTCCTTGGACTTCATGGCTTGGTTTGTGCTTTGACATGCACTGTTAACTGTGGGACCTTATATAGACAGGTGTGTGCCTTTACAAATCATGTCCAATCAACTGAATTTACCACAGGTGGACTCCAATCAAGTTGTAGAAACATCTCAAGGATGATCAGTGGAAACAGGATGCACTTGGCAAAGGCTGTGACTACTTTATGTACATGTGATTTTTATTTATTTTTCTAATATATTTGCAAAGATTTCAAACAAACTTCTTTCACGTTGTCATTATGGGGTATTGTTTGTAGAATTTTGAAGAAAATAATGAATTGAATCCATTTTGGAATAAGGCAGTAACATCACAAAATGTGGAAACTGTGAAGCGCTGTGAATACTTTGCTGATGCACTGTACATGTGCTTACACGATGAGGTGAAATCTAAAAAAATGTATAACCTGCTTACTTTTACATCTGAGACATCTGTATGATATCCATAAAGTAAACTAACACTATATGATATCATGATTAATTTCTATATGCACAATATGTATCGTCGCACAACATAATGTATTGTTACACCTCTAGTACTTGATGTATTATTTTAGTGCAGCAGTGTTGCTCCCAAAAGCATCTGCTTTTGATAAAAATTCTAGTAAACAATAAAATACATTTCCAAACTGGATTGTTATACTATTGCAAATGGATAAAGAAAAGATTTTAAACACTCAGCTGAATGTATTGCAAAAGACAGTGACTAACTGCGCCTACACCACCAAGCACTTCTCATACAGTGTTTGGCTGTATGAAAGCAATGTTTTAATATTTTTATGGGGATTTGTCATGTCTTTTGTCAAAGTATGAAGGAAAATGTTATTCCTCATGACATGATGACCAACTTAAATACTGTAATTTATGTACATCATGGTTTCAATTCATTAAAGCCATTTGTTGCACAGATGTTTTTTTGGTGCAAAAGCACTCCTCATAATCTCGAAGACTCCCAGTGACCCAAAATTATGTTTTAGTTAGAGCAGAGATGCCCAAACCAGGGCCCGCGAGCCAGAGTTGGCCTGTGTTGACCTTTTGATTTGGCCCTCCTTGCCGTATTACAAGAGGAATATTTTAAGAAAATAAAAAACACTGCTTTTCATTTCATTAATTTAGCAGTTTGCAGAGTAATTTTTTATATTATGAAATCATGAAGGCGGAGAGCCAGAGCAACTTTTATATTTTAATATAATACAGTTTGATATAATGCCAGGTTTACTTGCAGCCCACAGTCCTCAATCAAGTTTGATTTTGGCCCTTCATTGGAAAACGTTTGGGCACCTCTGTTTTAGAGTCTCTTGTTGAGCATTTGATTCTTTGCTCCACTGAAACAAGCATTTAGATATGTGAATAATTCTTTCATTTAAAACCTACTGGAGGTTCAGTCACATCTTTAACTATACTTGACAATCATTAGCCTTTCGTTTTTTCCTCTGAATTATAGATATTGGCTGCAATTTAAGTAACCATTAAATTTATTTCCATCACTTTGTTATATTACCCTAAAAAAAATTAGCTGTTGAGTTTATAGTGTCATTACACAACCTTCCCCTAATTAACTTTAGCTACATCCCCCAGGATTATTGATCATTGGTATTATGAAAAATTCTATTTCCAAAAAGTTGGACAAACTATATTCTGAAGGACACCTCTTTAATTGAGGGTGAATGTGATTCTTTTATTTGTTTGCAAACTAAATATTGTGTTGAATTTGTCTGTACTCTTACAGATGCTGTGTGAGAAATTATATTTCAACAGTGCTCACAAACGTAGACAGCCACCAACATAAACTAGACTTGACGATTGAATGCTTGGGTCATTGTAGTTTAAACTTCAGTAAATCTTTTTTAAGCAGTCGACAAATTAATATAAACTGAAAACTTGCAAAGAAATGCAATGATACTTTAATACATTTTGTCATTACTGTCAATCAAAACATCTCTCACGCTGACATGCTCCTCTTTAATTACTACATTATCTAATACGTAATTGAACCATCTTAATGACTATTCCCACTAGGTAAAAATAAAACTGTTTGATTAGGTGATGAATCTAACAGTCTGACATTAGATTAGACTATTCATTTGAACTGAAGTATTGGTGAAAAATGGCTTGATCCTTTTCAACTATATCACCTGTATATGGTTTCAAATACAATTGCTGAAGGAGAAATGGTATATTTGGCATCTACTTCATTTCTGACTGCTGAAATCCATCGCTCTTCACTTTTCCTCTATTGAAAAGTTGAAATGTAATATTGGATATTTTGTATTTTTCTGTAGGAGTTACAGGGAACACTGCAATGACATTTACTATGGTCTCCCATTTTGAAATGTGAAATGACTTAATGCATTGGTGAGAAGATTTAATGCATGATCAGTGAGGTATTCAGATTTTTCTCAACAGAGGCCTCGATATGCTGAACTGCGTGCCATCATGAATCAAATCCCTGATGTCCAAGCAGAGGCTCTGGAGCTGTTTGATCAGAAGTCCCTTCAGCCTACTGTCTCAAAAGCTGGAGAGAGGAAGAAGAAAGAGCAGTTTAGGAAACTCATTGCAGGCACTGTGGGGGTATGGTGACTTTTCTTCACTCTTTAAGCAGACTGCATGGCAATGTTTGAAATAGAATATGATAAAAGCTATGTACTATGTACTATGTACAGTACTATGCTACATTGTTACAATGTCATTGCATAATCTCATCACATTGCACAGATTCACACAAAAATCAAGATACAGTGAGGAAAATAAGTATTTGAACACCCTGCTATTTTGCAAGTTCTCCCACTTGGAAATCATGGAGGGGTCTGAAATTTTCATCGTAGGTGCATGTCCACTGTGAGAGACATAATCTAAAAAAAAAAATCCAGAAATCACAATGTATGATTTTTTTAACTATTTATTTGTATGATACAGCGGCAAATAAGTATTTGAACACCTGTCTATCAGCTAGAATTCTGACCCTCAAAGACCTGTTAGTCTGCCTTTAAAATGTCCACCTCCACTCCATTTATTATCCTAAATTAGATGCACCTGTTTGAGGTCGTTAGCTGCATAAAGACACCTGTCCACCCCATACAATCAGTAAGAATCCAACTACTGACATGGCCAAGACCAAAGAGCTGTCCAAAGACACTAGAGACCAAATTGTACACCTCCACAAGGCTGGAAAGGGCTACGGGGAAATTGCCAAGCAGCTTGGTGAAAAAAGGTCCACTGTTGGAGCAATCATTAGAAAATGGAAGAAGCTAAACATGACTGTCAATCTCCCTCGGACTGGGGCTCCATGCAAGATCTCACCTCGTGGGGTCTCAATGATCCTAAGAAAGGTGAGAAATCAGCCCAGAACTACACGGGAGGAGCTGGTCAATGACCTGAAAAGAGCTGGGACCACCGTTTCCAAGGTTACTGTTGGTAATACACTAAGACGTCATGGTTTGAAATCATGCATGGCACGGAAGGTTCCCCTGCTTAAACCAGCACATGTCAAGGCCCGTCTTAAGTTTGCCAATGACCATTTGGATGATCCAGAGGAGTCATGGGAGAAAGTCATGTGGTCAGATGAGCCCAAAATAGAACTTTTTGGTCATAATTCCACTAACCGTGTTTGGAGGAAGAAGAATGATGAGTACCATCCCAAGAACACCATCCCTACTGTGAAGCATGGGGGTGGTAGCATCATGCTTTGGGGGTGTTTTTCTGCACATGGGACAGGGCGACTGCACTGTATTAAGGAGAGGATGACCGGGGCCATGTATTGCGAGATTTTGGGGAACAACCTCCTTCCCTCAGTTAGAGCATTGAAGATGGGTCGAGGCTGGGTCTTCCAACATGACAATGACCCGAAGCACACAGCCAGGATAACCAAGGAGTGGCTCTTTAAGAAGCATATCAAGGTTCTGGCGTGGCCTAGCCAGTCTCCAGACCTAAACCCAATAGAGAATCTTTGGAGGGAGCTCAAACTCCGTGTTTCTCAGCGACAGCCCAGAAACCTGACTGATCTAGAGAAGATCTGTGTGGAGGAGTGGGCCAAAATCCCTCCTGCAGTGTGTGCAAACCTGGTGAAAAACTACAGGAAACGTTTGACCTCTGTAATTGCAAACAAAGGCTACTGTACCAAATATTAACATTGATTTTCTCAGGTGTTCAAATACTTATTTGCAGCTGTATCATACAAATAAATAGTTAAAAAATCATACATTGTGATTTCTGGATTTTTTTTTTTAGATTGTCTCTCACAGTGGACATGCACCTACGATGACAATTTCAGACCCCTCCATGATTTCTAAGTGGGAGAACTTGCAAAATAGCAGGGTGTTCAAATACTTATTTTCCTCACTGTACATCTATAGGTTTGCACTTAATTTTTTTCTAAATTTAGGATGATATTTAGAACCAACTGAATATGAAAAAATGAAACGGGCCTATAATAAAGTGTGTTTGCTGTTTAAATAGATTTTGAGTGACACATTTGGCTTAGCTATAACACATTAATTTTATTACTCTGAAATAAGACTGATTGTATGACCACTTTAATTTCTAAAAATAATATTTCTGAAACAATATTTGGACTGACCACATTCAGTGGTTCAAGCCCCCAGGAGTGTTTGATGTTTGCGTGTGTGCTTTCAGGTGGTTCTAAATTAGTTTTAACTTTTGACAGTCCGATCCAACAATGAGTAAAGAAAGAGAGATGGTACTTTTGGTTAATTAATCACTAGGGTTGCAGCGGTATACCGGTTTCATGGTATACCACAGTTTGAAATGTACATGTTATGATAACCGTTAATTTTCAAACTGTGGTATACCGGTTTCATGGTATACCACAGTTTGAAAATTAACGGTTATCATAACATGTACATTTGCGTAACTAAGGTATTGAGAAAAAAATGCAACCGGACGGAGAATCTCACATGCACGTGCGCATCTCCTTCATTCCTTGTCTGCCTGTCAGACTCATCGACTTGCGACACACGCAGTGGAGAAAATGTCAGAGAGAAGAGAGGCAGGGGGTCTGACGTGTGTGTGTGTGTGTGTGTGTGTGTGTGTGTGTGTGTGTGTGTGTGTGTGAGAGTTAAAGCAGTGTTTCTCAACTGGTCTATTCAGACTGGGTCGTGGACAGCAGGGAAAGAACAATGCCATGGTTCTCCCATTGAAGATATTTCGGCAGCCGCCCAAGCGATCGACTATTTAAGACTGCCGACGTAGATTTAATGATAATCTCGCAAACAGCTAAAGCAGACATGGGCAATTTACGGCCCGTGAGGTGGATCAGGCCCTCCACATGGTTTAATGTGGCCCGCGGCTCATTTAACATAAAAGCGTTTTTATTTTTCATTGGATATTTCAGTTAACTTGCATTGGGACCTAACGCATCTCCACTAGTGTTTTACATGTTCAGGGTTGCCAGATAAGAGACGCAACACCCCCAGTTTGAGATTTATACTTCCGCAAATTGGAAATATTCTGCCTAATGTAATACTTATGTTGTGCAATCTGCAACCATGCACACGAGTGCGCTTTTTCTATCTCTGGCTTTCTCCTTTTGAACCAACTCTGTAGTGCAACATTCTGCTCAAGGAAAAGTGTTATACGGCTACTCTGTGTCCATTCTTGAGGCTGCTTGTGATGTTTGGTGCTACTAATTTTGCAGGTAAACCTTCTCAGTGATTAAATTAAATATTAAAGTAGATCTCGGCATCATTGACGCAGGAGGAGTAATCATTGACATGTGAGCAAAAGCAAGCCAGAGACAAATATGTATATGTATTTATTATTTGTGCAATTTAGAAATGTTGAAGTCCCTTTGCACCTGTATTTTAATCTAACTATTGCAGTAATACATTTATCATAGTCAAGCAGCCTGTGTTATTCAGTTGTGTGCTGAAAGTCAAACCATCGAGGATGGCCGCATCATGACCCTTTTAGCATATAAACGGGTAATGTTTTAGAAAAAAATAAGTAAACTCGCCCGCTTTGTGACAGATAATAAAAGTTAGATTTTTTTATTTTGTATTATTATTTATTAAAACAGACCCCTGATGTAGAGATTGTTAAATTGAATAATAAATTAACAGGGAAGTAGAGATGGTAAAAAAAAAAATAAGCTGAGCCTTTATTCAGTTTTTTAATGCCTGATGGAAAAGTATCTACCTTTGTCGAGCGATACAATACTTTAGGCAATTGCAGAATAGTCCCGTTAGTCACAGACGCGCTACAGAAAATTGAGTACACAACTATTTCTGAGCTTAAAAGATATAAAAACCAAATCAATGCAGAACATTGTATGTCAAATGTAATACAATGTTGTCCACTATGCACTACTTAAAGCCCGATGTGGCTTTAATACCGAGTTAATACTGTGTGGCCAGTGGTGGCTCAGCGGTTAAGGCTCTGGGTTACTGACCGAAAGGTTGGGGGTTCAAGCCCCAGCACCATCAAGATACCACTGTTGTGCCCTTGAGCAAGGCCCTTGACCCCATCTGCTCCAGGTGCGCTTTTTCATGGCTGACCCTGTGCTCTGACCCCAGTTTATTTGGGATATGCGAGAAAAAAAAAACTGCATTTCATTGGCTCCGTACCTGTACTTTGCAGAATGACAATAAAGTTGAATCTTTTTTAGACCTCATTTTATATCAACATTGGCAGTTGTGGTTAAAGTTTCAAGATGTGTTTCCGCTAGTATTTATTTTTCATAAATACATTAATTTAAGACTAGCACACTGACATAACCATGATAACGAGGAGCCTTTCCTTCTGTGTAATATGTGTATAAATATGTAATATTAGGTAACAAATGGGATAATAATGGGCTCATATAAGTAAATATGCTCTTCAATTTTTAAAAGGGGGGAGAGAAAACTTCCTGTAGATTTTGACATCAACAACAAAAATAATGTCACTTGATGCATGTCCTTGTACTGGAAAACCATGAACAAAACTATGTAACATAAAAGGATATGCAACCCAGGATACATTAAATACAGGTTAAGTTTAATCTATGGCAGGTCGACACTTGATTTCCAATGTAAAATTTGTCCTGAAGCAAAACCAGTTGAGAAGCACTGAGTTAAAGGTACAGACAGGAGCAATCTGGTATATGTAAATTACAATATTACAATTATAATACGGTATATTCTGCAAAGGTGCTCTTATGTACAGCATTTTTTGTAATAGGTGGACCAGGTAGGAATGTATAATAATGTAGACTGAAAATGTGCATATTATGTACAGTGTATGTACTTGTATATATTCAGAGTTGTGTGCCTTGAATCATAGTTCATACACGGTGTTTAGAATTATTACTTAATGAAACAGATTATGGCAAGTGGCCATTCATTCATTACTGCAGCTCATTACTACAACATAGCCCAGATAAACAATATATTTGTGGCTGGTGCATAATTGGTCTAACTGTGAAAAATAAAATGTGGAATTATCGCTGATCATTTTCTACAGTTTATTTGCTTGCTGCAGAGAATCTCCTAACTTCCCTCAGGCAGTCTCAAGTGTGCGCGCACAGCCTGTGTGACAGAAAGATTGTGTTTAACCCTCTGGAGTTGACAGCACCGTCCTGCTGGATTTTTTTCGTCATTACAGCGGAAACAACATAAAATTCTCCATCATTTTTGGGGCATACAGATAAGTGTAAGACATCATTAGAGACTATAAAGGGTCTACTTTTATTTGTGTACACTCACAATAACAAAATGTAGAGCTTTTGGAAAATAAAAAGGGTGAGCTTTCAGCTGTCTCTGTGTTCACGAGCATATTTCAGAAACACGTCACTACAATGAACTGACCCACCAGGGGAGCACGCTATTCATACGCTAATTTGCTGAGACTATCAAATCAAATGGTAAACGCCCCCCGACTTTGTCTTAAAAACAACAAGTTCATTAATTTTTCTGCGCGTTTGAAAGACAGCACGATACACAAGTGAGAAAACTCCTGGATGGTGACAGTTACAATTTTCCTCAGAAGAAGAACGGGACTCAGATGAACGTTTGTATTTTGAAGAGTGACTTGATCCATCCGAGGATACAATTTCGGAGTAAGTCATTTAGTTTTAATTAGTTAACATGCTATTTTATATAAACATGTACATATTTTACTAGTGGGACTGTTTCCAGACTTGCCAGCCAGGATTCAGAGTATTGAAATTTGAAATATGACTCCTAATAAGCAAGTTTTAGTTACATTTAAATGTTGTTTCGTCTAAAGCAGGTATTTAAATTGTATGCTGTATGATATAAATATGATATGTAATATGATATAAAAATAATATGAATGTTTAGATTATATTTTATCTAGTGTTTATGCTGCCTCATTATCAACAACAAAGCTTGTGCTTGCAAATATGTGTTCAGGTTAAATGAGTAAAATGCACTTTAAATATGCCCATAATTAGAAAATCAGCATCTTATAATGATTTCTTAAGGATCATGTGACACTGAAGACTGCAGTAATGATGCTGAAAATTCAGCTTGGATCACAAATAGCATTTTACAATATATTCAAATATAAAACTGTTCTTTTAAATTGTAAAAATAGTTCAAAATATCATTGTTTTTACTGTATTTTGGATCAAATAAATGCAGCCTTGGTGAGCAGAAGAGACTTAATGGTAGTGTAGGTCTAAAATTAAGTAAAGTCTTTATGTAAAGAAAATGTGTAGTCAGGTTACTACTTTTAACTTAAAACTTTATTTTGATCATTAAGACTACTCACATTCATTCTCTTTCTATCACATTCCTCAGTGATAGGCCCAGGGGAGGGGTCATTGTCTCAGGTGTGAATTACAATCCATATTCATGATCGTTCACGCTTCCTCGCATATGACCTTTCTAACACTAAAAGTGTCTTATAAAAGTTCAATTACTATATTGTTTTGTATGAATGAGTGATCAGGATGGTTTTCACATTTTGTAGCAAAAACTCTAGGCTACAAGATCCAGTTCTCAAAAGGCTTGTGGAAAAATGTTTAGTATGTGTATTTTTTTTTCAAAACCATGCATAAACGTTATTTTCTCAAAAATACAGACATATACACACATGTTGCTCACATATTATTGTAGCTCTGTTTGTGCTGAATACAGTGTTATCAGACTTTAGCCAATAATATGTTTTTAAACAACTGAAAAAAGCACAAATGTCAAGGCATGGCAAAACTTCTCCAGGGCCCAAAACACCCTCAGACCCCAGAGGGTTAAAGCCATGCTAGCATAACAAAAGGATAGGTTATGAATGTTACTGTGGGGGAATCGTTGCCATGTTTTCGCTCATTACTTAATGAAAAAAACAGTATATGTTAAATGGCCTATCGTTACTTACAGCAGATGTTTTTAAATTGTTTTTACCTATTTTTATAATTGTTTTGATCACTTTTAATAAATTGTCCTATAAAATTGAACTGTGTCAGCTGAGCACTATAACAAGCATCTATATGAGACCTACCAGGCACATGCAGAGGGGGTGGCTCTCGTGGTTCGAGTCCCTGCCCGCTTGCTGAGGTGTCCCTCCAAGGTATTTGGGGTGTGCAAATGCCATCCAAAATGAAAAGTTGTGTACCTAAATTAAATGGAGAAAAAAAGCATTGATATTATGCTGAAAGATTGATGCTACGATTATGGAATTAATAATCTGTTGTATTGGTGGGGGGGGGCTGGGTAGCTCAGCAAGGATTGACTGTGACTACCACCCCTGAAGTCACAAGCTCGAGTCCATGGTGTGCTGAGTGCCTCCAGCCAGGTCTCCTAACCAACCAAATTGTCCCGGTTACTAGGGAGGGTTGAGTCACATGGGGTAATCTCCTCGTGGTTTCAGTAACCGGCTCTTGCTCTCAATGTGGCACGTGGTGAGTTGTGCATGGATCGCAGAGGGTAGCATGAGCCTCCGCATGTGGTGTCTCCATGGTGTCATGCACAACGAGCCACGTGATAAAATGTGTGGATTAGCAGTCTCTGAAGCGGAGGCAACTGAGGATTGTCCTCCGCCACCCGGATTGAAGTGAGTAACCACGTTACCACAAGGTCCAAATTGGGAGAAAAGGGGCTAATAAAAAATTTATCAAAAAAATCAGTCATATTGACCATAATAATACCAAATGTGTTAGAGGCCGTCTTATATTACACACGTACTTTCGCAATAGACACGGGACAAACGACTTCTGCTTCGTTGTTCATAATTGCGCTCATCTATATTAGCAAAAAAATTAATCATCAAGGCATAATCTACAATCACGTTATTAATTTAATCCATTCAATGATGACTTTAAGACAAAGACATCACCACTTTAATTTTTGTTACAGCAAGATTTTCTGTAAAGCTGCTTTAAAACGATGTGTGTTGTGAAAAGTGCTACACAAATTATTTAAAGGAATATTCCAGGCTCAATACAAGTTTAAGGGGTCATGACATGAGGAATACAATTTTCCTTGATCTTTTGATATCAAATTATATTAAAATGTTGAACCAAATTTTCAAAGGATTTCAACACACTCATATAGGTCACCGAGTGTATTAACCTCCTTCACATTCCACTCTGACCAGCAGAAAGGGGCTTATTAATACATAATTATGGTTTCAGCCATATGCTGAAGGTTACATTTAAATAAATGTCCAAATTAAACACAATGACCATTCCGAGTGCAAATGCGTGATAATGGGGTGTAACTTAACTTCTCCGGTTAGTTTGATAGAAAGACTTTGCAATGGCGGAATAGGGGCAAGAATTTCCTGTTCAATACAGAACCAGGGAGGGGCTCTCTCAGGTGGATGCGATCAATGATCCAAATGTCTAAGACCGAATGCATAATAAAAAAAACGTAATCTTGTGTAGGCCTTGCCCACCTTTGTCAATTGGCCTATGCAACTTACTGAAATGTAATATGGGAGGTTTACCGTTCCAAATGAAGGACTTTGCTATACTATCAAATTGCTTGAAATAAGAAAGGGGGACATCGATATGGAGAAACTGTAGCAGGTAGATAAATGACTAAATCACCCAAATTTGTCTTGAATAAAATACCCAAATACGTAATGCCCTGTTTGGCTGAAAAGCCATTAGCTGGCAGTACACTGATGAAGCCAAAGCATTGGATTTAGACCAATTAACACTGTATCCTGAGAACTTAGAAAAGGAATGAATTATTCTGTGGAGGAGAGGCATAGATCTAGTAGGGTCGGAGACTAATAATAAAATATAATCTGCTTAAAGCAAAAGCACCACACCTCCTGCCACCACCCTGCTGGATAATCCTCCTCCTTATCTGCTGCTGATGGCTGCAAGGCAAAACAGAACAATGTTTTTTGGTGTTAAGAATTTTGGTTGAGTTTTATGTGTGACGTATTGGACACTCAATTTTCATTTTGCCCCAGACACTGTATTTTAGGCAATGGGGTGGTCGTCAATATAAGGATAGATATATCAAATTTGGGTCCTAGCTGGAGTTATGATCGGCAGATGGATCATTCTCTTAGGGGATGGAAGTTAGCTGGAGCACACTCATTTCAGGAGTGGTGCACAGATGGGCAGGTGCTGGCATATAGAAGGCTGGTAAAATTAGATTTGTGTAACCCTCAGGGGTCTGAGGGTATTTTGGGCCCTGGAGAAGTTTTGACATGCCTTGACATTTGTGCTTTTTTCAGTTGCTTAAAAACACATTAATGGCTAGTCTGATAACACTGTATTCAGCACAAACTGCCTTACAATAATAGGTGAGCAACGTGTGTGTTCATGTTTATATTTTTGAGAAAATAAAGTTTATGCGTGGTTTTTGAAAAAACTAATATTTTAAGTCACTGAAATAAGGCCATATAACACATACCAAACATTTGTCCACAAGCCTTTTGAGTGCTGGATCTTGTAGCCTAGAGTTTTTCTACAAATTATGTGAAAACCATCCTGATCACTCATTCATACAACACAATATAGTAATTTAACTTCTGTAAGACAATTTTATTGTTAGAAAGTTCATATGTGAGGTGTGAATGATCATGAATATTGATTGTAATTCACACCTGAGAGACAATGAACCTGCCCCTGAGCCTATCAATGAGGAATGTGACAGAAAGAGAATGAATGTGAGGAGACTTAATGATCCAAATTAAGTTTTAAGTTAAAAGAAGTAATCTGACTATATATTTTCTTTACATAAAGACTTTACTTAATTTTAGACCTACACTACCGTTAAAAGAAGTCTCTTCTGCTCACTAAGACTGGATTTATTTGATCCAAAATACAGAAACAACATTGATATTCTGAACTCTTTTTACAATTTAAAAGAACAGTTTTCTATCTAAATGTATTGTAAAATGTAATTTGTGATCAAAGCTGAATTTTCAGCATCATTACTGCAGTCTTCAGTGTCACATGATCCTTCAGAAATCATTATAATATGCTGATTTTCTAATATGGGCATATTTAAAGTGCATTTTACTCATTTAACCTGAACACATATTTGCAAGCACAAGCTTTGTTGATGATAATGAGGCAGCATAAACATTAGTTAAAATATAATCTAAATATTCATATTATTTTTATATCATATTACGTATCATATTTATATTATACAGCATACAATTGAAATACCTGCTTTAGCCAAAACAGCATTTACATGTAACTAAAACTTGCTTATTAGGAGTCAAATTTCAATACTCTGAATCCTGGCTGGCAAGTCTGGAAACACTCCCACTAGTGAGTGGGAATGACTTACTCGTCTGAAATTGTATCCTCGGCTGGATCAAGTCACTCTTCAAAATACAAACGTTCATCGGAGTCCTGCTCTTCTTCTGAGGAAAATGTTAACGCTTCCAAACATTCCTGGTGCTTTCCTGCCTGTGTATCATTGCAAACGCGCAGAAAAATGAATTAATTTTGTTTACATTAAACCTCACAGTCGGGGCGTGTACATTTGCATTGATCGTCTCAGCACATTAGTGTATGAATAGCGCCCTCTGCTGGTGGGTGGGATCACATTACAGATAATTAGATGAACCGGTAAAAACTGAACATCGCTTTTTCATACAGATTACATTGCAGGAGAACATCAATTTATTTAATTTGTTTCTGTATTTTCTGTTATGTTTCATTTGTGAATGGAATCAATAAAAAAATACATTCAAAATAAATGGCTTACCCACCCCTACCAACAGTCCTGGAGGTACTAAAAAAATTCACATCCAGTTGGAGATATTAAGAGAGGGCTTAGTTCGCCAACATTAAGCCATGTTTCCATGACAAATTAGAAATCCATCTCACACATTTAGTAAGACAAAATCATTTTGAATAAAAGTTTTTTTTTTGTTGTCACTGGCAGAACCGGGAAGACAGACAACAGGTAAGAACATCTAGAAGCCATGGCCATCCTAACACTATCCTCCACAAAGTTCTCAGGCTTGTCCTAAGGTGCTGGCTCATTTGGTTCATTTCCCATGTCTCCTGCTGCGTTTATTTCTCTGGAGCGCACACCCAACCAAGTGGTGCACACTTGCTGGTATTGGTGTCAAGAAATCCAGGCGAAAACACCACTCGTCTCCAGGATTCCGATCACATTGATCCACAACAGACACTCTAATATTAAGCAGTGTTTGGCAATCTTAAACCAGGTTGGAACAAACTATGTGCATGAAAAAACACGAGAGTGGACAGGACCAGTAGCACTGTTAAGGAGACGAGTCACTATGCCACCACAAGAGCGCATTTTGGAATTGAGCATTCCAAATTAGGGAGAAAAGGAGAGGGGGAAAACAAATTGTGAAATGTCAGGATAATAGTAGAGAGAATTATTTATTTCAGCTTTTATTTCTTTCATCACATTCCTATTGAATAAGAAGTTTACATACACTTTGTTAATATTTGGTAGCATTGCCTTTAAATTGTTTAACTAGGGTCAAACGTTTTCAAATTATGTTGCTGGAAAAAAGCAAGACGCAGCGCAACAAATAGAGCAGAATGCAGGTGTCTCGAGGCATATTAACATCTGAAGTTAAATGGCATAAAAATGCAGCGCTCCCCTTTATCCAGCGCTGTTTGTTCTATGTGTGTATAAATATTCTGGTACTCTCTTAATGAGTGAGAAACCGCTCCAAATCTTTCAGTGAGCGAGCGGTCTGAACAAAATGTAATGAATAATGAATATATTCAGGCCATTTTGCAAGCTCGTTTGGCCAATTCACTGCTAATCAGGCATCGCTAGTTCTTTTAAACAGCCAACAGAAAGACCTGACATGTCATCATTATTCCTAAATATTCTGAGAGAAAATGTTTTTCAGGTCAGTCAGAGCGCTTATGGTTTGCACAGTGCGTACGGCCGTACCATTGGCAGTGCAGACTATACTGGGCATGTAATGCCTGTAAGTAACAAATGTAATACTAATGTTTAATTTTGCTTGTGTTTGTTTGAAATTGTATGTAGTCAGACATTTTTAGTGCATAATAACCTATGGTCAGACTCCCAATGCGGAGCATATCATGCTTACTCACCAAAGAAATGCTTAATACCTCATGAACCGTAGAATTGAGATTTAAATTAATTACTATGTTAGAATGCGCAGTACGATGAAAGACAGTGAAGTATACGCTATTAAGGCTGCCAACTGTCTTAATTGTCTCCGCAAGAACTTCCTGTATTTTGTCTGAAATAAATGTGTCAGGACGCCCTTTGTTTTGTATTTAAGCAACTATTTAATCAAGGGAGACCCCATCTGCAGGTCGACCGGGAAATCGAACGCGAGGGGGAATACCTCCGATCATCTAATATTTGTTGACATGGGAAGCTTATAAATTTGTATATTTACACTGTTGTCAGGTTTATAAAGCATTATTTTATAACCAATATATTTTGTATGCCTGATCATTTAAGTATAGGGACGCAACTGTTGTAATTTGATTGTGTGCTTCAAATATATTGGGACATATAACTAACTGTCAATGATTTGTCTGGAGTGCTATTAGGGGATTTTGTAAATCACATGCATGTTTTTTATTCTGTAAAAGTAACTAATTATATCATTACTTTGTGTAGAAAGATTCATGGGAGGATGTAAAAAATCTAATGGTATTAAGGTGTAATTCTCTAAATTATTGGGTTATTAAGATTTATTCTCAAATATAGTTGATAAAATGTAGCAAAATAAAGTAGTTTTTTATTATTAATGCCAAGGTTAACAGTTCAGATATGCATTTGATTTAGACATTGGTTGCTTTTTTGTTCTAAACAATACCTGCTTAAATCTAATGTGTGTTAAACAGTACTCTTTCTGCAGATGTTATTTATTACAATCAACAATTATTCATTTGCAGTTTATTTATTGGGGCCTTTCCAGTACTTTATTTTCTGCTATCACTGTTGCTTAATGCCTAATGCACTTTGTAAACCCTGATTTTTAAAATGTACTTAACAAATACAACATATTAATATTAAACAAATTTGTAAAGTTTTTGTTGTGCTGCATGTAAGCAAATGGAGGTTCAGGCTAAGAAATTTTGGTGTGCTCATCCTCTGACTTGCCTTTCACATGTAACCTATCAAGCAGATTGATGGTTGAATAAAAGAGGAAGTCACAATTTAGAGATTTTTTTGTCACATTTATGTGAACTTTATATGATGCTGTGTAAATGTAGCCGATTCTTTTATGAATAGAATTGTTATTGTACTGATATTTACAATGGAATATTAATTACCTAACCTGGAATTCCTTTACCTGGACAGCAACATTGCCTCGACCAAAGCTGTGAATTTGTGACAGTATTGTTTGTTCAACCAATGGCAGGAGGAGGAGTGTATTTTAAAGGCTGTTTGAAAACAATGTTTATTTATTTATTCTGTTTGGTTGATGCTAGTGGTTCAGGAATTCTTCAGCTTGAACAGTTTTTTTTTTTTTTTCCTATCCAGTTACATCAGTTTTTATTTTTTTGTTTCAATTAAGGACTGTGTTTGAACCCATGTTGGTCATGTTATGGTCTAGTTATTGTGCAAAATTTAAGACTTTTTACTATTTTGTATGTTTGTGCTGACAGAAACCCATTGGACAACAGTTTAAGAAAGAAGTACACATTCGAAACCTTCCATCTCTGTTTAAGAAGCCGAAGCCTACACAAGATATTGTGGAGGACGCTGATACAGCAGGTCTCATTGGTCTGTTCACTCCAGAACGTGAAGACCGCTAAGGGAACCACTGCTTCACAATGGAATTATTTAGATGAAACATTAAAAATATCATGCCAAAAGAAATTAAATTGACATAAAATATTACTCTCCCTCACAGCCTTGCTTTAAACACAAAATATTGCATATTTTGTTTACCCTGACCAAGGTCTGTACCCCCACTATATATAGATATAGATTTAGATCTGGTCTTAGCATTTTTGTATGGTATGGTTGAGTTATTATTAAATAGAAGGCAAGTGCATGTTTATAGTTACTTTGACCGGTACAAATTGTTTCTCATTTTTTTTATTGTTTTAGGGAACACATGTCATTGTCTAAATAAAGTGGAAAAACTTGCTGTCTCCAATACCTTTTAGAGAAACAGCTAATTGTTTTCAGCACTACATTCCATGTTTTTTATTTTCTTTTAAACTCAAAATAAAAGGTAAAGCCAACACTAGTTGCCAGCAGTGTGTTTGTACAGATTATGTAAAATTGAAGTGATTTATATTGGGCGTGGTTTTTTTTTTTTTTTTTTTTTTTTAAATAAATGTGTACTTGTCAGTTTTCAGTGATCGTTTGTACACTTTTTTTTTTTTTTTTTTTAATGCTTGGAAGGCTGGTCTCTAGCAGACAGGCTCTGATAGCTGCCAGGTCTGCATATTTTAACTTTGAGAAAATAACTACAACAATCCATATTTATTCAGTACAGAGACTAGACAATGAAACAAGCACTAGAAACCGGTATCCTTAAGATATCTCAAGCTGGCATTTATCAAACCACTTGTCAAGAAACATCATTTTGACCCTGGTAAATATGATTATGTGAACCAGCTTTTCTATAAATAATCAGAGTTTGTATAGATTATTGTGATGCACAACTGGACAAATATCCAAAGTCTCAATGAAAACATGCAGGGTTTTAGGTGTGATTCAACTGCACATAAAGACAAGCTATTCACCAAAACAATTTTTTTCATTTGTTTATTTTATTTGGCATTTTGTCGTGTACTAGCAGATCTTGTATACTATATGTATACCACAAAAAAAATGGCTTCGGTATTGGTAATTGGAAAATGCTGTTACATCTGATCTGACCTAGGGCATTGAGTGAGCCAGTAAAGCTGCTATGAGCATTTCTCAGTGGCACTAGGGAGTGTTTACAAATAATCAAGAGGAACAATAGGCTATGCCACAACTCCCAACATGGCATATGTATTATTCAGTCCGGTTTGAAAGAAAAATATTTCTAAAAGCCCTGACAGCTATTCCAAAAAATTCCAATTAATTACTTAGGCAGGCTTTTGTCTTTCTATAAACCGTTTGGAAGGGAGGTAGCTTAAAATTAGACTCCGGGAGTATACACACAGATAGACACAAATATATTCTCCATCTAGAGTATGCTAGCATGTCACAGGCACAGGAGCACAAAGACTTCAAACAAGTGATGCAGCTGAGGAAACGGGTGGACAATATTTTTATCATAGTGTTCTTTTTCCCACTGTACTGCTGGCTCTTTAGAGGGGGCAAGTGTCTAGATTGGTTGCCTCAATTTTGAATTAGTAGGCAGATGTTATTTTCATATACTAGTATCTCTAAATCAATTTCAGACATCTCAGAGTTGTACAGAACCAGGTATACTCAAGATATCTCATGCTGGCATTTATCAAACCGCTTGTCAAGAAACCCTAGCTTGATCCTGGTAAATTGATTAATTGTAGAAAAGCTCATGACTATGTGAACCAGCATAAGTCTACTGTAGATTATTGTGATGCACTACTGGACAGATGTCCTAAAGTCTCAATGAAATCATGCAGGGGTTAGTTGTGATGCAACTGCACATACAGACAAGCTCCTTATTCTGCTAAGAACTACACCAGACTCAACAGACAGCACCATTGAATTCCAAAAATTGCAATTTTAGTTAGCAAGTGCATCTTGCATTCTAAATTTTTTTGTAATTAACATTTTTTATTGATTCCTTCAAAATGTATATACAAGAGCATTTAAACCCCACAACCACCCCGCCCTGACCCCCAACAAACATCCCTGTGGTCACATAAAAGTATATATACATGATTATAGACACATGCAAAAATAAAAGGTTTTTTAAAAAAAATCACACGTATAGTAATGCCAGGTATCTGCCCCATTTCTCTATAAACAATTTAACTTTTCCTAGCTTCTAAATGACCCTCCCCTCCCCATCTCTGATCTCCAACCCTTTAACAGAACCTGTCTGGCGATCATGACGCTAGTTAGGTCCCAACACTTGATATGCCTATTCTCAATGTCGATGACCACCCCATCGCCCAAGATACAGAGTACCTAACAAATGGCACACAAGACTCTAAACCTTCAACCAAAACTTCAGTATCTAAACACACCCCCATAAGACATGGGTTATGTTTCCATGTCCTGATTGGTATCGCCAGTAGGTGTGTGTCTTTAAGATCAAGCCTATACAATTTAGAGGGGGCCCAATAGAACCAATGTAAAATCTTACATTTTATAAGGTGCACCCTTGCATTTCTAGATGCAGACTTGATGTTTTTTAGAATCCTAGCCCACTCTGCCTCCTCCGATTCCAAGTTTAAATCTTTCTCCCATAATCTCTTGAGAATGGTTGAGGCGCCGTCCTCCAGACACTGAATTAACAGTAATACATTGATGCCTCATGACCTTTTACAAAAGCAGTTATCACCCCTCCCAGAGTATCTGCTGCTTTAGGGGGGTGTGTGCTGTTCCCAAAAATAATGGAGCAAGTGTCTCAGCTGTAGATACCTAAAAAATCTGAGATCTAGTGATCCCAAAATGTTGAACCAAATTTTCAAAGGATCTCAACACACTAATCTCATATAGGTCACAGAGTGTATTACCTCTCATGATCCACACTGAACAGCAGAAAGGGGACTTATTAATACATAATTTTGGGTTCAGCCATATGCTCAAGGCAACATTTAGATACAATCCAAATTAAACACCTTTGTCCATACCGAGTGCAAATGCTAAATAACGTGTGCATGTGAATTAACTTCTCGGGTTAGATTGATAGACAGGCTTTGCAATGCAAAATAGGGGCAAGAACTTCCTGTTCAATACAGAACCAGGGAAGGGCTCTTTCAAGCAAGTGACCAATGAGCCAAATGTGTGAGACCGAACACATAACAATAAAGCAAAATCTTGGTTAGGCTTAGCCCACCTTTGTCAATCGGCCTATGCAGCTTGCTAAAATGTAATCTGGGGTGTTTACCATTTGAAATGAAAGACTTCACTATGCTCTCAAATTGCTTGTAATTGAGAGGGGAATATCTATATAAGACTGTAGCAGGGTAGTTGAATTTTGGATATAGTTCATTTTAATAACATTAACCTTCCCAATCATTGATAAACGTAATGAAGCCCACCTCTCCATATCGCTCGAAAAACTTTTTATTAAAGGGTTAATATTAACTCTAACTAAATCAGACAAATTTGCAGGGTATAAAATATCCAAATACTTGATGTGTGCTGTTTGGGCCACTGGAAGGCGCCGGCTGGAAAGCCGTTACTGGACAGTACGCTGTCAGAGCCAAAGCTTCGGATTTAGACCAATTGACTTTGTATCCTGTGAACTTGGAAAAGGAATGAATAATTCTGTGAAGGCAAAGCATAGATGTAGTAGGGTCGGTGACGAATAATAAAATATAATCCAGAAATGCAGAAGCATATGCGCCACAGCTCCTGCCATCACCCCTGTAAAATCATCCTCCTTTCTTATTGCTTGTGTCATGGTTGGTGGAAGCGTTCTATTCTTTAACGATTCCTTATAAATTCTAACAAAAGTGAGGCCAGTTCCATAGCATAAGATCTAAAAAAATTAGCGGTAAAACCATCTGGCCACGGAGTCTTGCCTGTAGGTACAGCCTTAATTATCTCGTCAAGCTCCTCCAAAGTTATCTCAGAATCAAGAGAATATTTTTGCTCAGTAAACAATTTAGGGAGTTCTAATGGTTCCACAAATATTCTGATATCTTCATCAGTAGACGAAGACGTGGAACTATAAAGATCATTATAGAACTCTTTTAAGGCATTATTAATATTAGTGGCTGAGGTAAAACTTTCACCACCAGAAGATTTCACTGAGGAAATGGTAGAAAAAGACTCTCTGCTTTACAGTATATATCTAGACAAATGCTTCCCAGCTTTATGACTGTCTTGCCTTGAATAACCAAAACTCAACCTTCCACTACGAAATATCTGTATTTCAATTGGGCCAATTCTCTGAGGCCATCAGATGACATTTAGCACTTCAGCTCTGCCTCTGCACTTTTAATATTCCCTTTCAAATCCACGAGTTCTCGTGCTTTGGATTTTTGGGGAATGAGGCATACTCAGAATTGCCTTAAGTGCCTGCCACGCCCACAGAAGATACTGAGGACCAGTTGGTCTCCATATAGACACTGTTTTCAGCATTTTTGTTTTTTAACATTTGTTGGAAATCAGGATTTTGAAAAAGGGATAAATTAAAGCGCCAGCTGTATGATTCATATGTGGCAACACCTCTAAACTCACCAGTGCATAATCGGAGACTAAGATGTTTCCAATTGAGCAATCCACAACAGATGACATGAGGGATTTAGATCTTAGAAAAAAATCTATTATAGAATAAATCTTATGGACTGATGAAAAGAATGTATTGTCTCTACCAGATGGGTTCAAAAGTCTCCTAATATCTGTAAGACCAAGATTTTTACACATCCTGTGAAGCATCAATGTTGTTTTAGGGGGCTTACACACATTTTCTTCACTATGATAAAGAACAGATGAGTTCATCAAAAGATTAGTCTCATGAGGGGATTAATTAATATATCATGAGGGGTGCCAGTGGCTTGCAACATCCTTTCAAGATCTATAAAAAAGCCCTGATCAACAATGGCCACTGAATTTCTTCTAAAACAATAATGACTCTTCCTAATCTATTTTTAATCAGATTGAGAGATTTGAATTGTAGATGTTTACATATTAATGTAATGACTCCTCTGCTCTTACTTGAGCCAGCACTAAAGAAGCCATGTCCACCCCATATCTTCCCAAATTTTTCATCTTCCTGTGAGGAAAGATTATATTCTTGAAGAAACATTTCAGATTTCTTACGCTTAAGAAAATAAATAACCTTCTTTATTTTATTTTATTTACTTTATTTTTAACCCATTCACATTCCACGTGGAGAAAAATAACCCACTCATATTATCATTTTACATTTTGATATAATATAAATAAATTGTGTGTCAAAAACAAGCTTATAAAGACCACAATCCAACATTAGTGCAACACTGAAACCCTGAACAAAACAAACAGAAAAAAGAAAAATATGCGCATAAACCCCGCGACAGCATCCATCAATGCACGCCAACGAGAGTCCCCGCAACAACTTTGCCATCAGATTGTCCGGTGCTTCTGCACAAATTTTGTGAGACAAAATTACATAACAGAAAATTCTTGGTAAAACAAACCCCAGCGAATAGGCAGAATAAACACAAAGAATGTGTAGATTCATTCACAGCAACTTTTCCAGATAACGTTAAATCTCCAAAAACTTCCTATTATCAGAACAAGACAAACAGCACAACAGACACTCACAGCTTGTTTAGAGCATTCAACACACTTCACTGCAATCCCCCTCCACCGCCTGACACATCACTGACAGCAGATGTCTTTGCAACATTTTTTTAATATGGTAATCACCAATACATTCTCAGCACCACACCTTGTCAAACACCTGTCTCATGTATGCAACTCTTCTGTCTCTATGTTCTCTCCTCTGAATGACACTGAGAACTCTAATCTCCTCCTCTCCAACCACCCCACCACCTGTTTCCTCCATCTCTCCATCCTACCTGCACTCACACACATAATTAACACATCTCTACTTACAGGCACTTTTCCCACTATATTTAAGCAGGCTCAAGTAACCCTGCTGCTGAAAAATCCTGCACTTGTCCCAACACAAGTAGAACAATACAGACCAGTCTCTCTCATTCCATTCATGGAAAAAAACTCTTGAAAGGGCGTTTTTCAATCAAATCTCTGCCCATCTCTCACAGAACAAGCTGCTAGATGACAATCCGTCATGCTTTAAAAGTACACACTCCACAGAGACTGCCCTGCTGTCTGTCACTGAGTCGCTGAGACAGACGAATGCTGAATCCAGATCATATGTCCTGCTTCTGCTGGACCTTTCTGCAGCCTTTGACACAGTCAACCATCAGATCTTACTCTCCACCCTCTCTTCGCTGGGCATCAAAGGAAATGTGCTTGACTGGTTTACATTTACATTTATGCATTTAGCAGACACTTTTATCCAAAGCGACTTACAGTGCAGTTATTACAGGGACAATCCCCCCCCGGAGCAACCTGGAGTTAAGTGTCTTGCTCAAGGACACAATGGTGGTGGCTGTGGGGATCGAACCAGTGACCTTCTGATAACCAGATTACCAGTTATGTGCTTTAGACCACTACACCACCACCACTCCATTCCTATCTCTCAGGTAGGTCCTTCAAGGTAGCCTGGAGATGTAAGGTATCCAAGCCACATCAGTTACTTACTGGGGTAACTCAGAGTTCAGTGCTTGGGCCTCTTCTCTATATACACAACATCAGTGGAACCCATCATTCAGGCACATTACCAGTGCTACGCTGATGACACGCAACTCTACATGTCTTCCAGCCCAATGACACCACAGTGACTGCTCGAATCTCTGCCTGCCTGACAAATATCTCGGCCTGGATGAAGGAACACCACCTGCAACTTTACCCAGCCAAGACCGAACTCCTTGTCTTTCCAGCCAACCCTGCTGTTGAACACAAAATAACCATGCAGCTGGGTGCAAATACAGTAACGCCTTCCAAAACGGTCAGAAATCAAGGGATAACTATCAATAACAAGCTAAATTTCACAGACCACATCTCAAAGACCGCAAGATCATGTAGATTTACACTATAATACCAGGAAGATAAGACCCTTCCTCTCTGAACATGCCACACACAACTTCTTGTTCAGACACTTTTCATAACTAGACTGGACTACTGTAACACTCTCATTGCAGGCCTCACTGCATGTGAAATTAGACCCATGCATATGATACAGAATGCAGCAGCACATCTGATCTTTAATGAACCAAACAGAGTGCCTGTTAAACCACTCCTTGTCTCTCTTTACTGGCTGCCGGTTGATGCACGTATCAATTTCAAGGCTCTGATGTTGGCATACAGAACAGTCAATGGGTCTGCTCCAGCATACCTAAAATCATTAATCTATGCGTCCACTAGAAGTCCACTACTGCAGCCAATAAGGAATGTCGCCTTGTTGTTCCAACACAAAGAGGCACCAAAACTCTTTCCCAGACCTTCGGCTTCATTATACCATGTTGGTGAGAAATGACCTTCCCAACTCCATCCGTGAAGCTGACTCAGTTTCTGTCTTCAAAAAAAAAACCGGCTAAAAACACATCTTTTCCATGAGCAATTAACCAGAAAAAAAAATTCTTGTTGCACTTTAATCTGTTTTGAATGCTACTATTCTGATGCTATTGAAACTATGTAATATGGCACTTTTCATAACACTGTCCCTTTAAGATGATTCGCTTATATTTTCCTCTTTTGTAAGTCGCTTTGAATAAAAGCCTCTGCCAAATGAATAAATGAAAATGTAATGCAAATGCAGAGGAAAAGGACAAAAAAAAAATACATATCAATATATGTATACATACATATTCATAAAATAATAATAAAAACAAAATATATATATATAAAGCCATTTAGTTTCCTCATACATTCAAACTATATATATTTATATATATAAATGAAACATAAATATATATTTATATATATATAGACATTTAGTTAGAGAGCCAGCTGTTCATGAATGCAGAAAATGACTTAATCCTCCCAATGTCCTGCTAAAATACTCAACAAAACAAACTCCAGCCAATAGGAGGCATAAACACAAAGAATGAGCAGATTCATCCATAACTGTCCCGAAGGAGTGTTATTCCACAAAACAGTCGCTAGGCGGAACCATCACAAAAAGAAATAAATCAGGCATCCCGGTTCCTCGGACGGTCAAGAGTGTATTGAGCAAATCAAGTTCACTCAGAGGCCACACACACACACACCATGACTTCCTCAGTCCATCAACTTTATAAATGAAATTGCTTGTTGTAGATATTGTGTGTAGATATTTTGCGGCCATCCTTAGTATCCATTCTCAATCCGGCTGGGAACATCAGTGTAAAAGCGATCTTCAGTCAACGCAATCATTTAATGAAGGAGTGTTATTCCACAAAACAAACTCCAGCCGCTAGGCAGAACAAACACAAAAACAAACAAAACTAGCACCCAGCTTCCTCATAGAACCAAGAGTAAGTACAGCGAGTCAATCCACTCACATGAGAAACACCAAATGGCTTACTCCAATGTATTTATGAAGGAGACTGCTTGCTTGGGACATGTAAATACTTAACGGCATCCTTATTCTCAGTTTGGCCGGAAACATCAGTGTAAAAGCGATCTTCCGTTGATTTAAGAGTCTCTTGGATTCTTTGAATCGATCACGTTTCTTTCTTGTCGAATTTGCAAAATCTGGGAACCTCCTCGCGCAACACAAGATCTTTATCAGATGATCTCAGGAATTTGGCCAGAATTTATCTGGCCTGTCTCCCAGAGCAGATCTCCGAGCCAGGACTCTGTGCACTCCCTTGATTTCCAGCTTATGGCCTGTAATGTCGAGCAGACTCGGAAAGATCACATATAAGAATTTGACCATATCTCTGCCTTCCTCATGCTCAGGAATTCCAACAATTTGGACGTTATTTTGTCGGCTCCTATTATCTAGGTCTTACATTTTTTTCCCCAAACGCGTTCCACGTCTATCTTGGTCGCTTGCGGGTTAATAGATAAATCTCTCTCTGATGACTTGAAGATAATCGATTCATCTCTCAACGTCCCCAATTCTTGTAACCAACTCAGAGATTTTTGTTTCCATCGCAGTAATTGTTTGATGTATTACAGCGAAATCCTCCAAGTCAGCAACAACTTCCGTCAGCTTCACAGACATGTTGGACAGTTGACACTGGATTTCTCCCGCTGCACCTTCCAAACCAAGACCCTTGTCAGCAGCCCCGTCAGAGATTTCAGCTTGAGCACCTAAGTGTCTTTTAATATCTCCAGAGCCCGAGGATTTTGAATTCTTTGCCATTTTGACTTAAAAGAACAGATATGTATCAGGGTGTATCAAATCTCACCGGATTATAACATAAAAAGAACGAAAAACTAGCAAAGCATGCAGAGCTCTTCGTTTACACATCCGCACCTTGCGTGCCGTCACGTGACTCCTCTTTCATTCTACATTAAAGAAATAAACCTCTCCTGCTCTACTTGACAAAAACACAACAAACATTTTTTTATTTGTATTTATTTTATTTTTCATATTGTCATTTACTAGAAAGTATTGTATACTGTATGTATATTGTACCACAACAAAAGGGCTTCGGTATTGTAATTGTGTTAAATGCTGTTACATCTGATCTGACCTAGGGTACTGAGTGAGCCAGGAAGTCTGCTGAGTATGAGCAATTCTCAGTGGCACTAGGGAGTGTTTAAAAATAATCAAGGGGAACAATAAGCCATGATACAATTTTCAACATGGCATATGTATTATTCAGTCCAGTGTCAATAAGACAAATATTTCCAAAAGCTCTGACAGCTATTCCAAAACAAGTCAATGAGTGGTGGTGTCGTAGTGGGCTAAAGCACATAACTGTTAATCAGAAGGTTGCTAGTTTCGATCCCCACAGCCACCACCATCGTGTCCTTGAGCAAGGCACTTAACTCCAGGTTGCGCTGGGGGGATTGTCCCTGTAATAAGTGCACTATAAGTCACTTTCTATAAAAGCATCTGCCAAATGGATAAATTACAATGCAATGAATTTCTACAGGCTTTTGTTGTTCTATAAACTGTGTCAACATATGGAAATGGAAAGAGGTCATTATAAATGGCCTTCTAGTCAGCATGTTTGTTTGGAAGGGAGGTAGCTTAAAATTAGACTCAGGGAGTATACACAGATAGACACATCTAGAGTATGCTAGCATGTCACAGGCACAGGAGCACAAAGGCTTCAAACAAGTGATGCAGCTGAGGAAACAGGTGTCATAATGTTCTTTTTCCCAATGTACTGCTGGATCTTTAGAGGGGGTGAGTGTCTAGATTGGTTGCCTCAATTTTGAATAGGTAGGCAGATGTTTTTTTCACTTACTGGTATATTTAATTCAGATTCAAACATCTTAGAGAAACAGATGCTTAAGTTAGATGTTTTCCAGGTACAGATTACTGCCTCTTACAGGCTGTGCTACCAATTTTGCTGGAAATAAATTAGATTTCAGAATTGTTTATGCTGCTATAATTGCTTGTGTATTACTGGTATATTTTTCCGCCATTACTTTTTATCTGCTTACAAAGGAATAACAATGACAATTTTATTGGGCAGAAAAAAAATTTATACATGGATTCTCAAATGCTGTAGCTTTCAGGACACTTTATGCTGAACATATGTGTCAGCTGATGTACTGTAGTAAATTAGAGTTAATTGCCCTCTTGTAGGATGAGCATTGTTTATCTCTACACCTACCAGACCATTAAAAAAAAGAGTTTGAGTTGTCATATGTTTTGGAAACATCTTTATAGACTACTTTGGGGTAAAGGTGTGCTAGAAAAATGCAGCTACTACTACTTTTGATTAAACAGAGTCTTAACAAAACAAGTATGGTGATAATGTTTTATTTAAATGGGATGATTTGCCTTGACAAAAGGCAAAAAATGTAAAATGTCCATCTATCCATGTTCGTACCCACACGCGTTTGTACCAGAAAATGTACAGTGTTACAATAATCTGACAGTCAAACTTTTATCGTAACTATAACGTCACCAGAAAAACTACAGAATGGAAAGCAAAATGATGCCTTGTGTAATTTTTTCACCCAACCTTAGTTAAGAAATAAACCTGATACATTTATTTTTAAAAGCTAAATGACAGATTGTGTGATTGCAAACTTTTCAGAGAATTCCCTGCCAATTTATTACATGAATTAATTTATTTTCATTTGAAAGCATAGTGATGCCATAAACTCTATTGACTCATGTAGTGATTCATGTATTTATATTACCATGCATACAGAAATATTCTGGTCATTAGGTCATCACTGAAAGCACATGCTGCTCTCCACGTCTCCCAGATTTAGATGTCCCAAGATGAGGAATTAAGAACAGTTAGACAAATGTTGCTAAATCAATAGAATTTAGCCAAAACACTGTCACATACACACACAAGCACATGCACATGCACACACACACACACACACACACACAGATGTTGTCAGTCTGCCAGGAAGATCTGTGTGTGTGCTTGTGAATTTGCATGTGTGCATGCATTTGTGTGAGACTTTGTGTACACATGAGTATAATGGGTATGTGTGACTGATATTTATTTGCAGCCGAAGCACTAGAGCTTGTTAAAGCTGCTGGCGTGCATCCACAATGAGACAATGCAAATTACTCACTCCTCTTTCATACCCCTTATATTTAAAATAGCATAAACAAAATAGCCTATAAGAGTATAGAATATATTTATTGTAGACAAAAGCATAACCGACAGACTTGTTTGGATACAGAAAGGCAGAAAATACAGAGAAGACATTGTCAAAGTGTTTTATTGGACACTGAAGGACTGTTTTATTAAAGTCACACCAAAGTCACTTGTATGAAAGTCACGTGTTATTGCCATCAATAACTTTTATATATATATATATATATATATATATATATATATATATATATATATTTTTTTTTTTTTTTTTTTTAAATTAATACATCAGTGGAGTCACGTGACGCCATGTGAGGATCGGATGTGTGAATGGCAAGCTCTGCTCACTTTGCTAGGTTTTTTTGGGGGGATTTTCTCCCCTTTTCTCCCCAATTTGAAATGCCCAATTCCCAATATGCTCTAAATCCTCGTGGTGGCATAGGATGAATCTCAGTTGCCTCTGCATCTGAGACCGTCAATCCACGCATCTTATCACGTGGCTTGTTTACTGCTGAGACTTAGCATGTGTCGAGGCTTCACAATATTCTATGCAGGCCAAATTGGTTGCTTAGGAAACCTGGCTGGAGTCACTCAGCTTGCCCTAGATTTGAATTCGTGACTCCAGAGGTAAGGAAGGCTTTCTTGGAAGAACCATAGCATTTTCTTGTTCCTAGAATTTATGAATTTGACAAGAGAGAAATGTGAGTGATTCAAGGAATGCAAGAAATTCTTACATCAATGGAATTTTGCATTTGCATTGAAGTTCCTGGCCAAATTGAGAATAGATACCAAGGATGGCAAAGTATTTACATGTCCACAGCAAGCCATGTCCTATAGAGATCAAGGTTTCGGGGACAGTTTTTTAAAATCTTTTTATAAGTTTTTGATCTTATCCTACAGAATAGGCTACACTTTTGTTAGAAGTTTATACGGAATGAGGAGGAGGATTTTCCAGGGGTGGTGGTAGGTGGCATAGCACATAAGCTTTTGTTTTACACAAATGCTATTTTAATATTTGTCTCCGACCCTACTAGATCTGTGTCTTGCCTCCACAGAATTATTCATTCCTTTTCTAAGTTCTCAGGAATCAATTGGTCTAAATCCGAAGCTTTGGCTCTGACAGCGTACTGCCTAGTAACGACTTTTCAGCCAGGTGCCTTCCAGTGGCCCAAACAAGGCATTAAGTATTTGGGTATTTTATTCATATCCCTTTTTACCCTTTAATAAAAAGGTTTTCGAGCGATGTGGGTTGATTACATTTGTTCAGACACAATACAAAATTATACAAAATTAATTGTATTCCAAAATTAAAATATCTGCTACAATCTCTCCCCTCTCTCTTATTTCAAGCAATTTGATAATATAGCGAAGTCCTTCATTTGGAATAGTAAACGTCCCAGATTACATTTCAATAAGTTAAATAGGCCAATTGGCAAAGGTGGGCTAGGCCTACCCAAGATTTTGTTTTATTGTTATGCATTCGGTCTCAGACATTTGGCTCATTGGTTTTGTACTAAAAATGAAGTGCCATTGCAAAGCCTTTCTATAGAACTAGCCTGAGAAGTTTACACTCCAAGGGGGCCTGGGTAGCTCAGCTAATACTGATGCTGACTGCCACCCCTGGAGTCAAGAGTTTGAATGACTTGAGTGAATCCAGCCAGGTCTCCTAAGCAACCAAATTGGCCTGGTTGTTATCCACATTGGATAACCTCCTTGTGGTCACGATTAGGGGTTCTTGCTCTCAATGGAGTGTGTGCTAAGCTGTGTGTGGATCGTGGAGAGTAGCATGAGCCTCCAGTGCTGTGAGTCTTCGTGTTGTCATGCACATCAAGTTATGTGATAAGATGTGTGGACTGACTGTCTCCACCACCCGGATTGGTAACCTTGCCACCACGAGGACCTACTGTACAAAGAAGTGGGAATTGGGCATTCCAAAATGGGAGGAAAGGGGATAAAAAAATAAAAAATAAATATATATTGAAAAAAATTAAGTTACACCATGTTATCTAGCATTTGCACTCAGTAAGGACAAGTGTCCAGAATGTTTAATTCTGACATTTATTTAAATGTTGCCTCGAGCATATGTGAACCCAAAATTATGTATTTATAAGTCCCCTTTCTGCTGGTCAGAGTGGATTGTGAGGGAGGTTAATATGCTCAGTGACCAATATGAGAATGGAGTGTTGAGATCCTTTGAATATATGGTTCAACATTTTGGGATTCCCAGGTCTCAATTCTTTAGGTATTTACAGCTGTGCCACCTGCTCTGTACTATTTTTGGGAGTAGCATACACATCCCTAAAGTGCCAGATACTCTGGGAGGGGTGATTACTGATTTTGGAAAAGGTCTTGAGGCACCAGTTTATTACTCCCTGTTAATTCAGAGTCTGAGGGATGGAGCTTCTACTTCTCTTTTTTATGATTAACACATTTTATTGATTTTAACAATAGAAACAGAAAAGAAAAACATACAGTACTGTGCAAACATTTTAGGCTCTTGTTGAAAATGTTGCATAGAGAGGATGTCTTCAAAAATAATGCCACAAATATTTTTCTTTTATCATTTAACATCATACAAAGTCCAGTAAATTTAAAAAAGCTAAATCAATATTTGGTGTGGCCACCTTTGCCTTTAAAACAGCCCCAATTCTCCTAGGTACACCTGGAAACAGGTTGTTGGCAGATAGGATGTACCAAGCTTCTTGGAGAATTTACCACAGTTCTTCTATCTAATTAGGATGTCTCAATTGCTTCTGTCTCTTCATGTAATTAAAAATGTTCAGTGGGGGGCTCTGTGGGGGCAATGCCATCTCTTGCAGAGTGCCCTGTTCTTCTATTCTAATATTTTCTATTTGCAAAAGTAATATTTGGGAGTCTAAAAAGTATTTTTGATATTGACACACTAAAGCTGAAGATGTAAATAACCATCTTAAGACAAATGGTTTTGTGAAACATCGTAAGTGCCTAAAACTTTTGCACAGTGCTGTATATATGCACAGAATCAACTTTTAACCCCAATATTCCCCTTCCCCCTCCCAATCCCAATCCCCAACCTGACCCTCAACAAAAATCCCTGTGGTCAAATCCAAATTACACACACACACAAAAAATTATTATATATATATAATTATCGCACACATTTAAACTATAAATCCCTCTCCACTGCCCCTCCCTGGGAGCCCTCCGAAAAGGTCAGATAGCTGACCCACTTCATATTAACACCCCCAGGTTGCCTAACCTTCTATCTGACATCTCCTCTAATGCCACCACCCAGCCCATATCTGTGCACCACTCCCGAAATGAGGGTGCACAAGCCGACTTCCATCCCCTCAGAATGATCTGTCTACTGATTATAACACTGGCTAGGACCAAATTTCTTATGTATTTATCTTATGTTCTTATGTATTATGATATATACTAATGACTGCCCCATCGCCTAAAATACTGTCTGGGGCAAAATTAAATTTGAGTGCCCAATACGTCACACAGAAAACTCTGAGCCCTCAACCAGAACTCTTGGATCTTAACACACCACCAAAAAACAAGAGATGTGTCCTTATATTCTGATTGGCATCGCCAGCAGGTGGGTGTGTTTTTAAGACCAAGCCTATGAAATTTAGAGGGGGGTCCAATAGAATCAATGTAAAATATCAAATTCCATAAGGTGCACCCTTCCATAAGGTGATTTCTATTTGCAGACTTCATGTTTTTTAGAATCTTAGCCCACACACCTTCCTCCAATACCAAGTTTAATCTTTCTCCCATAATCTCTTGAGAGAAGTTGAAGCTCCATCCCCCAGACTCTGAATTAGCAGGGAGTAATACACTGATGACTCATGACCTTTTCCAAAAGCAGAAAACTTGTCCATGACACAAAAATCATTAAAAATAGGAAAGTACGTAGAGCACGTAATTTACACATCCACTCCTCGAATGGTGTCACGTGAATCCCACTACAAAAAAATTTATAATATTTTGCCGGCTGGTCCAGCAAAAGTGCATGCACATTCTCGAGTTAACTGACAATTTAATGTCTCTATAAAAAAGATGAATTGCTCTTCTACCTGTAAGGCAGGACTTCCTTTTTCTATACCCACCATACTGAGAAGAATATAGCTGCAGGCTTTGCTCCTAAAAGTGGCGGATGCTCCAAACTAAAGCTCCAAATTAAAGATATAGGGTGCCCCTTACCTACCTCTTTCCCTAACCTTAAAGGGAATTAAGTGGCAGTTCACCCAAAAATGAAAATTTTGGAGGGTGAACTAATGGAGGTAGGAAGCGCGTCATTGTTTACAAGAGGACCAGTGCTGTACAATTATAATTGTCTTTGCTGTAGTATTGTTCAAAATGGTCGTTTGATGTGTGTATCATGGATGCTTCAACCTTCAGAAACCCCAAAGAAAATGCATGCCGAGAAAAATATAAAGTTTTCATCGATTGCTTATACATGATCATGAGCGATTGAAACTCTGGCTTATTGCGCTGTACCTGGATATCAGTAAACATCTATATTCTGTCAAGTATTGGAGGGTGTGCAGTGAAGATTTTACCACTGAGGATTTCAGACAATCGAAAGAAACAAAGGGTCGATTTATCAGCTGCGCCCGTGCTGTTTTTCCAGCAAACTCAAGTATGTGTGAAAACGTTGTCATTGTCATGCCTCCCTCAGCAAGATAATTCATCACATTTCTAATTAAACCTGATTTCTAATTCACTGCACCTGCACTCAATTCACTCACTCATCACTGCCTACATAAATGTTTGTGAAGCTTCTCTTCTGTGTGATATCCCCTGTACCATTGATCTCACAGTGTAAACCCTGTATATCCTGTGAATCTCAGTTAACAATCTGAGATTGGTTTCACTAACTACAAATTGTGTGGCTTGAATTCCTGACTGTCATATAGCCTATATATTTCTGCTAAAGAATAAGCACAAGTAGATAACGCAACGGCATTGCTCCGAAAAAAAGTATTGTAATTTATTGCAGATGGGTGCATTACAAAAGAGGTACATCATCTGAAAGTTTGATTGGTCAACATTCACAGAAATATAGCATAATTAAATATCCAAAGCGATACATTTTATATATATATATTTACAAGTGTATATTTCCGGTTTCTCAGGAGATGATAAACATTGTGAAATTGATCTTTGATATGATGGGGAGATTCACGTATCCCTGCATGCAGGATGATACTACCAGAGAACGTGGAAAACTTCTTTCAAGTAAATCTAAACACATGTGAATATGAAGTATTGATGAATCACCACTTGCAAGATCTTAACATACAAGTGAGATCTTTGACCACAAGGATGAACATTTTCAGTGGTGAAAAGATGTTTCTTAATGGTACCTCCACAGTGGCAATTTCATTCCTACTTTATCTGTATGAAATATTCCCTTTCAGGTTCTTGCAATTAGAAAAGTGCATATTGCATTCTGTCAATTTATTATAAAAAAAAATGCAAGAATAAAAAACACAATAAAGATACAATTGAGTAATTAAAAAAAAATAATGAATCATTTAAATTAACCTATGAAAACTGAAGCAATACCGTATTTTGTATTGTAATATCAGTATTGTATACTGAAGCAGTACTGTAAAAAACATCACCATTTCACTATTACACTTTGGACTGGGCTGGCACCTAAAGTAGCATGAAACTCTAGAGGCATTCTTTGCCCTATACCATTTTGTTTTGTGAAAAGTACAGAACAGTACATATTCTATATGCCATGCAAAACACATTAACAAGGTTACACATTTGTCAAAGTTGAGTTATGGCCAAAATCAGGTCTCTAAAATTAGGCTAAAATCTATCCAGTGACAGACAGGTTTGTCTTAACTATGCTTATATACAGAGGAAAACTACAGTAAAGTAACTACAACATTCACAACAAAACTATTTGGCACCAAATTCACTGATGGTGTAGTAACTGTGCTTTGCCTTTGAAGGGTGGTATTATGAAATGATCTCATCGCTCAACTCGAAGGATTTTTTTCAACTGGCCCCAACACAAAATGCTGTTTTTACCATCATGGCTTTAAAAATGTGTCCGAAGATAATTATTTTTTACATATATATTATGTTTTTAAGACAACGTCCACCCAAACTGAATCAGATTTATAATTTGCAAGATATGATTTATGCCTAATGTAATCCACATATAAGCGCTTTACAAATATAAATTAATAAATACATAATAATAACCTCAGCCTTCCTGCCATTTACACATGTTTTTAAGCAAAGAGTTCTGTTGTGCAGATGATAGAATTTCTGTCACCTGTTTAGTCATATTGTTATGCAACTTTTGGCCATGTGTAGTGTATTCACACTCATGATCAAAGATTTAATCACTGAGTTAAAGATGTGATTATTGGCTGAATGTAATAAACATATGAATCCCTGAGAAGAGACTTCCAAATCGTTTGTGACATGTAATATACATTAGGGAGATATTAGGCCTAATCTGTGAATTAAGAATGTGTAAATAACATGAAATCAGACAATCTAAAAACCAACATAGCCTGTGTTGCACAACGTGTCCATTAAATGATGCGCTAAATAGAATCACGCTCACTTATCTTTTAGAATACTTTGTTCGCTCAGTGTAATTGTTGTGCTCTCTCACTTGTTTCCTTGTACTGATATTATAAATGCAGTTCTGGCCCGATCGGGCAAGTGAGATTTCTAACAACTGGCCCGAAGCTCTCTCACACTGGCCCCGGGCCATCGGGCAGTCCTTATTGTTGAGCCCTGGATCTATCTTAGGTACTCTAACCCTGCATTCCAAATGGGATAATTAAGCCTCTGTAAGGCACTTCGAAGGGTCATTGCATGTTGTAGTAGTTCCAATTCCACTTCCAATTTGAAGTCCTGCTCTGAAGGACACTTCAAATCATGTTTTTTTTTTACTTTATTTTTATAGTTTCATATATATACAAAAGACATAAATAATAAAACAAATAATAAAACAAACAAACACACAAACCAACCAACCAAAACAAAAAAAAAAACAAAAAAAACAATGAACAATCTGGATTACCTTAACATTACAATTTGGTGAATGAGATCACATCAACTTCAGACCTCTTCCTGTCGTTGAGATGTAAATACAGTCAATTTTCCCCAATTATTTGCACATTGAACTCTTATCTTATGAGTCAACCATTCCATTACACTTATTTCAGACACTAGTTTCAGCCATTTGTCTCGTGATGGGGGGTCCGGCTTGTACCATCTTTTCGTAAAGGCCTTTTTACATGTTGCTAACAAAGACAGGTATCGGTCTTCTCTTGACACAATGTTTCCTTTCACACTACCAAAATACAGCACTGAACTGAAATAGGTATATCATAACCCAGGATTCCAACAATAACCAAGTGAACATCCTCCCAAAACTGTGTAATAACAGGGCAGAGCCAAAAGATGTGCGAATGGTTTACATTTACCGCTCCACACTGTCTCCAACATGGTTGTGGTACAGACAGAAATTTGCTCTTAATTTTAGGTGTAATGAAAAATCGTATTACATTTTTCCAACAGAATTCCCTCCATATACAAGACGATGTGGTAGATTGTTGTGTATTCCATATATGTAACCAGTCTTCTTCAGAAATATTCATACCTTGCTCTTTTTCCCACTTCTGCTTGACATATGACGTTGTATTTCCCTTCCTCTCCATCAGTTGCTGATATAATGTAGATATTATTCTGTACTGCCTTGAGTTGTATATTCCTATTATAGTTTTAATTACACCGTTTTTCCTCAGGTTTACTTTTGGTTTTACTTCCTTCATATAAAAATCCCTTAATTGTAAGTATCTGAAATGATCCCAGTTGTATAATGTAAAGTTTTGTTTCATCTCTTGAAAACTCATAAAATTCCCGTCCTTCGTTACTGTACACAGTGCTGTTATTCCGCTCGGTATCCATTGTTGGAATCTCTGGTCAAGAGTATTCGGGGTGAAGTGTCTGTCATAAGCTATCCATCTAAGTAGAGGGAGATCTGCCTCTAATTTATATTTTCGTACTATGCTGAACCACAATTTTAATGAAAACTGGGTGATAGCATCTATCTGTTTAAATAAATCCTTAGCTTCCCCTTCATCCCCAATAAGACTTTGAATTTCCCTCCCTTGTACATACTGCTCTAGGTTTTTCCATTTAGCCTCGTAATCCTTAGCACACCAGCAGACTAAAGGTCTAAGTTGTGCTGCATGAAAATATTCCTTAAGATTTGTGAGTGCCATACCTCCTTCATATTTCCCAAGCTGGTATTGTTTTGCTTAACGTGTTCAATAATATGTAGGGTTCTTCTTATATTGTCATGGGTTTGGCGGCCCTTAATAAAACCTGTCTGATCCTCATCTATGATGTCGTTCATAAATTGTTCAAATCTCTTGTTCAAAATTGAAGTGTATAATTTATCTATATTAAGTATAGATATCGGTCTGTATCCTGAGCAGGTCTCCTTGTTAATCCCCTTAGGGATCACTGTTATTACTGCTTCCTGCCAGGATGGTGGTAGTTTGCCATGGTCAAGTGTATAATTAAAAGATGACACAAGTAATGGTATAAGTTGCTCCCTGAATGCTTTGTACCATTCAGCTGGTAGGCCATCACTACCCGGAGATTTTTTCGCTTTTAATCTACTGACTGCTTTCTCTATTTCTGATGCTGTAATGGGTGAGATCAGAAGGTCATTTTGTTTCTTCCCAATTGCTGGTAAGTCAAGATTTTCTAGAAACTTTCTCATTTGGTCAGTGGTGGATGATGGAGGTTGGCTGTACAGATTTTTATAGTAGTTCCTAAAATTCGATTCAATCTCTTTGGGTTCATAGGTCATCTGGTTTGTGACTATATCTCGTATTTTGTGAATTGTTCTGTCAGCCTGTTGCTTTTTTAATCTTTTTGCTAGCAATCTGGTAGCCCTTGGTCCCACTTCATAATATGATTGTTTTAAAAATCGAATCTTCTTTTCAGTTTCTATACTTAACATTTTATCTATATTATCCCTAGCTTCTTTAATTTGAGGTAATAATGAGGGATCACGTGTGCTCTTATGTAGTTGTTCAATTTCAGATAGTTTCTCCTTTTCTTTCTTAAATGCTTCTTCTCTAGCTTTTTTGATAGACACTGTCTTAGCTATAATTTTCCCTCTCAGGACTGCTTTAAGGGCATCCCACAAAATGACAGGGCTAACTTCTCCATTGTCATTTACCGCTAGATATAGTTCAATCTCTTCAGCTATTGTTTTATCATTCAAAAGTCCAACATTTAGTCTCCACAATTTACTTTTCTCTTGTGATTTCAGCTGGAGTTTTAGGTAAACTGCACAGTGATCTGATATGTCTGCACCTTCAGTTTCACACTCCTGTACTCGGTACAACTCATTTTTATTCATAAATAGGTAGTCAATTCTGGAGTAGCTATCATTGGGGGTAATGTGTGTAAGTAATGTGTGTAATCCCTTTTAAGGGGGTGAAATTCCCTCCAAAGATCCACTATACCAAATTCTTTAAATGCAGTTTTGATTATTTTAGTAATTTGGTTGCATTTTTTGTTTTTGTTTGTTGTATCTAGTTTATCATTCAACACAATATTAAAATCACCCCCAGATATCAATATGCCATCTGTTTCCAGAATAATGTTGTCGAGCAGAGTTTTGATGAAATGTTTTCCACTATTGGGAGGAGCATAAACATTAACCAGTGTCACTTCTTCATTTTCTAGCTTTCCTTTTACAATAATAAACCTTCCTTCCTTATCGTTAATCACTTTAGAACATTCAAATTTTACTGAATCTGACATTAGTATAGTCACCCCTCTTCTACACCCATGACGGAAATAACTATAAAATGTATTGTTATAACCAAACCTCTTAAGTTTCTCGCATTCCTGCCCAGACAAATGTGTTTCTTGTAGATATATAATTTGAGATTTGTGCTGTTTTAACCTGGTCATTACCTTCCACCATTTAATGGGATTATTAAGACCATTAACATTCAACGACAGTATCTTTATGTTATTCTCTATCATTCACATGGATGAAAGGTTGTAATCCAGAGTCCAACATAACAAAGGAAAAGAAACCATTGAACATCAATTGAACATAGAACTTTGCGACTTCCGAAAACAAGGATGGATTTCCCCATCCTTCATGGTCCCTGTTGGTGGGAGGAGGGAAAGGTGCCTCATTTTTGTAGGGGCCCTCCCTAGTAATGAGTAAATACTCATTCTCACTAGAAATGTCCAACATAAAGCGCTTGAGCTAGCTCCTCAGTCAGTTTCATTAACTATTTGGATTAAGTCATAAGTCATTTATTTTTATTTTTATAGGACTGTCAAAATGAAAATAGAGTCAAAAATAAACAGAAGGGAGTACCCATAGGTATGCCCATGTTAGCCTGCCTGAAAAACCTGTCGTGAATCAAAAATGTGTAGGCTATTTTGCTAATAATATTTGTAGCCTCATTTATTCTTCCTCTGGGCCATACTTATCTCATTAACTATGTAGTGGCAGGTCTCTTCTAAACTCTGTAAGCCTCTCTCTTGCACGTTGAGCTGTTCTGTCCGAAGTGTTGATGCGTTTCCATGGTAACAGTTCATTCAGACGTTCCTCCACAGCTCTTGCAGCGTTCCTCTTCGACGTGGTAATCGTTATCTGAAATCCACGTTTAATCAAATCCTGAGCTGCTTCATCCGCACTCCCGTAGATCCGTAGGCCGGAGTCCCAGTGCACTCGCATCTTCATGTAGGGTGTCTGGAATCGGATCCCCCTCTCCTTCAGGGCTGCTTTGATTGGCCCATATGCTTTGCGTTTTTCGACGATATCAGCTGCATAGTCGTTATCAAAGTAAACTCGCTTGCCATCGATTTCAATCTTCTTCTGCCAGGCTTTCTGAAGAACCATCTCTTTGACATAGAATTGTAAAAAGTTCACTATTATTGATCGCGGTGGTGCGGTTGTAGCCGGTTTCGGAACTAGTGCTCTGTGTGCCCTTTGGACTTGGAGCTCAACTTCAGCTGGCAATTCGAGGTGAGTTTTGAATAGCTCACTTACAAAGTCAGTAACCGATTTCCCTTCTTTTTCTTCTGGTACACCATACATTCGGATATTATTTCTTCTAGACCGACTCTCCAAATCCACTATCTTGTTCTGCATCTCCGAGTTTCGTTTCACGACTGTTATCAGCGTATCTTTCATTTCTAAGCAGGCTAATTCCAGGTCCGCTATCCGTGTTTGAGACTCTATAATATTGGTTTTGACTCTGCAACTCTCGCAAAACTTCGGTTTTGAATTCCACGAGGTCATCCTTCATAGTTTTCATGACATAATTTTTAAATTCACTCAGGTCCTGTCTCATATCTTGCTTGAAGTCCTTAAGCTCTTTGGATAGAAGCGCCAGACTTTCGAGCAGAGTGTTTTGGTTAACCGTAACTTATGCTTCAGTAGCATTACCTGAGGCTGTTCCTTCACCGCCATCTTCTCCAAGCCCAGTATCCACATCCGAGTTTTTTTGATTTTTGCTCATCTTTTTGTCGATCTTATGACTTCTTTGCATTCTTCCTCCTCTCATACTCGAGTTAAACTTATTTCACTGCTTTCTCTAGTGATAGGAGGTATTTTCTAAAACGACTGTGAGGAACAAACCATTACACGTCCATCTCGCTCTCTTGCGCCACCGGAAGTCTCAAATCATGTTTTTTTTGTCGTTCAACCATATACAGTTAGTACAGTACACAGCAAAATGAGACAACGTTCCTCCAGGACCATGGTGCTACATAAATTAACAGGACAAACACAGAACCACATGAGACTACACAGCCTAAATAACATACCTATATAAAGTGCACGTGCAAACGTGCGCAAAAAAGTATGGGACAGCGAGAGACAGTGCAGTGCCGACCAGTACACATTTGTAATCTGAGTAGTGCAAAAAGATGACACTTTATAAAATGCTAAATGTAAACATAACATACTATGAAATAGCGTTCTATGGACATAGCAGTTATTGAGGTGCAGCCAGGTATAAAGTGACAATGAATTAAAGTGCAACTCTGGACATGTGCAAAAGTGGATGGTGTACAGGGGTGTGTGTGTGTCAGTCCAGTCCAGTCCCTGAGTACTGAGGAGTCTGATGGCTTGGGAGAAGAAGCTGTTACACAGAGTTTGTGTGAGGGGTGTGTGGGGTCATCCACAATGCTGGTTGCTTTGCGGATGCAGCGTTTTATGTAAATGTTTTATGTCTTTGATGGAGGGCAGAGGGACCCCTATGATCTTCTCAGCTGTTCTCACTATCCTCTGCAGGGCTTTGCGGTCCGAAACGGTGCAAGTCCCAAACCAGGCAGTGATGCAGCTGCTCAGGATGCTCTCAATAGTCCCATTCTAGAATGTAGTGAGGATGGGGGAAGAAGATGTGCTTTTCTCAGGCTTCAAAGTAAGTAGAGACGCTGCTGGGCTTTCTTGGTAATAGAGCTGGTGTTGAGGGATCAGGTGAGGTTCTCCGCCAGGTGAACACCAAGGAATTTGGTACTCTTGACGATCTCCACAGAGGAGCCATCGAAGTTCAGTGGAGAGTGTTCACTATGTGCTCTCCTGAAGTCAACAACCAACTGTTTTGTTTTGACCACATTCAGAGACAGGTTGTTGGCTCTGCACCAGTCTGTTAGTCACTGCACCTCCTCTCTGTATGCTGACTCGTCGTTCTTACTGATGAGACCCACCACGGTCGTGTCATCGGCAAACTTGGCGATGTGGTTCGAGCTGTGCGTTGCTGCACAGTCGTGAGTCAGCAGAGTGAACAGCAGTGGACTGAGCACACAACCCTGGGGGGCCCCAGTGCTCAATGTGGTGCTGGTGGAGATGCTGTTCCCGATCCGGACTGACTGAGGTCTCCCAGTCAGGAAGTCCAGGATCCAGTTGCAGAGGGAGGTGTCAAGACCCAGCAGGTTCAGCTTTCCAATCAGGTGCTGAGGAAAGATTGTGTTGAATGCTGAGCTGAAGTCTATGAACAGCATTCGAACGTATGAGTCCTTTTTATCTAGGTGGGTGAGGGCCAGATTGAGGGTGGCGGCGATGGTGTCGTCTGTTGAACGGCTGTGATAATATGCAAACTGCAGTGGGTCTAGTGAGGGGGCCAGCTGGGTCTTAATGTGCCTCATGATAAGCCTCTTGAAGCACTTCATGATGATGGTTGTGAGTGCGACGGGACGGTAGTTGTTGAGGCAGGACACTGAAGACTTCTTTGGCATGGGGACGATGGTGGTGGCCTTGAAGCACGTTGGAACGACAGCGCTGCTAAGAGAGATGTTGAAGATGTCGGTAAGAACATCTGCCAGCTGGTCTGCCCAATCTCTAAGCACTCTGCCAGGAATGTTGTCTGGTCCAGCAGCCTTCCGGGTTGACTCTATGTAGGGTTTTTCTCACATCAGCCATGGTAAGACAGAGCAGGGGTGGTCGTTGGGAGGAGGGGTGGTTTTCCTCACCACCACGACGTTCTGCGCCTCAAACTGAGCGTAGAAGTCGTTCAGCGCATCTGGAAGGGAGGCATCTTTGTCACAGGCAACTGATGTTGTCCTGTAGTTGGTGATGGCCTGGATGCCCTGCCACATGCGACGCATGTCGCCGCTGTCCTGGAAGTGACTATGGATTCTCTGTGCGTGTGTGCGCTTTGCCTCTGATGGCCCGGTACAGTTTGGCCCTCGATGTTTTTAGGGCTGCCTTGTCACCTGCTCTGAAGGCAGAGTCTCAGGTCCTCAGCAGCGCACGCACCTCCGCAGTCATCCACGGCTTCTGGTTGGTGCGTGTGGTGATGGTCTTGGAGAAAGTGACATCATTAATGCACTTACTGGTTTAGCTGATCACTGATGCTGTGTATTCCTCCACGTTGGTAGAGTCAACATATGTTGCAGCCTCCCTGAACATGTGCCAGTCAGTATGCTCAAAACAGTCCTGAAGAGCAGAGATGGCTCCTGCTGGCCAGGTTTTCACCTGCTTCTGAAGCGTTTTTTTGTGCCTGACGAGTGGTCTGTATGCTGGAATTATCATAACAGAGATGTGGTCTGAGTAGCCGAGGTGGGGACGGGGCTCCACCCGGTACGCGCCTGGGATGTTTGTGTAAACAAGATCAAGCGTGTTCGCCCCTCTCGTTGCAAAGTCCACATACTGATGGAATTTAGGGCGCACTGTCTTGAGATTCGCATGGTTGAAATCTCCGGCGAAAATAAACAGTCCATCAGGGTGAGCGTTCTGCAGTTTGCTAATAGCCCCATACAGTTCACAGAAGGCTTCCTTAACATTAGCGCTGGGGGGAATGTAAATTCTGGTTATTATGACAGTGGCGAATTCCCGTGGTAAATAAAAAGTTCTGCATCTAACAGTCGCAAGCTCCAACAGCGATGAGCGGTAGCTAGAGTATAGCACAGCGTTCTTGCACCAGTCCGTGTTGATGTATACACACAAGCCACCACCATGAGTCTTACCGCACATTGCTGCATTTCTGTCGGCACAAAACGAGGCGAGCCCATCTAGCTGAATGGCGGCGTCCGGAACTCTGTCGCTGAGCCATGTCTCTGTGAAAACAAAGACGCAGCAGTCTCTAAACTCACGCTGCATTGTCTGCTGGAGTCAGATGTAGTCCAGTTTATTATCCAGGGAGCAAACATTTGAGAGCAGGATAGACGGGAGAGCCGGCCGGCTAGGGTTTGTTTTTAACCTAGCATGGACCCCCGCCCTCTTGCCGCACTTCCGCTTCATCTCACATCATCCCACTTAGGACGTCCTCTCCCCCGACCACTGGCATCAGACAACGCCGAGGACTGGAGGCCTGGTCTCCACAGCAAGCCGAGGTTGCGTAGCTCGTCCTGCAGATCATCATGCAGCTTGGTTGTTGCATGACTCTTATATTTTAGTAGTGTCTTGTGATCTTGCTCCGATGTCCATGTGCCATAAAAATCGGGCTAACTAACAAAAATAGTACCATTTTGGGTCTGGAGCGGCCGCTGCATGCTACCATGCCACCATCTTGGATCATATTTTCTAAATAAATGTATTTGAAGAGTTTAACTAATAGGCACTTTGCTCCCACGTGGACAGGAACTGGACTATACAACATAAAACAACCTGTAGTTGCAAACAAAAATACATTGACAACCCTTTATCTCCATGGTTTATAAAAGCCTTTAATTGTTCAAATAAACTTAAAAAAAAATTTAAACCACTGTTTTTTTTTAAACTGTTATTGTATGAAATTATACATAAAATGTATTGTATTTATTATTCTAAAGTAACACAAATAAAAGAGGTAGGATACACAGCGGATACGAAGCACTCACTCTGGAGATAAAACTCTATAATCGATATTAGGGCATAGGGATGAGCAATTCGGAATGGAATGTACCACAAGGCTTTCTAAGGTTGACCCGTATTTATGCTATATTTTTTTCTGAGCATTGTTGAGTTTTGGCTTACATCCTGAACTGTACATGCCATGTTCTTCATGTGCTCTGCTTTCCCAGAAAATGGACAGAAAACATGATGGTGTGATTACCATTGAAGGGTTCATTGAGTCATGTCAAAAGGTCAGTATCTGTTATTAATTATAACCATCATACAATAAAACATGAAACTGTTAAGATTCTTATTTTCCTTCCATGTCAGGATGAGAATATCATGCAGTCGTTGCTGCTGTTTGACAGTGTGTTTTAGGTGTTTGTGCCCAGCCAGTGGATATTAATTCAGTTGAACATTTGTCACTCCATAAAATCTACTGTCATTCGTGTGCAAATGTTGCATTGAATTTATATTTCAGCTTTGAAATCAGTAAGATTTTGCAAATGTTTCTGAAGCAACTGCTTAGTGTAGGGCTCTTGGACAATAATTTATTAATTCTGATTGATATTTATCTAATATTACCCATATTTCCCTTTGTTTATTTATGCACAGATATAGGACTTTGACTAGGCTATTCCAAAACGCATGTTGGGTGTTTGATGTTATTGTTTATTCGGGCCTATTTTATTTTTGAATATATGTACAATTTAATGGCACAGTTTGTGTTAAGAAAATACAAAAAAAACAAACAATAATAATTATAATATATACATGTAAGCAGACTAGAGTAATCCCACTGCTGAAAAAATCTGCACTTAACCCCACACAGATAAAACACTACAGACCAGTCTCTCTCATCCCATTCATGGCAAAACACCTGAAAGGGCAGTTTTCAATCAGATCTCTGCCTATCTCTCACAGAACAAGCTGCTGGATGACAATCAGTCAGGCTTCAAAAGTGGACACTCCACTGAGACTGCCCTGCTGTCTGTCACGGAGTCGCTGAGACAGGCGAAAGCTGAATCCAGATCATCAGTTCTGATTCTGCTGGACCTTTCTGCAGCCTTTGACACAGTCAACCATCAGATCCTACTTTCCACCCTCTCTAAACTGGGCATCACCGGAACTGTGCTTGGCTGGTTCAACTCCTAACTCTCAGGTAGGTCTTTCAAGGTAGCCTGGAGAGGTGAGTTATCCAAGCCACATCAGTTACTTACTGGGGTACCTCAGGGATCAGTGCTTGGGCCACTTCTCTTCTCCATATACACAACGTCATTAGGACCCATCATCCAGTCACATGGTTTCTCTTACCACTGCTACGCTGATGACACACAACTCTACTTGTCTTTCCAGCCCAGTGACACCACAGTGACCGTTCGAATTGCTGCCTGTCTGGCTGACATCTCAGCCTGGATGAAGGAACACCACCTGCAACTCAACCCAGCCAAGACTGAACGCCTTGTCTTTCCAGCCAACCCTGATGTTGAACACAACATCACTGTGCAGCTGGGTCCAACTACAGTGTCGCCTTCCAAAACAGTCAGAAATCATGGGGTAACCATTGATGACGAGCTAAATTTCACAGACCACATCTCAAAGACTGCAAGATCATGTAGATTTACACTCTACAATATCAGGAAGATAAGACCTTTCCTCTCTGAACATGCCACACAACTGCTTGTTCAGTCACTTGTCATAACTAAACTGGACTACTGTAACGCTCTCTTTGCAGGCTTTCCTGCATATGCTATTAGACCTCTGCAAACAATCCAGAATGCAGCAGTACGTCTGGTCTTTAATGAACCAAAGAGAGCACAGGTTACACCACTCTTTGTCTCTCTCCACTGGCTACCGATTCATGCATGTATTAAATTCAAGGCCCTGATGCTGGCATACAGAACAGTCACTGGGTCTGCTCCAGCATACCTAAAAACATTTATACAGAGCTATGTTCCCACCAGAAGCCTGCGGTCGGCTAAGGAACGTCGCCTTGTCGTACCAAAACAAAGAGGCACCAAAACACTTTTCCGGACTTTCAGTTTTATCATAACACGTTGGTGGAATGACCTCCCCAACTCAATCCGTGAAGCTGACTCACTCTCTATCTTCAAAAAACGGCTAAAAACACATCTTTTCCAAGAGTATTTAACCAGTCACTAAAAAAAAAAAATTAACAATTCTTGTTGCACTTAAATCGGTTTTGTATACTATTCTGATGATAGTGAAACTTTTTACTATGACACTTTTCGTACCACTGTCTCCTTAAGATGATTCACTTATGTTTTTCCTCTTTTGTAAGTTGCTTTGGATAAAAGCGTCCGCCAAATGAATAAATGTAAATGTAAAATGTAAATGTATATGCAGTAATCACAGGACTTGAGCAGTCTGGTAGCAATACATTTGCAGAAAGTCTCATGGGTGTGTATGGACCATTGGATTTCCAAACAATGGACACAAGTTGGGGATGTTATGCACGAGGTTGAAGCAATCATTTTTAAGGATGTTATGTATACATCAATGTTGGATAGTAATTTAGCCTTGGGTACACAATGTTTCGTTATATGTCAATATGTCACACTTTAATATAGGTAAAATGTTTCCCTCCACTTGGAATGTTAATGGGCTGGGGCACCCCATAAAAAGAAAGAAGTTTGTAAATAAAACATTTTATAGTGTATAATGCGCCTTTCTTCACAGGAAGCTGAAAAACTTGGTAGGGCATATGGTGGGCATGTGTTTTGTAGTGCTGATTCAAGTAAGAGCAGGGGAGTCATAAGTAAGTAAGCATTTACAATTTAAATGTCTCAAACAGATTAAAGATCATTTAGAAAGAATCATTAGTTTTGGCTGAAATATAGTGGAAAAATCTGATTTTGGCTAATATGTATGCACCCAACACTGATTATGATCATTTGTATAGATCTTGAGGGTAAGCTACAAGCTGCTGGGATCCTTCATGTTATGGTTTTGGGTGGAGACTTCAGTCTTTTAATGGATCTAGTCCTTGATCATAGTGATGCAAAAGGTGTGTAGACCCTTTAGAGCAAAGTTGACACTACAGAGGTTGTGCACAAATCTTGGTCTTACATACATTTGGAGACTTCTGAACCCATCTGCTAGGGAGTACACATTTTTTCATCAGTTCATAAGATTTACTGTAAATATATATATTTTTTATATACATCTATGTCACTTATTCCATTTGCCACTGACTGCTCAATTGGGAACATTTTAGTTTCAGATCATGCTTTGGTGTGTTTAGAGATGTTGCCAAATATTGAAAAAAGGAAATCAAATAGATGGCTCTTTTATCCATCCCTTCTATAAGTGTTAAAGATAGAAGTTAATACTTATGTAGAAACCAATTGGTCCTCGGTGTTCTCTGTGGGTGTGACATGGGAGGCGCTTATGGGAGTTCTTAGTGGGTGGATCATACAATATGCCTCATTCATTAAAATGATCAAAGCACATAAATTCATAGAATTGGAAAAGAATATTAAAAGTGCTGAAACAGAGCTGAAGTGCCAAATGTCATCCAATGGTCTTAAAGAGTTGACTCAGCTAAAACATAAGTACAATACTATTTTGTCACAGAATGTACATTTGGTCATTCAGGGCAAGACATATTTTGAGTCAGGGGACAAGGCAGGAAGATTTCTTGCCAGATACACAAAACACTAAGAGTTTTTTTTTCATCCATTCATTCAGTGAAGTCTTTGGAGGCAATATTTACTTCTCACACAGATATTAATAAAGCCTTTAAAGAACATGACAATCAGATGGTGTGTTGTGTGATAGAGAAAGTTTGAGCGATCGTGATTGCTATTAGCTTCTCCCCCTTCAACAAGAGTGCTATCGGTGTCGATCAATATCTCATCTCAGCGCAATTCCCAGATTAATTGAGGATCCCAGTGTAAATCAGACTGCCGTTGGTTGCAATGCCATGAATAACAGATTTAACTGTTTAACCTTAAATAACGGCATTGTCTTCACGCATTTGCTTAATAATTAGTGATTTGTTTTTTCAACAAAATGCCAAAGGTGGAAAACAAATCACGATTACTAATGATTAATCATATGACCTTTGGAAGTGTGGCAATTTGCACAAAATGGTATCAGCCAATCTTGGTGTTAAAACTGCTCAAAATTTCAATTTTAAAATTTTGTATATTTGTATTCAATTTTGAATAATATAAGTTGCTCTGCTTAAAATCTTTATTTTACAGCAATGTTTTAAAAACATTGCTGTAAAATAAAGATTTTAAGCAGAATAACTTACATTATTCAAAATTCTTAAAACAGAAATATATATATATAAGTTCACATTGTACTTACACAAATTAAGATTGTACAATTTTATTCAAATTTAACTCTAACACATTTCCTCATGTAATTGTATAATTCCACCTGAATTATTCACTTTAATATTAAAATTTCCTGATCGGTGCACCACTAATAGTTGACCTTTTTGGTGGGCTCTCAGTGAGGACTATGTGGAGAGAAACTGGTTATTGTTGTGATTGTAATTGTAAATTCTATTCTTTGTGGAATTCTTTCTTTTCTCTTTGATCGTTTATTTGTATATTTTTATGTTCTCAAATATTTTCTTTTGTTTGCCAATTTATATCTGTGTACATGGTGTAATTTAGGCTTTGACCACAGGGATATTTGTTGAGGGACAGGGTGGGGTTGGGGAGGGGCATATAATGGGAGTTAAGTTGATTCTGTGTGTATATGTTCAGTATAGTCCATATTTCACATAAGAATCAAATGTCAATAGCAAAAATGATTGCAAGTCGCACAGACCCTAAAGCCACAAAGCATCCCCACACCATCAAACTACCACTATCATGCTTGACCATAGGTATAATGTTCTTTTTGTGGAATTCTGTGTTTGATTTAAACCAGATGGAATGGGACCCATCATCCAAACAATTCAGTCCACAAAACATTCTCCCAAAAGTTTTGAGGATCATCAAGGTGTGAAGATTCATTCAAAATTCAGAGGAGCCTTAATGTTTGGGGTGAAAAAAAAAAAAAAAAAAACAATTCTGAGTGACTCGGGCCTGGGTAGCTCAGAGAGTATTGATGCTGACAACCATCCCTGGAGTTGTTCGAATCCAGGGCGTGCGGAGTGATTGCCCCAGTTGGCAACCAAATTGGCCCAGTTGCTAGGGAGGGTAAAGTCGCATGGTGTAACCTCCTTGTGGTCACGATTAGGGGGATCTCGCTCTCAATGGGGCTTGTGGGATATTGTGTGTGGATCGCTGAGAGTAGCATGAGCCTCCACGTACTGAGTCTCTGCAGTGTAACACACCGCGAGCCACATGATAAGATACGTGGACCGACTGTCTCAGAAGTGGAGGCAACTGAGAATTGTCCTCCACCACCCGGATTGAGGTGAGTAACCAGCCCCCCACGAGGATCTAGTAAGTATGGGAATTGGCATATATATATATATATATATATATGGGCTGTCGATATAACACGTTAATTCAGTGCGATTAATTTTACAAAAAATAACGCGTTAAAAAAGTTACGCAATTAATCGCATGCCCACGGATCATAAGGAAGATTCCTGAGAAATGCAAGCTTGTAGTACCACCTATTTATTCCAGAGGGCAGTAAGTGAAACTTCAGCTGTATGGGCAACGCACAGTTTATACAGTGAAGAAAACATTTCTGTAGGCTGAACAACACAAACATGCATCACATTCTTGCGTTCAAAACACTCAAAGGAGCACAAATGTGATCTAAGGGATCTCAAGATGTGTTTAAAGATTGAGTATTAAATAATATTTAACTTGACAAAGTGACAAACATTTTATGTTTATGACTGAACACACCTGAGACATCTGACGTAGGTGTAAATTGACGGGCTCTTAAACAAGCCCTCATAATAAATCTCCAACAAATTCACTTGTGAAATGGATTGCTGTGAACTGTATGCCAATGACTGACTTCTGATCAATTATATGATAGTAAACAATACATTGTTTTGTAAAGCCGCTTTTTGTATGGTCTTTCAATGATTATCTCTTCTGCTACAGGAATGTAAAGAATTATCTCAATATATATATATATATATATATATATATATATATATATATTTGAATATGCGATTAATCAATCGGGACACCATGCAATTAGTTTGATTAAAAATTTGAATCGATTGACAGCTCTAATATATATATATATATATATATATATATATATATATATATATATATATATATATTAGGGAATCCCAGGTCTAAGCAACCAAATTGTCCCGGTTGCTAGGGGATGTAGAGTAACCTCCTCGTTCTCAGTGGGGTGCGTGGCGAGCTGTGCGTGGATGCTGTGGAGAATAGTGTGAATCCTCCACACACGCTATGTCTCCGTGGTAACGTGCTCAACAAGCCATGTGATAAGATGCGTGGATTGACGGTCTCAAATGCAGGGGCAACTGAGATTCGTTTTCCACCACCCAAATTGAGGGGAGTCACTACACCACCACAAGAGCTTAGTCTGCATTGGGAATTGGGCTTTCTAAATTGGGGTAAAAATGGGAGGGAAAAAAAACCAAAAAAAAATCTTTTTTTGTGTTTACTCAGATTGCCTTTGTTTTATGTTAGATTTTTTTAATAATTTAGTATGAGATATACACAAAAACAGAAGAAATCAGGATGGAGGCAAATACTTTTCACAGCACTGTGCGAGTAAGCAATTTGTAGGTTGTCGAAAACTGTAAACACTGTGTCTCTGTGGCACTAAGAACATTTTTATTTTGAGCAACCCGTCCAGACCATCAAATAAAAATAAATGCTTAATATCATTGGGCCTCGTTCATGAGAATGTCATAAATATACAGAAAAATTGGGAGTAATTTATACGTAAAATGGAACTTTCTGCCATATTCATGAATGCGTCATATTCCCCAGATGTGTTAGTAAAACGCACGTTAGTGAATTCCAAACTTGCAAATAATTATTATAATCCATGTCCATAGAAACTTCATATAAAGGCTTCTGAAAAAGTTTCATAATTCATGCAAAAATAATCAATAACTAATGCAGGACAGATGACTAGCACTACACTAACATTTTAACTGCTACTTTAAACGAATACACAATGTTGTTTACATTATCAATATGTAATAGCATAGCAGACTTATGATTTGTCAAAGCTGTCTCCTAGAGAACTATTTATCAACTGAATAATTTTAAAGAAATGGATTTTTAAATGCACTTGTCAGGACCTTACTTATCCTGTGGCCAATTTTCCGCCATTCCTCTGGACTGGCATTGAATCACCAGAGTCATGGAGACTACTGAAACATATTGAGTAATCAGCCATCCAAATACCATATACAGTTATTTTATTATTTAACCTACCTCTCAAAAAAAAAAAAAAATGTATGTATGTCTCCTAGAGAACTATTTATCAACTGAATAATTTTAAAGAAATGGATTTTTAAATGCACTTGTCAGGACCTTACTTATCCTGTGGCCAATTTTCCGCCATTCCTCTGGACTGGCATTGAATCACCAGAGTCATGGAGACTACTGAAACATATTGAGTAATCAGCCATCCAAATACCATATACAGTTATTTTATTATTTAACCTACCTCTCAAAAAAAAAAAAAAAATGTATGTATGTCTCCTAGCACATATACTGTATATGTGTGTGTGAATATCTTGTGAATGATTAGAAGATTTTACACTTTAGAATTGGCTTTTCATTAGTAACTACTGTATTATTATGATTATTCATGGTAACTAACTAGTAATGACTCAAGTTTTACTGCATACTTCTATGGGAATGACTATCTAAAACATAACCAAAAACCTCAAAAGCTTAAAATGACTTCAGTGTTTGGTTGCACATGATATTTATTCATTACAACTGGAAAAATTGCTGATTTTAACAAGACGCATGGAACAAGCAACAGCTAAAGTAGCAGTGTGTATAGCCACTCGGCCATATTTATGATGGTTGACTTTAAACAGTAGTCATGGAACACAAAACAAGAAACAGTTAAAGTGACTGTGAGTATAGCCACTGGGCTAGAACATGCATGGAATGGTATTTATCATACAAGGAAACACACATACACATGCATAAACAGCTTATTTTTGTCTCTCACAAAAGTCTATAAGCAAGCTAACTTTCTTTTTTTTTTTCAATGGTGCTTTGCACTGGCTCCTGTCTGCATAATTCTCTGCACCGCTCTGAAAAATCAGACAGTTTCTGTCCTCTTTGGAAGGTGCCTCACAAATTTTTGTAGGCCTCTATGTCACAAGCTTTGAGCGCCACAATTGCAGCAGTATCAGCAATGGCCTTTCTATCCACGCAACATTTGAAGTATGCCTGGGTTTTTGTTGTCCCACCTTTCAAATAGTCCAAGACCTTGTTGTACCTCTTGATGGCGTGCTCTGGAAGAAAGACTGACAAAGAACTGATAATAAACTATTAGTGTGTTATGCTAATGGAATGTATATTTTATAAATGAATGGAAGTCGGAAATCTGCTACAGGGAATTGCAGCCTGAAGGTCTTTGCTGTGTTTGGTTGTTGTAGGTTGAAGGCTCTAGGAGGAGTTTCTCTTGGAAAATTAGAGTCTTAGAAGAAGAACCATAATAATATGGTGCCCCTATTATGCTATTTTAAAGATTGCTAAATTGGTTTTGGAGGTTAGGTTTACATGATCCAAGGTCAAAAAACACTGTAATTTTCATTGGAGTATTATCTCTCTTCTCATAAATGATTCGGTATCTCTAAACCCCTCTTTTCTGAGAGCCTACTATGCTCTAATTGGTCAGATGGCCCAGTCTGTTGTGATCGACAGCGCATATCAGAAATTAAATGACATTACATTACACAGTAACGATGGCATCAGTTTAACCGTTTCAATTCAAGTCCTTTGCAATTTTGAAATATGTCCTTTGAAATATGTGCCCTACACTTTTCTTGATCATCTTAGCTCTACTCATACACTGTTGTCAATTCATACAACTTAAAGGGTTAGTTCACCCCAAAAATAAAATTCTGTCATTATTTACCCACCCTCATGTCGTTCCAAACCTGTAATACGTTCATCTTCAGACCACAAATTAAGATGTTTTTAATGAAGTCTGACAGCTTTCTGATCCCTCCATTGACAGCTACGCAACTACCACTTTCAAGGCACAGAAAGGTAGTAAAGACTAGGGCCCCATAATATTCATCTAATCGTTAGTTGACTAAAAGAGGATTAGTCGACCAAAAATTGGATTAGTCGGTTAGTCACAGAAAAAAAAAAAAAAACTTGTGGCGAAGTCACGCGTCCGTGAGGGACAGATTGTTAATGGCGGGTGTTTGTTGTATTTACAATATGTCAGGCAGGAAATCCAAATCAGTGGTTTAACCTCAATTTATGAAGCCACGCGAGTGCTTTGTGTGTGTTGTAATTTACAACATAGTTTACCACTTTATTTACAAAATATGAATCTTGAACACGTTGTCAATCTTGTATGCGTTGTGGAGATTAATATTTTGTAAATGTAGTAGATTATGTTCAGAAATTGAGGTTAAACCAATAGAGACACATGGATTACTTTAATCATGTCTTTACCACCTTTCTTGAAAATGCTAGTCAATCGAGGGACAGAAAGCTTTTAGATTTCATAAAAAAATATCTTAATTTGTGTTCTGGAGATGGAGATTTTGGAATGACACGGGGACGAGTATTGACAGAATTTTATGTGTGGGTGAACTGACCCTTAATAAATGGTTGCAAAGTAAACATAAATAGCTAGGTACTAAAAACTCTGGCCACACTGGCCTGAAACTGTGCACCCTGCTTTTTCACCATGTCAAATAGTCTGTTATCTGATCTGTTTAGGTAGTGTTTTCTGTTTATATTGTTGGCAAAGGAAAAGGCAGAAATTTCTAAACATCTCTAATACTTAATGTTAAGAAATTAATTAAGCACAAGTATAATTACAGGAAATTGAATATGGGTAATGAAGGAAAACCCCAGCTTCTTTAAGAATAACTTTAAGAATAGTTCCCTGAAACAAATGAAACATTAAATAGCAACAACCTTGCTCCAGCCAAAGACTGCAAAAGGCATTCTGCAGGCACAGGTTCAAGCGTTAATGTCACCGTTTCCTTCATTTGTTAGACAAATCTTTGGAAATTTGCCTGCTTCTTAAATAATCCCTCAAACAGGAATGAAACCATAGACTCCGTCAGACCAATTGCAACAGTCTCTCCATCCACATCATTGTCTATAATATAAAAGAGATAATGAAATGTACAATTTAATTACCCATCAAGTAGAACCATGCACTAAACCAGTGTTTTTGAGGCTGAAACACTGCACCACTGCCTGTAAGGTAAAGTACACACACCAAAATAGTAACCTGTGCGGAACACAACCATCTATTTTACTGAGCTAATAAATGCATTCTGAAATAAAGATTAAAATAATAAAACATGAAACATACATGAACACAGAAGTAACAAACAGCTGAATTTAATAATCGCAGTGACATAATTCTAAACAGAAGTCCAAATGGCAATCAGTGATTTAACAGGACACAGCTTTGGCATCACTGTTATTTTTGTTTGTGGATAATGCAAATAAGAACCTAACTAGATTAAAAAGTTTGAGTACAAACTTTAGGTTGGCTTGAGAAAGCCTAGCATGAAAGTTTGAAGTAGTTGTAAAAGTTTGAAGATTTAAGGTTTTTAGTTCGATGTAATTATAAGTATTGGTAGTTTTCAAAGTTAAAAGTTTAAAGATTATAAGACCATTCAGTCTATCAAATAGATTAGATAGAAAGATTGACAGATATTGACCCTCAGATAGATAGATAGATAGATAGATAGATATTTATTGACCCTCAGATAGATAGATAGATAGATAGATAGATAGACAGATAGATAAATAGATAGATAGATATTGACCCTCAGATAGATAGATAGATAGATAGTCATTGACCCTCAGATAGATAGATAGATAGATAGATACACTACCGTTCAAAAGTTTGGGGTCACATTGAAATGTCCTTATTTTTGAAGGAAAAGCACTGTACTTTTCAATGAAGACAACTTTAAACTAGTCTTAACTTTGAAGAAATACACTCTATACATTGCTAATGTGGTAAATGACTATTCTAGCTGCAAATGTCTGGTTTTTGGTGCAATATGTACATAGGTGTATAGAGGCCCATTTCCAGCAACTATCACTCCAGTGTTCTAATGGTACAATGTGTTTGCTCATTGGCTCAGAAGGCTAATTGATGATTAGAAAACCCTTGTGCAATCATGTTCACACATCTGAAAACAGTTTAGGTCGTTACAGAAGCTACAAAACTGACCTTCCTTTGAGCAGATTGAGTTTCTGGAGCATCACATTTGTGGGGTCAATTAAACGCTCAAAATGGCCAGAAAAAGAGAACTTTCATCTGAAACTCGACAGTCTATTCTTGTCCTTAGAAATGAAGGCTATTCCATGTGAGACATTGCTAAGAAATTGAAGATTTCCTACAATGGTGTGTACTACTCCCTTCAGAGGACAGCACAAACAGGCTCTAACCAGAGTAGAAAAAGAAGTGGGAGGCCGCGTTGCACAACTGAGCAAGAAGATAAGTACATTAGAGTCTCTAGTTTGAGAAACAGACGCCTCACAGGTCCCCAACTGGCATCTTCATTAAATAGTACCCGCAAAACACCAGTGTCAACATGTACAGTGAAGAGGCGGCTGCGGGATTCTGGGCTTCAGGGCAGAGTGGCAAAGAAAAAGCCATATCTGAGACTGGCCAATAAAAGAAAAAGATTAAGATGGGCAAAAGAACACAGACATTGGACAGAGGAAGACTGGAAAAAAGTGTTGTGGACAGATGAATCCAAGTTTGAGGTGTTTGGATCACAAAGAAGAACGTTTGTGAGACCCAGAACAAATGAAAAGATGCTGGAAGAATGCCTGACGCCATCTGTTAAGCATGGTGGAGGTAATATAATGGTCTGGGGTTGCTTTGGTGCTGGTAAGGTGGGAGATTTGTACAGGGTAAAAGGGATTCTGAATAAGGAAGGCTATCACTCCATTTTGCAACGCCATGCCATACCCAGTGGACAGCGCTTGATTGGAGCCAATTTCATCCTACAACAGGACAATGACCCTAAACACACCTCCAAATTGTGCAAGAACTATTTAGAGCAGAAGCAGGCAGCTGGTATTATATCGGTAATGGAGTGGCCAGCGCAGTCACCAGATCTGAACCCCATTGAGCTGTTGTGGGAGCAGCTTGACCGTATGGTACGCAAGAAGTGCCCATCCAACCAATCCAACTTGTGGGAGCTGCTTCTGGAAGCGTGGGGTGCAATTTCTCCAGATTACCTCAACAAATTAACAGCTAGAATGCCAAAGGTCTGCAATGCTGTAATTGCTGCAAATGGAGGATTCTTTGACGAAAGCAAAGTTTGATGTAAAAAAAATCTTATTTCAAATACAAATCATTATTTCTAACCTTGTCAATGTCTTGACTCTATTTTCTATTCATTTCACAACGTATGGTGGTGAATAAGTGTGACTTTTCAGGAAAACACAAAATTGTTTGGGTGACCCCAAACTTTTGAACGGTAGTGTAGATAGATAGATATTGACCCACAAATAGATAGATAGATAGATATTGAACCTCAGATAGATAGATAGACAGAAATTGACCCTCAGATAGATAGATAGATAGATAGATAGATAGATAGATAGATATTGACACTCAGATAGATAGATAGATAGATAGATAGATAGATAGATATTGACCCTCAGATAGATAGATAGATAGATAGATAGATATTGACCCTCAGATAGATAGATAGATAGATAGATAGATAGATAGATAGATAGATAGATATTGACCCTCAGATAGATAGATAGATAGATATTGAACCTCAGATAGATAGATAGACAGAAATTGACCCTCAGATAGATAGATAGATGGATAGATAGATAGATAGATAGATAGATAGATAGATAGATATTGACACTCAGATAGATAGATAGATAGATATTGACCCTCAGATAGATAGATAGATAGATAGATAGATAGATAGATATTGACCCTCAGATAGATAGATAGATAGATAGATAGGAATTGACCCTTAGATAGATAGATAGATAGATAGATAGATAGATAGATAGATAGATAGATAGATATTGAATCTCAGATAGATAGATAGTTATTGACCCTCAGATAGATAGATAGATAGATAGATAGATAGACAGATAGATAGTTATTGACCCTCAGATAGATAGATAGATATTGACCCTTGATAGATAGATAGATAGATAGATAGATAGATAGATAGATAGATAGAAATATATTGACCCTCAGATAGATAGATAGATAGATATTGACCCTCAGATAGATAGATAGATAGATATTGACCCTCAGATAGATAGATAGATAGATAGATATTGATCCTCATATAGATAGATAGACAGATAGATAGATATATTATTTGTTAGTTGGTTGCTAGGGTAACCCAATCTGGTTGCTAGGCAGTTACCAAGGTGATACTCAAAAGACTCCTTGCCATCCTGAGTTAAATAAGTCAACCCGGAAATCTCTACGATGTTCTGGTTCTAAGATACATGATTTGTTACTTGGTTACTAGGGTAACCCTGTCTGGTTGCTATGCAGTTTCCAGGGTGATACTTATCAAGCCTCCTTTTCATTCTGAGTGAATAAAGTCAACCCGGAAGTCTACGATTTTCTGTTGCATAGATATGTGATTTGTTACTTGGTTGCTATGGTAACCATATCTGGTTGATGGGCAGTTACCAGAGTGATACATATCAAGGCTACTTTCCATCCTGAGTGAAATACGTGAAACAGGAAGTCTCTACAATTTTCTGGTGCAGAGATATGTGATTCGTTACTTGGTTGCTAGGGTAACCCCATCTGGTTGCTAGGCAGTTACCAAAGTGATACTCATAAGGCTCCTTGCAATCATGTGTGAAATATGTCAACCCCTAAGTCTCTATGATGTTCTGGTTCAAAGATATGTGATTTGTTACTTGGTTGCTAGGGTAACCACATCTGGTTGCTAGGCAGTTACCAGAGTGATACATATCAAGGCTACTTTCCATCCTGAGTGAAATAAGTGAAACAGGAAGTCTGCATGATTTTCTGGTGCAGAGATATGTGATTTGTTATGTGGTTAACCAGGGTAACCCTGTCTGGTTGCTATGCAGTTACCAGCGTGATACTTATCAAGCCTCCTTTCCATCCTGAGTGAATAAAGTCAACCCGGAAGTCTATGATTTTCTGTTGCAGAGATATGTGAGTTGTTACTTGGTTGCTAGGGTAACCCCATCTGGTTGCTAGGCAGTTACCAAAGTGATACTCATAAGGCTCCTTGCAATCCTGTGTGAAATATGTCAACCCCTAAGTCTCTACTATGTTCTGGTTCAAAGATATGTGATTTGTTACTTGGTTGCTAGGGTAACCACATCTGGTTGCTAGGCAGTTACCAGAGTGATACATATCAAGGCTACTTTCCATCCTGAGTGAAATAAGTGAAACAGGCAGTCTGTATGATTTTCTGGTGCAGAAATATGTGATTTGTTATTTGGTTGCTAGGGTAACCCTGTCTGGTTGCTATGCAGTTACCAGGGTGATACTTATCAAGCCTCCTTTCCATACTGAGTGAATCAAGTCAACCTGGAAGCTACTATACTGTGGCTATGAAGATTTTAGGTCATTACTTATTGGCTGCTTGATAAAATAAATCCTCTGAGGGAGAGAGAGGGAGAGACGCAGGGCTGACAGGCCCTTTTTTGTCTGTGTGTGTGAAAATGTCAGTTGGGATTTAAATTTCTGAACATTCCGCAATGTTAAGTCGTCAGCACGTTTTTAGAATGTTTTAGCACTTCGCTAGGCGATGCTAGCTTGTGTTAGCTTGATACTAGCACATTTTTAACATGTTTAGCACTTTGTTTGGCGATGCTAGCATGTTTTTAGCATGTTTTAGCAATTCCCTAGGCAATGCTAACATCTGTTAGCATAATACTAGCATGTTTTAGCACTTCGCTAGGCGATTCTAGCATGTGTTAGCATAATGCTAGCATGTTTTTAGCATGTTTTAACACTTCGCTTGGCAATGCTAGCATGTGTTATCATGATGCTAGCATGTTTTTAGCAAGTTTTATCACTTCGCTAGGCGATGCCATTATGTGTTAGAAGAATGCTAACATGTTTTTAGCTTGTTTTAGCGCTTCGGTAGGTGATGCTATTATAATTTAGCATGATGCTAACATGTTTTTAGCATGTTTTAAGGCTTTGGTAGGCGATGCTATTATGTGTTACCATGATGCTAGCACATTTTTAGCATGTTTTAGCACTTCGCTAGGCGATGCCAGTATGTGTTAGAATGATGCTAGCACATTTTTAGCATGTTTTAGCACTTTGCTAGGCGATACTAGCATGTGTTAGAATGTTGTTAGCACGTTCTTAGCATGTTTTAGGGTGTGGCTATGAAGATTTTTATTGGCTGCTTGATAATATAAATCCTCTGAGGGAGAGAGAGAGGGAGAGACGCAGGGCTGTCAGGCCCTTTTTTGTCTGTGTTCCATCTGCAACCCCATCTGGTTGCTAGGCAGTTACCAAGATGACAGCCAACAATGCTCCTTGTCATCCTGAGTGAAACAAGTCAACTCAGAAATCTCTATGATTTTCTGGTGCGGAGATATGTGATTTGTTACTTGGTTGCTAGGGTCACCCCATCCGGTTGCTAGGCAGTTACCATGGTGACAGCCAACAATGCTCCTTGCCATCCTGAGTGAAATAAGTCAACCCGGAAGTCTCTGTGATTTTCTTGAGCAGAGATATGTGATTTGTTTCTTGGTTGCTAGGGTAACCCCATCTGGTTGCTAGGTAGTTACCAAAGTAACATCCAACAATGCTCCTTGCCATCTTGAGTGAAATAAGTCAACTCGGAAGTCTCTACGATTTTGTAGTGCAAAGATTTGTGATTTGTTACTTGGTTGCTATGGTAAACCCATCTGGTTGCTAGGCAGTTACCAGGGTGACACTTATCAAATCTACTTTCCATCCTGAGTGAACTAAGTCAACCCGGAAGTCTCTACGATATTCTAATCCTAAGATACACATCTTAGTGATTTTGAATGGATGTCAATGGTGTTTTGTTGCTAGGGTGCTTTAAATGGTTGCCTGGCGTGGCTAAGTAGATCCCAAGATGAAAGCTGAAGACTGATTACTCACCCAATTAAAACAAAGCAACTATCATGTCTCTAGGACATTCTGATCTGAAGATATCTTACTGTAATTGAAATCAATAAATGTGGTTGCTAGGGTGCTCTAAATTGTTGCTAGGGAGTGGCTTGGCAGCTGCCAATGATGAATCTCCAAAGGCTGCTTGTCAGTATGAATGATATAAACCAACTCCCATGCCTCTGTGACATTCAGAATGGAAGATATCTCTCTTTGGATTTTGGTTGCTAAGGTGCTCAAAAATGGTTGCTAGGGAGGGGCTAGAAAGTGTTGAGGGGATTCATGATTGGCTGTTTTACTGCCCCAAGTCAAACGAGACCACCCTCGTGTTTCTATGATAATTCAGTCCGGAGATATCCCTATGATCTCTTTCAATGGAAGTCTATGGGACTTGTTGCTAAGGTGCTCTAAATGGTTGCTAGGGCGTGGCTTGATAGCTTCACAATGATCCTGAGAGACTGATTGGTCGTCTGAGTAAAATGAGCCTGCCCCCTTGTCTCTAAGACACTGTGATCGAGAGTTATGTTCAATACAAAATGACATTTCATGGGCCGTCCTACACCATAGACTTAACATTGGGGCAACTTTGGGCAGCTCCTGCCCCCCAGAGGTGCAACGTTTACCCCATTGTGAGGTATGTTCTCACAGAGCCTGTCAGCCTCTTCAAATGTGGTAAATCACACATCTCTGCGAAATCCTCGCTCTGAGCTATGACTCGTCAAAGTTCAGCGCAATGTTAAGTCAATGGGATTTTTTGCCCAATTTTTTGCCCCTGGGGCGAACACCGTACCCCTGATCGCTTATAAAAGTCATAGCACACCTCTCCTCAATGAGCTGAACAATTTGACACCTCATTCATGGGTCTACGCCAAAAGGTGCGGGACAAGTTACGCGCGGAAGTTTTGTACGGAAGAAGAAGAAGAAGAAGAAGAAGAAGAAAATAAGTATGTGAGATTACAATAGTGTTGCTTTGCAAGCACCACTAACTAGAATGTACATTTCCTGAAGAAAATGTGAGTGGTGCTTGCCGTGGCAAAATTTCTTACCACAATGTCCCACCTACTGCCCAAAGTTGAAAGAGGCCACCCCCATGACAGTAGGATGTTCTGGTGCAGAGATATTGGTGTTGTTCCATGGTTTCTAGGGAAACCCATCTGGTTGATAGGCAGTTACCAAAGTAACATCCAACAATGCTCCTTGTCATCCTGATTGAAATAAGTCAAAGGGGAAATCTCTACGATTTTCTGGTGCGGAGATATGTGATTTGTTACTTTGTTGCTAGGGTAACCCCATCTGGTTGCTAGGCAGTTACCAAGGTGACTGCCAACAATGCTCCTTGCCATCCTGAGTGAAATAAGTCAACCCCGGAAGTCTCTACGATTTTCTGGTGCAGAGATATGTGATTTGTTACTTGGTTGCTAGTCTAACACCATCTGGTTGATAGGCAGTTACCAAAGTAACATCCAACAATGCTCCTTGCCATCTTGAGTGAAATATGTCAACCCCTAAGTCTCTACGACGTTCTGGTTCAAAGATATGTGATTTGTTACTTGGTTGCTAGGGTAACCATATCTGGTTGCTATGCAGTTACCAGGGTGATACTTATCAAGCCTCCTTTCCATCCTGAGTGAATAAAGTTAACCCGGAAGTCTCTATGATTTTCTGTTGCAGAGATATGCGTTTTGTTACTTGGTTGCTAGGCTAACCCCATCTGGTTGCTAGGCAGTTACCAAAGTGATACTCATAAGGCTCCTTGCAATCCTGAGTGAAATATGTCAACCCCTAAGTCTCTACGATGTTCTGGTTCAAAGATATGTGATTTGTTACTTGGTTGCTAGGGTAACCATATCTGGTTGCTATGCAGTTACCAGGGTGATACTTATCAAGCCTCCTTTCCATCCTGAGTGAATAAAGTCAACCCGGAAGTCTCTACGATTTTCTGTTGCAGAGATATGTGATTTGTTACTTGGTTGCTAGGCCTTCCCATCTGGTTGCTAGGCAGTTACCAAAGTGATACTCATAAGGCTCCTTGCAATCCTGAGTGAAATATGTCAACCCCTAAGTCTCTATGATGTTCTGGTTCAAAGATATGTGATTTGATACTTGGTTGCTAGGGTAACCATATCTGGTTGCTATGCAGTTACCAGGGTGATACTTATCAAGCCTCCTTTCCATCCTGAGTGAATAAAGTCAACCCGGAAGTCTCTATGATTTTCTGTTGCAGAGATATGTGATTTGTTACTTGGTTGCTAGGCTAACCCCATCTGGTTGCTAGGCAGTTACCAAAGTGATACTCATAAGGCTCCTTGCAATCCTGAGTGAAATATGTCAACCCCTAAGTCTCTACGATGTTCTGGTTCAAAGATATGTGATTTGTTACTTGGTTGCTAGGGTAACCATATCTGGTTGCTATGCAGTTACCAGGGTGATACTTATCAAGCCTCCTTTCCATCCTGAGTGAATAAAGTCAACCCGGAAGTCTCTACGATTTTCTGTTGCAGAGATATGTGATTTGTTACTTGGTTGCTAGGCCTTCCCATCTGGTTGCTAGGCAGTTACCAAAGTGATACTCATAAGGCTCCTTGCAATCCTGAGTGAAATATGTCAACCCCTAAGTCTCTATGATGTTCTGGTTCAAAGATATGTGATTTGATACTTGGTTGCTAGGGTAACCATATCTGGTTGCTATGCAGTTACCAGGGTGATACTTATCAAGCCTCCTTTCCATCCTGAGTGAATAAAGTCAACCCGGAAGTCTCTATGATTTTCTGTTGCAGAGATATGTGATTTGTTACTTGGTTGCTAGGCTAACCCCATCTGGTTGCTAGGCAGTTACCAAAGTGATACTCATAAGGCTCCTTGCAATCCTGAGTGAAATATGTCAACCCCTAAGTCTCTACGATGTTCTGGTTCAAAGATATGTGATTTGTTATTTGGTTGCTAGGGCAACCATATCTGGTTGCTATGCAGTTACCAGGGTGATACTTATCAAGCCTCCTTTGGTTGCTAGGCGGTTGCTAGGGTGTTCTAGGTGGTTACTATGGTGTTGCTAGGCAGATGCTAGGGTGTTCTAGGTGGTTGCTAGGCGGTTGCTAGAGTATGCTCGGTGGTTGCTAGGGTGTTGCTAGGTGGTTGCTAGGGTGTTGTTAGGTGGTTGCTAGGGTGTTGCTAGGTGGTTGCTAGGGTATTCTAGGTGGTTGCTATGGTGTTGCTAGGCAGTTGCTACGGTGTTCTGGGTGGTTGCTAGGGTATTCTAGGTGGTTGCTAGGGTGTTGCTAGGTGGTTGCTAGGGTGTTCTGGGTGGTTACGAGGGTGTTGTTAGGTGGTTGCTAGGGTGTCGCTAGGTGGTTGCTAGGGTGTTCTAGGTGGTTGCTATGGTGTTGCTAGGGTGTTCTGGGTGGTTGCTAGGGTGTTGCTAGGTGGTTGCTAGGGTGTTCTGGGGGGTTGCTAGGGTGCTGCTAGGTGGTTCCTAGGGTGGTCTGGGTGGTTGATAGGGTGTTGTTTGGTGGTTGCTAGGGTGTTGCTAGGGTGTTCTAGGTGGTTCCTATGGTGTTGCTAGGCAGTTGCTAGGGTGTTCTGGGTGGTTGCTAGGGTGTTGCTAGGGTGTTCTGGGTGGTTGCTAGGGTGTTGCTAGGTGTTGCTAGGGTGTTCTGGGTGGTTGCTAGGGTGTTATGGGTGGTTGCTATGGTGTTACCAGGTGGTTGGTAGTTGTCACAGATGGTTACTATGAAGTTTTTATAGAGTTCTTAGCATGTTTTAGGCATGATTTTACATGTAAATAATCGCTATTAGCATGTAGCTATTCACTGCTAGCATGTGTAGCATGTTGGATGTGCTGTTTGCTAGCATGAGTCAAAAGAGCCAACCCCCATGTCTCTACGATGTTCTGATGCAGAGATATAGGTCTTGCAAAATGGTTGCTAGGGTACTCTGTTTGGTTTCTAGGGAGTGGCTTGGCAGCTGCCAATGATGAATCTCCAAAGGCTGCTTGTCAGTATGAATGATATAAACCAACTCCCATGCCTCTGTGACATTCAGAATGGAAGATATCTCTCTTTGGATTTAGGTTGCTAAGGTGCTCAAAAATGGTTGCTAGGGAGGGGCTAGGAAGTGTTGAGGGGATTCATGATTGGCTGTTTTACTGCCCCAAGTCAAACGAGACCACCCTCGTGTTTCTATGATAATTCAGTCCGGAGAAATCCCTTTGATCTCTTTCAATGGAAGTATATGGGACTTGTTGCTAAGGTGCTGTAAATGATTGCTAGGGCGTGGCTTGATAGCTTCACAATGATCCTGAGAGACTGATTGGTCGTCTGAGTAAAATGAGCCCGCCCCCTTGTCTCTAAGACACTGTGATCCAGAGTTATGTTCAATACAAAATCTACCATAGACTTAACATTGGGGCAAATTTGGGCAGCTCCTGCCCCCAAGGGGTGCAACTTTTACCCCATTGTGAGGTATGTTCTCACAGAGCCTGTCAGCCTCTTCAAATGTGGTAAATCACACGTCTCTGTGAAAACCTTGCTCTGAGCTATGACTTGTCAAAGTTCGGCGCAATGTTAAGTCAATGGGATTTTTTGCCCAATTTTTTGCCCCTGGGGCAAATACCGTACCCCCGATCGCTTAAAAATGTCATAGCACACCATTCCCAAATAATCTGCACGATTTCACGCCTCATTCGTGGGTCTGCGACCAAAAAATTTTGCAAAAAATTCCATTGACTTACATTGGGGCAAATTTGGGCAGCTCCTGCCCCCCAGGGGTGCAACTTTTACCCCATTGTGAGGTATGTTCTCACAGAGCCTGTCAGCCTCTTCAAATGTGGTAAATCACACGTCTCTGTGAAATCCTCGCTCTGAGCTATGACTCATCAAATTTCGACTCAATGTTAAGTCAATGGGATTTTTTGCCCAATTTTTTGCCCCTGGGGCAAACACCGAACCCCCGTTCGCTTATAAAAGTCATAGCACACCTCTCCTTAATGAGCCGCACGATTTGATGCCTCACTCAGGGGTCTGTGACAAAAGCTGTGGGAGGAGTAGCGCGCCAAACTATGTGTGGAATAATAATAATTATAACTAGAATGTACATTTCCTGAAGAAAATGTGAGTGGTGCTTGCCGTGGCAAAATTTCTTACCACAATATCCCACCTATTGCCCAAAGTTGAAAGAGGCCACCCCCATGACAGTAGGATGTTCTGGTGCAGAGATATAGGTGTTGTTCCATGGTTGCTAGGGAAACCCATCTGGTTGATATGCAGTTACTAAGGTGACAGCCACCGCTACTTGCCATCCTGAGTAAAATAAGTCAACCCGGAAGTCTCTACGATTTTCTAGTACAGAGATATGTGATTTGTTACTTGGTTGCTAGGGTAACCCCATCTGGTTGCTAGGCAGTTACCAAGGTGACAGCCAACAATGCTCCTTGCCATCCTGAGTAAAATAAGTCAACCCGGAAGTCTCTGTGATTTTCTTGTGCAGAGATATGTGATTTGTTTCTTGGTTGCTAGGGTAACCCCATCTGGTTGCTAGGCAGTTACCAAGGTGACAGGCAACAATGCTCCTTAGCCATCCTGAGTGAAATAAGTCAACCCGGAAGTCTCTGTGATTTTCTTGTGCAGAGATATGTGATTTGTTTCTTGGTTGCTAGGGTAACCCCATTTGGTTGCTAGGCAGTTACCAGGGTGATATTTATCAAGTCTACTTTCCATCCTGAGTGAAATAAGTCAACCCGGAAGTCTCTACGTCATTCTGATCCTAAGATACACATCTTAGTGATTTTGAATGGATGTCAATGGTTCTTTGTTGCTAGGGTGCTTTAAATGGTTGCTAGGGCGTGGCTAAGTAGTTCACATGATGAAAGCTGAAGACTGATTACTCACCCAATGAAAACAAAGCAACTATCATGTCTCTAGGACATTCTGATCTGAAGATATCTTACTGTAATTGAAATCAATAAATGTGGTTGCTAGGGTGCTCTAAATTGTTGGTAGGGAGTGGCTTGGCAGCTGCCAATGATGAATCTCCAAAGGCTGCTTGTCAGTATGAATGATATAAACCAACTCCCATGCCTCTGTGACATTCAGAATGGAAGATCTCTCTCTTTGGATTTGGTTAATAAGGTGCTCGAAAATGGTTGCTAGGGAGGGGTTAGGAAGTGTTGAGGGGATTCATGATTGGCTGTTTTACTGCCCCAAGTCAAACGAGACCACCCTCGTGTTTCTATGATAATTCAGTCTGGAGATATCCCTTTGATCTCTTTCAATGGAAGTCTATGGGACTTGTTACTAAGGTGCTCTAAATGGTTGCTAGGGCGTGGCTTGATAGCTTCACAATGATCCTGAGAGACTGATTGGTCGTCTGAGTAAAATGAGCCCGCCCCCTTGTCTCTAAGACACTGTGATCCAGAGTTATGTTAAATACAAAATGACATTTCATGGGCCGTCCTACACCATAGACTTAACATTGGGGCAACTTTGGGCAGCTCCTGCCCCCCAGGGGTGCAACTTTTACCCCATTGTGAGGTATGTTCTCACAGAGCCTGTCAGCCTCTTCAAATGTGGTAAATCACACGTCTCTGTGAAATCCTCGCTCTGAGCTATGACTCGTCAAAGTTCGGCGCAATGTTAAGTCAATGGGATTTTTTGGCCCAATTTTTTGCCCCTGGGGCAAACACCGTACCCCCAATCGCTTATAAAAGTCATAGCACACCATTCCCAAATAATCCGCATGATTTGACGCCTCATTCGTGGGTCTGCGACCAAAAGATTTTGCAAAAAATTCCATTGACTTACATTGGGGCAACTTAGGGCAGCTCCTGCCCCCCAGGGGTGCAACTTTTACCCCATTGTGAGGTATGTTCTCACAGAGCCTGTCAGCCTCTTCAAATGTGGTAAATCACACGTCTCTGCGAAATCCTCGCTCTGAGTTATGACTCGTCAAAGTTCGGCTCAATGTTAAGTCAATGGGATTTTTTGCCCAATTTTTTGCCCCTGGAGCAAATACCGTACCCCCAATCGCTTATAAAAGTCATAGCACACCATTCCCAAATAATCCGCACGATTTGACGCCTCATTCCTGGGTCTGTGACAAAAGCTGCGGGAGGAGTAGCGCGCCAATCTTTTGTCCAGAATAATAATAATAACTAGAATGTACATTTCCTGAAGAAAATGTGAGTGGTGCTTGCCGTGCCAAAATTTCTTACCACAATGTCCCACCTACTGCCCAAAGTTGAAAGAGGCCACCCACATGACAGTAGGATGTTCTGGTGCAGAGATATTGGTGTTGTTCCATGGTTGCTAGGGAAACCCATCTGGTTGATATGCAGTTACTAAGGTGACAGCCACCAATTCTACTTACCATCCTGAGTAAAATAAGTCAACCCAGAAGTCTGTACGATTTTGTAGTACAGAGATATGTGATTTGTTACTTGGTTGCTAGGGTAACCCCATCTGGTTGCTAGGCAGTTACCAAGGTGACAGCCAACAATGCTCCTTGCCATCCTGAGTGAAATAAGTCAACCCGGAAGTCTCTGTGATTTTCTTGTGCAGAGATATGTGATTTGTTACTTGGTTGCTAGGCTAACCCCATCTGGTTGCTAGGCAGTTACCAAAGTGATACTCATAAGGCTCCTTGCAATCCTGAGTGAAATATGTCAACCCCTAAATCTCTACGATGTTCTGGTTCAAAGATATGTGATTTGTTACTTGGTTGCTAGGGTAACCATATCTGGTTGCTATGCAGTTACCAGGGTGATACTTATCAAGCCTCCTTTCCATCCTGAGTGAATAAAGTCAACCCGGAAGTCTCTACGATTTTCTGTTGCAGAGATATGTGATTTGTTACTTGGTTGCTAGGCCTTCCCATCTGGTTGCTAGGCAGTTACCAAAGTGATACTCATAAGGCTCCTTGCAATCCTGAGTGAAATATGTCAACCCCTAAGTCTCTATGATGTTCTGGTTCAAAGATATGTGATTTGATACTTGGTTGCTAGGGTAACCATATCTGGTTGCTATGCAGTTACCAGGGTGATACTTATCAAGCCTCCTTTCCATCCTGAGTGAATAAAGTCAACCCGGAAGTCTCTATGATTTTCTGTTGCAGAGATATGTGATTTGTTACTTGGTTGCTAGGCTAACCCCATCTGGTTGCTAGGCAGTTACCAAAGTGATACTCATAAGGCTCCTTGCAATCCTGAGTGAAATATGTCAACCCCTAAGTCTCTACGATGTTCTGGTTCAAAGATATGTGATTTGTTATTTTGTTGCTAGGGCAACCATATCTGGTTGCTATGCAGTTACCAGGGTGATACTTATCAAGCCTCCTTTGGTTGCTAGGCGGTTGCTAGGGTGTTCTAGGTGGTTACTATGGTGTTGCTAGGCAGATGCTAGGGTGTTCTAGGTGGTTGCTAGGCGGTTGCTAGAGTATGCTCGGTGGTTGCTAGGGTGTTGCTAGGTGGTTGCTAGGGTGTTGTTAGGTGGTTGCTAGGGTGTTGCTAGGTGGTTGCTAGGGTATTCTAGGTGGTTGCTATGGTGTTGCTAGGCAGTTGCTACGGTGTTCTGGGTGGTTGCTAGGGTATTCTAGGTGGTTGCTAGGGTGTTGCTAGGTGGTTGCTAGGGTGTTCTGGGTGGTTACGAGGGTGTTGTTAGGTGGTTGCTAGGGTGTCGCTAGGTGGTTGCTAGGGTGTTCTAGGTGGTTGCTATGGTGTTGCTAGGGTGTTCTGGGTGGTTGCTAGGGTGTTGCTAGGTGGTTGCTAGGGTGTTCTGGGGGGTTGCTAGGGTGCTGCTAGGTGGTTCCTAGGGTGGTCTGGGTGGTTGATAGGGTGTTGTTTGGTGGTTGCTAGGGTGTTGCTAGGGTGTTCTAGGTGGTTCCTATGGTGTTGCTAGGCAGTTGCTAGGGTGTTCTGGGTGGTTGCTAGGGTGTTGCTAGGGTGTTCTGGGTGGTTGCTAGGGTGTTGCTAGGTGTTGCTAGGGTGTTCTGGGTGGTTGCTAGGGTGTTATGGGTGGTTGCTATGGTGTTACCAGGTGGTTGGTAGTTGTCACAGATGGTTACTATGAAGTTTTTATAGAGTTCTTAGCATGTTTTAGGCATGATTTTACATGTAAATAATCGCTATTAGCATGTAGCTATTCACTGCTAGCATGTGTAGCATGTTGGATGTGCTGTTTGCTAGCATGAGTCAAAAGAGCCAACCCCCATGTCTCTACGATGTTCTGATGCAGAGATATAGGTCTTGCAAAATGGTTGCTAGGGTACTCTGTTTGGTTTCTAGGGAGTGGCTTGGCAGCTGCCAATGATGAATCTCCAAAGGCTGCTTGTCAGTATGAATGATATAAACCAACTCCCATGCCTCTGTGACATTCAGAATGGAAGATATCTCTCTTTGGATTTAGGTTGCTAAGGTGCTCAAAAATGGTTGCTAGGGAGGGGCTAGGAAGTGTTGAGGGGATTCATGATTGGCTGTTTTACTGCCCCAAGTCAAACGAGACCACCCTCGTGTTTCTATGATAATTCAGTCCGGAGAAATCCCTTTGATCTCTTTCAATGGAAGTATATGGGACTTGTTGCTAAGGTGCTGTAAATGATTGCTAGGGCGTGGCTTGATAGCTTCACAATGATCCTGAGAGACTGATTGGTCGTCTGAGTAAAATGAGCCCGCCCCCTTGTCTCTAAGACACTGTGATCCAGAGTTATGTTCAATACAAAATCTACCATAGACTTAACATTGGGGCAAATTTGGGCAGCTCCTGCCCCCAAGGGGTGCAACTTTTACCCCATTGTGAGGTATGTTCTCACAGAGCCTGTCAGCCTCTTCAAATGTGGTAAATCACACGTCTCTGTGAAAACCTTGCTCTGAGCTATGACTTGTCAAAGTTCGGCGCAATGTTAAGTCAATGGGATTTTTTGCCCAATTTTTTGCCCCTGGGGCAAATACCGTACCCCCGATCGCTTAAAAATGTCATAGCACACCATTCCCAAATAATCTGCACGATTTCACGCCTCATTCGTGGGTCTGCGACCAAAAAATTTTGCAAAAAATTCCATTGACTTACATTGGGGCAAATTTGGGCAGCTCCTGCCCCCCAGGGGTGCAACTTTTACCCCATTGTGAGGTATGTTCTCACAGAGCCTGTCAGCCTCTTCAAATGTGGTAAATCACACGTCTCTGTGAAATCCTCGCTCTGAGCTATGACTCATCAAATTTCGACTCAATGTTAAGTCAATGGGATTTTTTGCCCAATTTTTTGCCCCTGGGGCAAACACCGAACCCCCGTTCGCTTATAAAAGTCATAGCACACCTCTCCTTAATGAGCCGCACGATTTGATGCCTCACTCAGGGGTCTGTGACAAAAGCTGTGGGAGGAGTAGCGCGCCAAACTATGTGTGGAATAATAATAATTATAACTAGAATGTACATTTCCTGAAGAAAATGTGAGTGGTGCTTGCCGTGGCAAAATTTCTTACCACAATATCCCACCTATTGCCCAAAGTTGAAAGAGGCCACCCCCATGACAGTAGGATGTTCTGGTGCAGAGATATAGGTGTTGTTCCATGGTTGCTAGGGAAACCCATCTGGTTGATATGCAGTTACTAAGGTGACAGCCACCGCTACTTGCCATCCTGAGTAAAATAAGTCAACCCGGAAGTCTCTACGATTTTCTAGTACAGAGATATGTGATTTGTTACTTGGTTGCTAGGGTAACCCCATCTGGTTGCTAGGCAGTTACCAAGGTGACAGCCAACAATGCTCCTTGCCATCCTGAGTAAAATAAGTCAACCCGGAAGTCTCTGTGATTTTCTTGTGCAGAGATATGTGATTTGTTTCTTGGTTGCTAGGGTAACCCCATCTGGTTGCTAGGCAGTTACCAAGGTGACAGGCAACAATGCTCCTTAGCCATCCTGAGTGAAATAAGTCAACCCGGAAGTCTCTGTGATTTTCTTGTGCAGAGATATGTGATTTGTTTCTTGGTTGCTAGGGTAACCCCATTTGGTTGCTAGGCAGTTACCAGGGTGATATTTATCAAGTCTACTTTCCATCCTGAGTGAAATAAGTCAACCCGGAAGTCTCTACGTCATTCTGATCCTAAGATACACATCTTAGTGATTTTGAATGGATGTCAATGGTTCTTTGTTGCTAGGGTGCTTTAAATGGTTGCTAGGGCGTGGCTAAGTAGTTCACATGATGAAAGCTGAAGACTGATTACTCACCCAATGAAAACAAAGCAACTATCATGTCTCTAGGACATTCTGATCTGAAGATATCTTACTGTAATTGAAATCAATAAATGTGGTTGCTAGGGTGCTCTAAATTGTTGGTAGGGAGTGGCTTGGCAGCTGCCAATGATGAATCTCCAAAGGCTGCTTGTCAGTATGAATGATATAAACCAACTCCCATGCCTCTGTGACATTCAGAATGGAAGATCTCTCTCTTTGGATTTGGTTAATAAGGTGCTCGAAAATGGTTGCTAGGGAGGGGTTAGGAAGTGTTGAGGGGATTCATGATTGGCTGTTTTACTGCCCCAAGTCAAACGAGACCACCCTCGTGTTTCTATGATAATTCAGTCTGGAGATATCCCTTTGATCTCTTTCAATGGAAGTCTATGGGACTTGTTGCTAAGGTGCTCTAAATGGTTGCTAGGGCGTGGCTTGATAGCTTCACAATGATCCTGAGAGACTGATTGGTCGTCTGAGTAAAATGAGCCCGCCCCCTTGTCTCTAAGACACTGTGATCCAGAGTTATGTTAAATACAAAATGACATTTCATGGGCCGTCCTACACCATAGACTTAACATTGGGGCAACTTTGGGCAGCTCCTGCCCCCCAGGGGTGCAACTTTTACCCCATTGTGAGGTATGTTCTCACAGAGCCTGTCAGCCTCTTCAAATGTGGTAAATCACACGTCTCTGTGAAATCCTCGCTCTGAGCTATGACTCGTCAAAGTTCGGCGCAATGTTAAGTCAATGGGATTTTTTGGCCCAATTTTTTGCCCCTGGGGCAAACACCGTACCCCCAATCGCTTATAAAAGTCATAGCACACCATTCCCAAATAATCCGCATGATTTGACGCCTCATTCGTGGGTCTGCGACCAAAAGATTTTGCAAAAAATTCCATTGACTTACATTGGGGCAACTTAGGGCAGCTCCTGCCCCCCAGGGGTGCAACTTTTACCCCATTGTGAGGTATGTTCTCACAGAGCCTGTCAGCCTCTTCAAATGTGGTAAATCACACGTCTCTGCGAAATCCTCGCTCTGAGTTATGACTCGTCAAAGTTCGGCTCAATGTTAAGTCAATGGGATTTTTTGCCCAATTTTTTGCCCCTGGAGCAAATACCGTACCCCCAATCGCTTATAAAAGTCATAGCACACCATTCCCAAATAATCCGCACGATTTGACGCCTCATTCCTGGGTCTGTGACAAAAGCTGCGGGAGGAGTAGCGCGCCAATCTTTTGTCCAGAATAATAATAATAACTAGAATGTACATTTCCTGAAGAAAATGTGAGTGGTGCTTGCCGTGCCAAAATTTCTTACCACAATGTCCCACCTACTGCCCAAAGTTGAAAGAGGCCACCCACATGACAGTAGGATGTTCTGGTGCAGAGATATTGGTGTTGTTCCATGGTTGCTAGGGAAACCCATCTGGTTGATATGCAGTTACTAAGGTGACAGCCACCAATTCTACTTACCATCCTGAGTAAAATAAGTCAACCCAGAAGTCTGTACGATTTTGTAGTACAGAGATATGTGATTTGTTACTTGGTTGCTAGGGTAACCCCATCTGGTTGCTAGGCAGTTACCAAGGTGACAGCCAACAATGCTCCTTGCCATCCTGAGTGAAATAAGTCAACCCGGAAGTCTCTGTGATTTTCTTGTGCAGAAATATGTGATTTGTTTTTTGGTTGCTAGGGTAACCCCATCTGGTTGCTAGGCAGTTACCAAGGTGACAGCCAACAATGCTCCTTGCCATCCTGAGTGAAATAAGTCAACCCGGAAGTCTCTGTGATGTTCTTGTGCAGAGATATGTGATTTGTTTCTTGGTTGCTAGGGTAACCCCATTTGGTTGCTAGGCAGTTACCAGGGTGATATTTATCAAGTCTACTTTCCATCCTGAGTGAAATAAGTCAACCCGGAAGTCTTTACGTCATTCTGATCCTAAGATACACATCTTAGTGATTTTGAATGGATGTCAATGGTTCTTTGTTGCTAGGGTGCTTTAAATGGTTGCTAGGGCGTGGATAAGTAGTTCACATGATGAAAGCTGAAGACTGATTACTCACCCAATTAAAACAAAGCAACTATCATGTCTCTAGGACATTCTGATCTGAAGATATCTTACTGTAATTGAAATCAATAAATGTGGTTGCTAGGGTGCTCTAAATTGTTGCTAGGGAGTGGCTTGGCAGCTGCCAATGATGAATCTCCAAAGGCTGCTTGTCAGTATGAATGATATAAACCAACTCCCATGCTTCTGTGACATTCAGAATGGAAGATATCTCTCTTTGGATTTTGGTTGCTAAGGTGCTCGAAAATGGTTGCTAGGGAGGGGCTAGGAAGTGTTGAGGGGATTCATGATTGGCTGTTTTACTGCCCCAAGTCAAACGAGACCACCCTCGTGTTTCTATGATAATTCAGTCCGGATAAATCCCTTTGATCTCTTTCAATGGAAGTCTATGGGACTTGTTGCTAAGGTGCTGTAAATGGTTGCTAGGGCGTGGCTTGATAGCTTCACAATGATCCTGAGAGACTGATTGGTCGTCTGAGTAAAATGAGGCCGGCCCCTTGTCTGTATGACACTGTGATCCAGAGTTATGTTCAATACAAAATGTACCATTGACTTAACATTGGGGCAAATTTGGGCAGCTACTGCCCCCCAGGGGTGGAACTTTTACCCCATTGTGAGGTATGTTCTCACAGAGCCTGTCAGCCTCTTCAAATGTGGTAAATCACACGTGTCTGTGAAATCCTTGCTCTGAGCTATGACTTGTCAAAGTTCGGCGCAATGTTAAGTCAATGGGATTTTTTGCCCAATTTTTTACCCCTGGGGCAAATACCGTACCCCCGATCACTTTTCAAAAATCATAGCACACCATTCCCAAATAATCCGCACGATTTGACGCCTCATTCGTGGGTCTGCGACCAAAAAATTTTGCAAAAAATTCCATTGACTTACATTGGGGCAACTTTGGGCAGCTCCTGCCCCCCAGGAGTAAAACTTTTACCCCATTGTGAGGTATGTTCTCACAGAGCCTGTCAGCCTCTTCAAATGTGGTAAATCACACGTCTCTGCGAAATCCTCGCTCTGAGCTATTACTCGTCAAAGTTCGGCTCAATGTTAAGTCAATGGGATTTTTTGCCCAGTTTTTTGCCCCTGGGGCAAACACCGTACCCCCGATCGCTTATAAAAGTCATAGCACACCATTCCCAAATAATCCGCACGATTTGACGCCTCATTCGTGGGTCTGTGACAAAAGCTGCGGGAGGAGTAGCGCGCCAAACTTTTGTCCGGAATAATAATAATAATAATAATAATAATAATAAGTATGAGCAATAACAATAGTGATGCCTTGCCTTTGGCAAGCACCACTAATAAAAAGAACTAGAATGTACATTTCCTGAAGAAAATGTGAGTGGTGCTTGCCGTGCAAAATTTCTTACCACAATGTCCCACCTACTGCCCAAAGTTGAAAGAGGCCACCCCCATGACAGTAGGATGTTCTGGTGCAGAGATATTGGTGTTGTTCCATGGTTGCTAGGGAAACCCATCTGGTTGATATGCAGTTACTAAGGTGACAGCCAACAATGCTCCTTGCCATACTGAGTGAAATAAGTCAAACCGGAAGTCTCTGTGATTTTCTTGTGCAGAGATATGTGATTTTTTTCTTGGTTGCTAGGGTAACCCATCTGGTTGCTAGGCAGTTACCAAGGTGACAGGCAACAATGCTCCTTGCCATCCTGAGTGAAATAAGTCAACCCAGAAGTCTCTGTGATTTTCTTGTGCAGAGATATTTGATTTGTTTCTTGGTTGCTAGGGTAACCCCATCTGGTTGCTAGGCAGTTACCAAGGTGACAGCCAACAATGCTCCTTGCCATCCTGAGTGAAATAAGTCAACCCGGAAGTCTCTGTGATTTTCTTGTGCAGAGATATGTGATTTGTTTCTTGGTTGCTAGGGTAACCCCATTTGGTTGCTAGGCAGTTACCAGGGTGATATTTATAAAGTCTACTTTCCATCCTGAGTGAAATGAGTCAACCCGGAAGTCTTTACGTCATTCTGATCCTAAGATACACATCTTAGTGATTTTGAATGGATGTCAATGGTTCTTTGTTGCTAGGGTGCTTTAAATGGTTGCTAGGGCGTGGATAAGTAGTTCACATGATGAAAGCTGAAGACTGATTACTCACCCAATTAAAACAAAGCAACTATCATGTCTCTAGGACATTCTGATCTGAAGATATCTTACTGTAATTGAAATCAATAAATGTGGTTGCTAGGGTGCTCTAAATTGTTGCTAGGGAGTGGCTTGGCAGCTGCCAATGATGAATCTCCAAAGGCTGCTTGTCAGTATGAATGATATAAACCAACTCCCATGCTTTTGTGACATTCAGAATGGAAGATATCTCTCTTTGGATTTTGGTTGCTAAGGTGCTCGAAAATGGTTGCTAGGGAGGGGCTAGGAAGTGTTGAGGGGATTCATGATTGGCTGTTTTACTGCCCCAAGTCAAACGAGACCACCCTCGTGTTTCTATGATAATTCAGTCCGGATAAATCCCTTTGATCTCTTTCAATGGAAGTCTATGGGACTTGTTGCTAAGGTGCTGTAAATGGTTGCTAGGGCGTGGCTTGATAGCTTCACAATGATCCTGAGAGACTGATTGGTCGTCTGAGTAAAATGAGGCCGGCCCCTTGTCTGTAAGACACTGTGATCCAGAGTTATGTTCAATACAAAATGTACCATTGACTTAACATTGGGGCAAATTTGGGCAGCTACTGCCCCCCAGGGGTGGAACTTTTACCCCATTGTGAGGTATGTTCTCACAGAGCCTGTTAGCCTCTTCAAATGTGGTAAATCACACGTGTCTGTGAAATCCTTGCTCTGAGCTATGACTTGTCAAAGTTCGGCGCAATGTTAAGTCAATGGGATTTTTTGCCCAATTTTTTACCCCTGGGGCAAATACCGTACCCCCGATCACTTTTCAAAAATCATAGCACACCATTCCCAAATAATCCGCACGATTTGACGCCTCATTCGTGGGTCTGCGACCAAAAAATTTTGCAAAAAATTCCATTGACTTACATTGGGGCAACTTTGGGCAGCTCCTGCCCCCCAGGGGTAAAACTTTTACCCCATTGTGAGGTATGTTCTCACAGAGCCTGTCAGCCTCTTCAAATGTGGTAAATCACACGTCTCTGCGAAATCCTCGCTCTGAGCTATGACTCGTCAAAGTTCAGCGCAATGTTAAGTCAATGGGATTTTTTGCCCAATTTTTTGCCCCTGGGGCGAACACCGTACCCCTGATCGCTTATAAAAGTCATAGCACACCTCTCCTCAATGAGCTGAACAATTTGACACCTCATTCATGGGTCTACGCCAAAAGGTGCGGGACAAGTTACGCGCGGAAGTTTTGTACGGAAGAAGAAGAAGAAGAAGAAAATAAGTATGTGAGATTACAATAGTGTTGCTTTGCAAGCACCACTAACTAGAATGTACATTTCCTGAAGAAAATGTGAGTGGTGCTTGCCGTGGCAAAATTTCTTACCACAATGTCCCACCTACTGCCCAAAGTTGAAAGAGGCCACCCCCATGACAGTAGGATGTTCTGGTGCAGAGATATTGGTGTTGTTCCATGGTTTCTAGGGAAACCCATCTGGTTGATAGGCAGTTACCAAAGTAACATCCAACAATGCTCCTTGCCATCCTGATTGAAATAAGTCAACCCGGAAGTCTCTACAATTTTCTAGTACAGAGATATGTGATTTGTTACTTGGTTGCTAGGGTAACCCCATCTGGTTGCTAGGGAGTTACCAAGATGACAGCCAACAATGCTCCTTGTCATCCTGATTGAAATAAGTCAACGGGGAAATCTCTACGATTTTCTGGTGCGGAGATATGTGATTTGTTACTTTGTTGCTAGGGTAACCCCATCTGGTTGCTAGGCAGTTACCAAGGTGACTGCCAACAATGCTCCTTGCCATCCTGAGTGAAATAAGTCAACCCCGGAAGTCTCTACGATTTTCTGGTGCAGAGATATGTGATTTGTTACTTGGTTGCTAGTCTAACACCATCTGGTTGATAGGCAGTTACCAAAGTAACATCCAACAATGCTCCTTGCCATCTTGAGTGAAATATGTCAACCCCTAAGTCTCTACGACGTTCTGGTTCAAAGATATGTGATTTGTTACTTGGTTGCTAGGGTAACCATATCTGGTTGCTATGCAGTTACCAGGGTGATACTTATCAAGCCTCCTTTCCATCCTGAGTGAATAAAGTTAACCCGGATGTCTCTATGATTTTCTGTTGCAGAGATATGCGTTTTGTTACTTGGTTGCTAGGCTAACCCCATCTGGTTGCTAGGCAGTTACCAAAGTGATACTCATAAGGCTCCTTGCAATCCTGAGTGAAATATGTCAACCCCTAAGTCTCTACGATGTTCTGGTTCAAAGATATGTGATTTGTTACTTGGTTGCTAGGGTAACCATATCTGGTTGCTATGCAGTTACCAGGGTGATACTTATCAAGCCTCCTTTCCATCCTGAGTGAATAAAGTCAACCCGGAAGTCTCTACGATTTTCTGTTGCAGAGATATGTGATTTGTTACTTGGTTGCTAGGCCTTCCCATCTGGTTGCTAGGCAGTTACCAAAGTGATACTCATAAGGCTCCTTGCAATCCTGAGTGAAATATGTCAACCCCTAAGTCTCTATGATGTTCTGGTTCAAAGATATGTGATTTGATACTTGGTTGCTAGGGTAACCATATCTGGTTGCTATGCAGTTACCAGGGTGATACTTATCAAGCCTCCTTTCCATCCTGAGTGAATAAAGTCAACCCGGAAGTCTCTATGATTTTCTGTTGCAGAGATATGTGATTTGTTACTTGGTTGCTAGGCTAACCCCATCTGGTTGCTAGGCAGTTACCAAAGTGATACTCATAAGGCTCCTTGCAATCCTGAGTGAAATATGTCAACCCCTAAGTCTCTACGATGTTCTGGTTCAAAGATATGTGATTTGTTACTTGGTTGCTAGGGTAACCATATCTGGTTGCTATGCAGTTACCAGGGTGATACTTATCAAGCCTCCTTTCCATCCTGAGTGAATAAAGTCAACCCGGAAGTCTCTACGATTTTCTGTTGCAGAGATATGTGATTTGTTACTTGGTTGCTAGGCCTTCCCATCTGGTTGCTAGGCAGTTACCAAAGTGATACTCATAAGGCTCCTTGCAATCCTGAGTGAAATATGTCAACCCCTAAGTCTCTATGATGTTCTGGTTCAAAGATATGTGATTTGATACTTGGTTGCTAGGGTAACCATATCTGGTTGCTATGCAGTTACCAGGGTGATACTTATCAAGCCTCCTTTCCATCCTGAGTGAATAAAGTCAACCCGGAAGTCTCTATGATTTTCTGTTGCAGAGATATGTGATTTGTTACTTGGTTGCTAGGCTAACCCCATCTGGTTGCTAGGCAGTTACCAAAGTGATACTCATAAGGCTCCTTGCAATCCTGAGTGAAATATGTCAACCCCTAAGTCTCTACGATGTTCTGGTTCAAAGATATGTGATTTGTTACTTGGTTGCTAGGGCAACCATATCTGGTTGCTATGCAGTTACCAGGGTGATACTTATCAAGCCTCCTTTGGTTGCTAGGCGGTTGCTAGGGTGTTCTAGGTGGTTACTATGGTGTTGCTAGGCAGATGCTAGGGTGTTCTAGGTGGTTGCTAGGCGGTTGCTAGAGTATGCTCGGTGGTTGCTAGGGTGTTGCTAGGTGGTTGCTAGGGTGTTGTTAGGTGGTTGCTAGGGTGTTGCTAGGTGGTTGCTAGGGTATTCTAGGTGGTTGCTATGGTGTTGCTAGGCAGTTGCTACGGTGTTCTGGGTGGTTGCTAGGGTATTCTAGGTGGTTGCTAGGGTGTTGCTAGGTGGTTGCTAGGGTGTTCTGGGTGGTTACGAGGGTGTTGTTAGGTGGTTGCTAGGGTGTCGCTAGGTGGTTGCTAGGGTGTTCTAGGTGGTTGCTATGGTGTTGCTAGGGTGTTCTGGGTGGTTGCTAGGGTGTTGCTAGGTGGTTGCTAGGGTGTTCTGGGGGGTTGCTAGGGTGCTGCTAGGTGGTTCCTAGGGTGGTCTGGGTGGTTGATAGGGTGTTGTTTGGTGGTTGCTAGGGTGTTGCTAGGGTGTTCTAGGTGGTTCCTATGGTGTTGCTAGGCAGTTGCTAGGGTGTTCTGGGTGGTTGCTAGGGTGTTGCTAGGGTGTTCTGGGTGGTTGCTAGGGTGTTGCTAGGTGTTGCTAGGGTGTTCTGGGTGGTTGCTAGGGTGTTATGGGTGGTTGCTATGGTGTTACCAGGTGGTTGGTAGTTGTCACAGATGGTTACTATGAAGTTTTTATAGAGTTCTTAGCATGTTTTAGGCATGATTTTACATGTAAATAATCGCTATTAGCATGTAGCTATTCACTGCTAGCATGTGTAGCATGTTGGATGTGCTGTTTGCTAGCATGAGTCAAAAGAGCCAACCCCCATGTCTCTACGATGTTCTGATGCAGAGATATAGGTCTTGCAAAATGGTTGCTAGGGTACTCTGTTTGGTTTCTAGGGAGTGGCTTGGCAGCTGCCAATGATGAATCTCCAAAGGCTGCTTGTCAGTATGAATGATATAAACCAACTCCCATGCCTCTGTGACATTCAGAATGGAAGATATCTCTCTTTGGATTTAGGTTGCTAAGGTGCTCAAAAATGGTTGCTAGGGAGGGGCTAGGAAGTGTTGAGGGGATTCATGATTGGCTGTTTTACTGCCCCAAGTCAAACGAGACCACCCTCGTGTTTCTATGATAATTCAGTCCGGAGAAATCCCTTTGATCTCTTTCAATGGAAGTATATGGGACTTGTTGCTAAGGTGCTGTAAATGATTGCTAGGGCGTGGCTTGATAGCTTCACAATGATCCTGAGAGACTGATTGGTCGTCTGAGTAAAATGAGCCCGCCCCCTTGTCTCTAAGACACTGTGATCCAGAGTTATGTTCAATACAAAATCTACCATAGACTTAACATTGGGGCAAATTTGGGCAGCTCCTGCCCCCAAGGGGTGCAACTTTTACCCCATTGTGAGGTATGTTCTCACAGAGCCTGTCAGCCTCTTCAAATGTGGTAAATCACACGTCTCTGTGAAAACCTTGCTCTGAGCTATGACTTGTCAAAGTTCGGCGCAATGTTAAGTCAATGGGATTTTTTGCCCAATTTTTTGCCCCTGGGGCAAATACCGTACCCCCGATCGCTTAAAAATGTCATAGCACACCATTCCCAAATAATCTGCACGATTTCACGCCTCATTCGTGGGTCTGCGACCAAAAAATTTTGCAAAAAATTCCATTGACTTACATTGGGGCAAATTTGGGCAGCTCCTGCCCCCCAGGGGTGCAACTTTTACCCCATTGTGAGGTAAGTTCTCACAGAGCCTGTCAGCCTCTTCAAATGTGGTAAATCACACGTCTCTGTGAAATCCTCGCTCTGAGCTATGACTCATCAAATTTCGACTCAATGTTAAGTCAATGGGATTTTTTGCCCAATTTTTTGCCCCTGGGGCAAACACCGAACCCCCGTTCGCTTATAAAAGTCATAGCACACCTCTCCTTAATGAGCCGCACGATTTGATGCCTCACTCAGGGGTCTGTGACAAAAGCTGTGGGAGGAGTAGCGCGCCAAACTATGTGTGGAATAATAATAATTATAACTAGAATGTACATTTCCTGAAGAAAATGTGAGTGGTGCTTGCCGTGGCAAAATTTCTTACCACAATATCCCACCTATTGCCCAAAGTTGAAAGAGGCCACCCCCATGACAGTAGGATGTTCTGGTGCAGAGATATAGGTGTTGTTCCATGGTTGCTAGGGAAACCCATCTGGTTGATATGCAGTTACTAAGGTGACAGCCACCGCTACTTGCCATCCTGAGTAAAATAAGTCAACCCGGAAGTCTCTACGATTTTCTAGTACAGAGATATGTGATTTGTTACTTGGTTGCTAGGGTAACCCCATCTGGTTGCTAGGCAGTTACCAAGGTGACAGCCAACAATGCTCCTTGCCATCCTGAGTAAAATAAGTCAACCCGGAAGTCTCTGTGATTTTCTTGTGCAGAGATATGTGATTTGTTTCTTGGTTGCTAGGGTAACCCCATCTGGTTGCTAGGCAGTTACCAAGGTGACAGGCAACAATGCTCCTTAGCCATCCTGAGTGAAATAAGTCAACCCGGAAGTCTCTGTGATTTTCTTGTGCAGAGATATGTGATTTGTTTCTTGGTTGCTAGGGTAACCCCATTTGGTTGCTAGGCAGTTACCAGGGTGATATTTATCAAGTCTACTTTCCATCCTGAGTGAAATAAGTCAACCCGGAAGTCTCTACGTCATTCTGATCCTAAGATACACATCTTAGTGATTTTGAATGGATGTCAATGGTTCTTTGTTGCTAGGGTGCTTTAAATGGTTGCTAGGGCGTGGCTAAGTAGTTCACATGATGAAAGCTGAAGACTGATTACTCACCCAATGAAAACAAAGCAACTATCATGTCTCTAGGACATTCTGATCTGAAGATATCTTACTGTAATTGAAATCAATAAATGTGGTTGCTAGGGTGCTCTAAATTGTTGGTAGGGAGTGGCTTGGCAGCTGCCAATGATGAATCTCCAAAGGCTGCTTGTCAGTATGAATGATATAAACCAACTCCCATGCCTCTGTGACATTCAGAATGGAAGATCTCTCTCTTTGGATTTGGTTAATAAGGTGCTCGAAAATGGTTGCTAGGGAGGGGTTAGGAAGTGTTGAGGGGATTCATGATTGGCTGTTTTACTGCCCCAAGTCAAACGAGACCACCCTCGTGTTTCTATGATAATTCAGTCTGGAGATATCCCTTTGATCTCTTTCAATGGAAGTCTATGGGACTTGTTGCTAAGGTGCTCTAAATGGTTGCTAGGGCGTGGCTTGATAGCTTCACAATGATCCTGAGAGACTGATTGGTCGTCTGAGTAAAATGAGCCCGCCCCCTTGTCTCTAAGACACTGTGATCCAGAGTTATGTTAAATACAAAATGACATTTCATGGGCCGTCCTACACCATAGACTTAACATTGGGGCAACTTTGGGCAGCTCCTGCCCCCCAGGGGTGCAACTTTTACCCCATTGTGAGGTATGTTCTCACAGAGCCTGTCAGCCTCTTCAAATGTGGTAAATCACACGTCTCTGTGAAATCCTCGCTCTGAGCTATGACTCGTCAAAGTTCGGCGCAATGTTAAGTCAATGGGATTTTTTGGCCCAATTTTTTGCCCCTGGGGCAAACACCGTACCCCCAATCGCTTATAAAAGTCATAGCACACCATTCCCAAATAATCCGCACGATTTGACGCCTCATTCGTGGGTCTGCGACCAAAAGATTTTGCAAAAAATTCCATTGACTTACATTGGGGCAACTTAGGGCAGCTCCTGCCCCCCAGGGGTGCAACTTTTACCCCATTGTGAGGTATGTTCTCACAGAGCCTGTCAGCCTCTTCAAATGTGGTAAATCACACGTCTCTGCGAAATCCTCGCTCTGAGTTATGACTCGTCAAAGTTCGGCTCAATGTTAAGTCAATGGGATTTTTTGCCCAATTTTTTGCCCCTGGAGCAAATACCGTACCCCCAATCGCTTATAAAAGTCATAGCACACCATTCCCAAATAATCCGCACGATTTGACGCCTCATTCCTGGGTCTGTGACAAAAGCTGCGGGAGGAGTAGCGCGCCAATCTTTTGTCCAGAATAATAATAATAACTAGAATGTACATTTCCTGAAGAAAATGTGAGTGGTGCTTGCCGTGCCAAAATTTCTTACCACAATGTCCCACCTACTGCCCAAAGTTGAAAGAGGCCACCCACATGACAGTAGGATGTTCTGGTGCAGAGATATTGGTGTTGTTCCATGGTTGCTAGGGAAACCCATCTGGTTGATATGCAGTTACTAAGGTGACAGCCACCAATTCTACTTACCATCCTGAGTAAAATAAGTCAACCCAGAAGTCTGTACGATTTTGTAGTACAGAGATATGTGATTTGTTACTTGGTTGCTAGGGTAACCCCATCTGGTTGCTAGGCAGTTACCAAGTCGACAGCCAACAATGCTCCTTGCCATCCTGAGTGAAATAAGTCAACCCGGAAGTCTCTGTGATTTTCTTGTGCAGAGATATTTGATTTGTATCTTGGTTGCTAGGGTAACCCCATCTGGTTGCTAGGCAGTTACCAAGTCGACAGCCAACAATGCTCCTTGCCATCCTGAGTGAAATAAGTCAACCCGGAAGTCTCTGTGATTTTCTTGTGCAGAGATATTTGATTTGTTTCTTGGTTGCTAGGGTAACCCCATCTGGTTGCTAGGCAGTTACCAAGGTGACAGCCAACAATGCTCCTTGCCATCCTGAGTGAAATAAGTCAACCCGGAAGTCTCTGTGATTTTCTTGTGCAGAAATATTTGATTTGTTTTTTGGTTGCTAGGGTAACCCCATCTGGTTGCTAGGCAGTTACCAAGGTGACAGCCAACAATGCTCCTTGCCATCCTGAGTGAAATAAGTCAACCCGGAAGTCTCTGTGATGTTCTTGTGCAGAGATATGTGATTTGTTTCTTGGTTGCTAGGGTAACCCCATTTGGTTGCTAGGCAGTTACCAGGGTGATATTTATCAAGTCTACTTTCCATCCTGAGTGAAATAAGTCAACCCGGAAGTCTTTACGTCATTCTGATCCTAAGATACACATCTTAGTGATTTTGAATGGATGTCAATGGTTCTTTGTTGCTAGGGTGCTTTAAATGGTTGCTAGGGCGTGGATAAGTAGTTCACATGATGAAAGCTGAAGACTGATTACTCACCCAATTAAAACAAAGCAACTATCATGTCTCTAGGACATTCTGATCTGAAGATATCTTACTGTAATTGAAATCAATAAATGTGGTTGCTAGGGTGCTCTAAATTGTTGCTAGGGAGTGGCTTGGCAGCTGCCAATGATGAATCTCCAAAGGCTGCTTGTCAGTATGAATGATATAAACCAACTCCCATGCTTTTGTGACATTCAGAATGGAAGATATCTCTCTTTGGATTTTGGTTGCTAAGGTGCTCGAAAATGGTTGCTAGGGAGGGGCTAGGAAGTGTTGAGGGGATTCATGATTGGCTGTTTTACTGCCCCAAGTCAAACGAGACCACCCTCGTGTTTCTATGATAATTCAGTCCGGATAAATCCCTTTGATCTCTTTCAATGGAAGTCTATGGGACTTGTTGCTAAGGTGCTGTAAATGGTTGCTAGGGCGTGGCTTGATAGCTTCACAATGATCCTGAGAGACTGATTGGTCGTCTGAGTAAAATGAGGCCGGCCCCTTGTCTAAGACACTGTGATCCAGAGTTATGTTCAATACAAAATGTACCATTGACTTAACATTGGGGCAAATTTGGGCAGCTACTGCCCCCCAGGGGTGGAACTTTTACCCCATTGTGAGGTATGTTCTCACAGAGCCTGTTAGCCTCTTCAAATGTGGTAAATCACACGTGTCTGTGAAATCCTTGCTCTGAGCTATGACTTGTCAAAGTTCGGCGCAATGTTAAGTCAATGGGATTTTTTGCCCAATTTTTTACCCCTGGGGCAAATACCGTACCCCCGATCACTTTTCAAAAATCATAGCACACCATTCCCAAATAATCCGCACGATTTGACGCCTCATTCGTGGGTCTGCGACCAAAAAATTTTGCAAAAAATTCCATTGACTTACATTGGGGCAACTTTGGGCAGCTCCTGCCCCCCAGGGGTAAAACTTTTACCCCATTGTGAGGTATGTTCTCACAGAGCCTGTCAGCCTCTTCAAATGTGGTAAATCACACGTCTCTGCGAAATCATCGCTCTGAGCTATTACTCGTCAAAGTTCGGCTCAATGTTAAGTCAATGGGATTTTTTGCCCAGTTTTTTGCCCCTGGGGCAAACACCGTACCCCCGATCGCTAATAAAAGTCATAGCACACCATTCCCAAATAATCCGCACGATTTGACGCCTCATTCGTGGGTCTGTGACAAAAGCTGCGGGAGGAGTAGCGCGCCAAACTTTTGTCCGGAATAATAATAATAATAATAATAATAACTAGAATGTACATTTCCTGAAGAAAATGTGAGTGGTGCTTGCCGTGGCAAAATTTCTTACCACAATGTCCCACCTACTGCCCAAAGTTGAAAGAGGCCACCCCCATGACAGTAGGATGTTCTGGTGCAGAGATATTGGTGTTGTTCCATGGTTGCTAGGGAAACCCATCTGGTTGATATGCAGTTACTAAGGTGACAGCCACCAATGCTACTTACCATCCTGAGTAAAATAAGTCAACCCGGAAGTCTCTACGATTTTGTAGTACAGAGATATGTGATTTGTTTCTTGGTTGCTAGGGTAACCCCATCTGGTTGCTAGGCAGTTACCAAGGTGGCAGGCAACAATGCTCCTTGCCATCCTGAGTGAAATAAGTCAACCTGGAAGTCTCTGTGATTTTCTAGTACAGAGATATGTGATTTGTTTCTTGGTTGCTAGGGTAACCCCATCTGGTCGCTAGACAGTTACCAAGGTGACAGCCAACAATGTTCCTTGCCATCCTGAGTGAAATAAGTCAACCCAGATTTCTCTGTGATTTTCCAGTACAGAGATATGTGATTTGTTTCTTGGTTGCTAGGGTAACCCCATCTGGTTGCTAGGCAGTTACCAAGGTGGCAGGCAACAATGCTCCTTGCCATCCTGAGTGAAATAAGTCAACCTGGAAGTCTCTGTGATTTTCTTGTGCAGAGATATGTGATTTGTTTCTTGGTTGCTAGGGTAACCCCATCTGGTTGCTAGGCAGTTACCAAGGTGACAGCAAACAATGCTCCTTGCCATCCTGAGTGAAATAATTCAACCCGGAAGTCTCTGTGATTTTCTTTTGCAGAGATATGTGATTTGTTTCATGGTTGCTAGGGTAACCCCATTTGGTTGCTAGGCAGTTACCAAAGTAACATCCAACAATGCTCCTTGCCATCTTGAGTGAAATAAGTCAACTCGGAAGTCTCTACGATTTTGTAGTGCAAAGATATGAGATTTGTTACTTGGTTGCTATGGTAAACCCATTTGGTTGCTAGGCAGTTACCAGGGTGATATTTATCAAGTCTACTTTCCATCCTGAGTGAAATAAGTCAACCCGGAAGTCTCTACGACATTCTGATCCTAAGATACACATCTTAGTGATTTTGAATGGATGTCAATGGTGTTTTGTTGCTAGGGTGCTTTAAATGGTTGCTAGGGCATGGCTAAGTTGTTCATATGATGAAAGCTGAAGACTGGTTACTCACCCAATGAAAACAAAGCAACTATCATGTCTCTAGGACATTCTGATCTGAAGATATCTTACTGTAATTGAAATCAATAAATGTGGTTGCTAGAGTGCTCTAAATTGTTGCTAGGGAGTGGCTTGGCAGCTGCCAATGATGAATCACCAAAGGCTGCTTGTCAGTATGAATGATATAAACCAACTCCCATGCTTCTGTGACATTCAGAAAGGAAGATATCTCTCTTTGGATTTTGGTTGCTAAGGTGCTCGAAAATGGTTGCTAGGGAGGGGCTAGGAAGTGTTGAGGGGATTCATGATTGGCTGTTTTACTGCCCCAAGTCAAATGAGACCACCCTCGTGTTTCTATGATAATTCAGTCCGGAGAAATCCCTTTGATCTCTTTCAATGGAAGTCTATGGGACTTGTTGCTAAGGTACTGTAAATGGTTGCTAGGGCGTGGCTTGATAGCTTCACAATGATTCTGAGAGACTGATTGGTCATCTGAGTAAAATGAGCCCGCCCCCTTGTCTCTAAGACACTGTGATCCAGAGTTATGTTCAATACACAATTTACCATAGACTTAACATTGGGGCAAATTTGGGCAGCTCCTGCCCCCAAGGGGTGCAACTTTTACCCCATTGTGAGGTATGTTCTCACAGAGCCTGTCAGCCTCTTCAAATGTGGTAAATCACACGTCTGTGTGAAATCCTCGCTCTGAGCTATGACTCGTCAAAGTTCGGCGCAATGTTAAGTCAATGGGATTTTTTGGCCCAATTTTTTGCCCCTGGGGCAAATACCATACCCCCGATCGCTTATAAAAGTCATAGCACACCATTCCCAAATAATCCGCACGATTTGACGCCTCATTCGTAGGTCTGTGACCAAAAAATTTTGCAAAAAATTCCATTGACTTACATTGGGGCAACTTTGGGCAGCTCCTGCCCCCCAGGGGTAAAAGTTTTACCCCATTGTGAGGTATGTTCTCACAGAGCCTGTCAGCCTCTTCAAATCTTGTAAATCACACGTCTCTGTGAAATCCTCGCTCTGAGCTATGACTCGTCAAAGTTCGGCTCAATGTTAAGTCAATGGGATTTTTTGCCCAATTTTTTGCCCCTGGGGCAAACACCGTACCCCCGATCGCTTATAAAAGTCATAGCACACCTCTCCTCAATGAGCCGCACGATTTGACACCTCATTCATGGGTCTATGCCAAAAGGTGCGGGACGAGTTAGGTGCCGAAGTTTTGTACGGAAGAAGAAGAAGAAGAAGAAGAAGAAGAAAAATAAGTATGTGAGATTACAATAGTGTTGCTTTGCAAGCACCACTAATAACTAGATTATAAAGTTTGAGTACAAACTTTAGGTTGGCTTGAGAAAGCCTAGCATAAAGTTTGAAGTAGCTTTAAAAGTTTGAAGATTTAAGGTTTTTAGTTTGATGTAATTATTAGTAGTTTTCAATGTTCAAAGTTTAGAGATTATAAAACTATTCAGTCTATCAAATAGATTAGATAGATAGATAGATAGATAGATAGATAGATAGATAGATAGATAGATAGATAGATAGATAGATAGATATTGACCCTCAGATAGATAGATAGATAGATAGATAGATAGATAGATAGATAGATAGAGTATGATAGATAGATAGATAGATAGATAGATAGATAGATAGATAGATATTGACCATCAGATAGATAGATAGATAGATAGATAGATAGATAGATAGATAGATAGTTATTGACCCTCAGATAGATAGATAGATAGATAGATAGTTATTGACCCTCAGATAGATAGATAGATAGATATTGACCCTCAAATAGACAGATAGATAGATAGATAGATAGATAGATAGATAGATAGATAGAGATAGTTATTGACCCTCAGATAGATAGATAGATAGATAGATAGATATTGACCCTCAGATAGATAGATAGATATTGACCCTCAGATAGATAGATAGATAGATAGATAGATAGATAGATAGATATTGACCCTCAGATAGATAGATAGATATTGACCCTCAGATAGATAGATAGATAGATAGATAGATAGATAGATAGATAGATAGATAGATAGTTATTAACCCTCAGATAGATAGATAGAGAGATAGATATTGATCCTTAGATAGATAGATAGATATTGACCCTCAGATAGATAGATAGATAGATAGATATTAACCCTCAGATAGATAGATAGTTCGAAAGATAGATATAGATAGATTGATAAATAGACAGACAGACATACAGATAGATAGATAGATCCTTGCAACCCTGAGTCCCATGAACAAAACCAGAAGTCTTTATGTTGTTCTGGTGCAGAGATATGTAATTTGTTACTTGGTTGCTAGGGTAACCCTATCTGGTTGCTAGGCAGTTACCAGAGTAATACATATCAAGGCTACTTTCCATCATGAGTGAAATAAGTCAACCTGGAAGTCTCTACGATTTTCTGTTAAATAGATATGTGATTTGTTACTTGGTTGCTAGGCTATCCCCATCTGGTTGCTAGGCAGTTACCAAAGTGTTACTCATAAGGCTCCTTGCAATCCTGAGTGAAATATGTCAACCCCTAAGTCTCTACGATATTCTGGTTCAAAGATATGTGAATTGTTACTTGGTTGCTAGGGTAACCCTGTCTGGTTGCTATGCAGTTACCAGGGTGATACTTATCAAGCCTCCTTTCCATCTTGAGTGAATAAAGTCAACCCGCAAGTCTGTATGATTTAATGGTGCAGAGATATGTGATTTGTTATTTGGTTGCTAGGGTAACCCTGTCTGGTTGCTATGCAGTTACCAGGGTGATCCTTATCAAGCCTCCTTTCCATCCTGAGTGAATTAAGTCAACCCAGATGTCTCTACGGTTTTCTGGAGCAGAAATATATGATTTGTTACTTGGTTGCTAGGGTAACCCAATCTGGTTGCTAGGCAGTTACCAGAGTGATGCATATCAAGGCTACTTTCCATCCAGAGTGAAATAAGTGAAACAGGACGTCTCTACGATTTTCTGGTGCAGAGATATGTGATTTGTAACTTGGTTGCTAGGGTAACACCATCTGGTTGCTAGGCAGTTACCAAAGTGATACTCATAAGGCTCCTTGCAATCCTGAGTGAAATATGTCAACCCCTAAGTCTCTACGATGTTCTGGTTAAAAGATATGTGATTTGTTACTTGGTTGCTAGGGTAACCATATCTGGTTGCTATGCAGTAACCAGGGTGATACATATCAAGCCTCCTTTCCATCCTGAGTGAATAAAGTCAACCCGGAAGTCTGTATGAATTTCTGGTGCAGAGATATGTGATTTGTTATTTGGTTGCTAGGGTAACCCTGTCTGGTTGCTATGCAGTTACCAGGGTGATAACTTGTCAAGCCTCCTTTCCATCCTGAGTGAATTAAGTCAACCCGGAAGTCTGTATGAATTTCTGGTGCAGAGATATGTGATTTGTTATTTGGTTGCTAGGGTAACCCTGTCTGGTTGCTATGCAGTTACCAGGGTGATGCATATCAAGGCTACTCTCCATCCTGTGTGAAATATGTCAACTCCTAAGTCTCTACGATGTTCTGGTTCAAAGATATGTGATTTGTTACTTGGTTGGTTGCTAGGGTAACCACATCTGGTTGCTAGGCAGTTACCAGAGTGATACATATCAAGCCTCCTTTCCATCCTGAGTGAAATAAGTGAAACAGGAAGTCTCTACGATTTTCTGGTGCAAAGATATGTGATTTGTTACTTGGTTGCTAGGGTAACCCCATCTGGTTGCTAGGCAGTTACCAAGGTGACAGCCAACAGTGCTCCTTGCCATCCTGAGTGAAAGAAGTCAATCCGGAAGTCTCTGTGATTTTCTAGTACAGAGATATGTGATTTGTTTCTTGGTTGCTAGGGTAACCCCATCTGGTCGCTAGGTAGTTACCAGGTGACAGCCAACAATGCTCCTTGCAATCCTGAGTGAAATAAGTCAACCCAGATTTCTCTGTGATTTTCTAGTACAGAGATATGTGATTTGTTTCTTGGTTGCTAGGGTAATCACATCTGGTTGCTAGGCAGTTACCAGAGTGATACATATCAAGGCTACTTTCCATCCTGAGTGAAATAAGTGAAACAGGAAGTCTGTATGAATTTCTGGTGCAGATATATGTGATTTGTTACTTGGTTGCTAGGGTAACCCCGTCTGGTTGCTAAGCAGTTACCAGAGTGATACATATCAAGGCTACTTTCCATCCTGAGTGAAATAAGTCAACCCGGAAGTCTCTCTGATTTTCTGTTGCAGAGATATGTGATTTGTTACTTGGTTGCTAGGGTAATCACATCTGGTTGCTAGGCAGTTACCAGAGTGATACATATCAAGGCTACTTTCCATCCTGAGTGAAATAAGTGAAACAGGAAGTCTCTACGATTTTCTGGTGCAGAGATATGTGATTTGTTAGTTGGTTGCTAGGGTAACCCCATCTGGTTGCTAGGCAGTTACCAGGTTGATACTTATCAAGCCTCCTTTCCATACTGAGTGAATCAAGTCAACCTGGAAGCTACTATACTGTGGCTATGAAGATTTTAGGTCATTACTTATTGGCTGCTTGATAAAAGAAATCCTCTGAGGGAGAGAGAGAGGGAGAGACGCAGGGCTGACAGGCCCTTTTTTGTCTGTGTGTGTGAAAACGTCAGTTGGGATTTAAATTTCTGAACATTCCGCAATGTTAATCAATGGGAGTTTTTCCGAGTTTTGATCGTCATTTTTAGGAAAACCGTAAGTCCGATCAGTTAGAAAAGATATAGCACACTATTCGGGATTAGTCTGAAGGTCTGTGCCGAGTTTGGTGCATGTAGCTTAAAAGCTCTAGGAGGAGTTACATTTAGAAATTTAGTCTCAGAATAATAATAATAATAATAAGTTTAAATAGGATTTCAGTAAGTTGGCTTTCTCAAGCCAACCTAATAAGTATGCAAGAGAACAATAGTGATGCTTTGCCTATGGCAAGCACCACTAATAATAATAATAATAATAAGTTTAAATAGGATTTCAGTAAGTTGGCTTTCTCAAGCCAACCTAATAAGTTTAAATAGGATTTCAGTAAGTTGGCTTTCTCAAGCCAACCTAACTAGATTAAAAAGTTTGACTACAAACTTTAGGTTGGCTTGAGAAAGCCTAGCATAAAGTTTGAAGTAGTTGTAAAAGTTTGAAGATTTAAGGTTTTTATTTTGATGTAATTATAAGTATTAGTAGTTATCAAAGTTCAAAGTTTAAAGATTATAAGACCATTCAGTCTATCAAATAGATTAGATAGATAGATAGATATTGACCCTCAGATAGATAGATAGATAGATAGATAGATAGATAGATAGATTGATAGATAGATAGATAGATAGATAGATAGATATTGACCCTCAGATAGATAGATAGATAGATAGATAGATATTGACCCTCAGATAGATAGATAGATAGATAGATAGATAGATAGATAGATATTGACCCTCAGATAGATAGATAGATAGATAGATAGATAGATAGATATTGACCCTCAGATAGATAGATAGATAGATAGATAGAAAGATATTGACCCTCAGATAGATAGATAGATATTGACCCATAGATAGATAGATAGATAGATTGATAGATAGATAGATATTAACCCTCAGATAGATAGATAGATTGAAAGATAGATATAGATAGATTGATAAATAGACAGAAAGACAGATAGATAGATCCTTGCTACCCTGAGTCCCATGAACAAAACCAGAAGTCTTTATGTTGTTCTGGTGCAGAGATATGTAATTTGTTACTTGGTTGCTAGGGTAACCCCATCTGGTTGCTAGGCAGTTACCAGAGTAATACATATCAAGGCTACTTTCCATCATGAGTGAAATAAGTCAACCCGGAAGTCTCTACGATTTTCTGTTAAATAGATATGTGATTTGTTACTTGGTTGCTAGGCTATCCCCATCTGGTTGTTAGGCAGTTACCAAAGTGTTACTCATAAGGCTCCTTGCAATCCTGAGTGAAATATGTCAACCCCAAAGTCTCTACGATGTTCTGGTTCAAAGATATGTGAATTGTTACTTGGTTGCTAGGGTAACCCTGTCTGGTTGCTATGCAGTTACCAGGGTGATACTTATCAAGCCTCCTTTCCATCTTGAGTGAATAAAGTCAACCCGCAAGTCTGTATGATTTAATGGTGCAGAGATATGTGATTTGTTATTTGGTTGCTAGGGTAACCCTGTCTGGTTGCTATGCAGTTACCAGGGTGATACTTATCAAGCCTCCTTTCCATCCTGAGTGAATTAAGTCAACCCAGATGTTTCTACGATTTTCTGGAGCAGAAATATATGATTTGTTACTTGGTTGCTAGGGTAACCCAATCTGGTTGCTAGGCAGTTACCAGAGTGATGCATATCAAGGCTACTTTCCATTCTGAGTGAAATAAGTCAAACAGGAAGTCTCTACGATTTTCTGGTGCAGAGATATGTGATTTGTTACTTGGTTGCTAGGGTAACCCCATCTGGTTGCTAGGCAGTTACAAAAGTGCTACTCATAAGGCTCCTTGCAATCCTGTGTGAAATATGTCAACCCCTAAGTCTCTACGAAGTTCTGGTTCAATGATATGTGATTTATTACTTGGTTGCTAGGGTAACCCCATCTGGTTGCTATGCAGTTACCAGGGTGATAACTTGTCAAGCCTCCTTTCCATCCTGAGTGAATAAAGTCAACCCGCAAGTCTGTATGATTTTCTGGTGCAGAGATATGTGATTTGTTATTTGGTTGCTAGGGTAACCCTGTCTGGTTGCTATGCAGTTACCAGGGTGATACTTATCAAGCCTCCTTTCCATCCTGAGTGAATTAAGTCAACCCAGATGTCTCTACGATTTTCTGGAGCAGAAATATATGATTTGTAACTTGGTTGCTAGGGTAACCCTATCTGGTTGCTAGGCAGTTACCAGAGTGATACATATCAAGCATCCTTTCCATCCTGGGTGAAATAAGTGAAACAGGAAGTCTCTACGATTTTCTGGTGCAAAGATATGTGATTTGTTACTTGGTTGCTATGGTATCCATATCTGGTTGCTAGGCAGTTACCAGAGTGATACATATCAAGGCTACTTTCCATCCTGAGTGAAATAAGTGAAACAGGAAGTCACTACGATTTTCTGGTGCAGAGATATGTGATTTGTTACTTGGTTGCTATGGTAATCACATCTGGTTGCTAGGCAGTTACCAGAGTGATACATATCAAGCCTACTTTCCATCCTGAGTGAAATTAGTGAAACAGGTAGTCACTACGATTTTCTGGTGCAGAGATATGTGATTTGTTACTTGGTTGCTAGGGTAACCCCATCTGGTTGCTAGGCAGTTACCAGAGTGATACATATCAAGGCTACTTTCCATCCTGAATGAAATAAGTTAAACAGGAAGTCTGTATGATTTTCTGGTGCAGAAATATGTGGTTTGTTATTTGGTTGCTAGGGTAACCCTGTCTGGTTGCTATGCAGTTACCAGGGTAATACTTATCAAGCCTCCTTTCCATACTGAGTGAATCAAGTCAACCTGGAAGCTACTATACTGTGGCTATGAAGATTTTAGGTCATTACTTATTGGCTGCTTGATAAAATAAATCCTCTGAGGGAGAGAGAGAGGGAGAGACGCAGGGGTGACAGGCCCTTTTTTGTCTGTGTGTGTGAAAATGTCAGTTGGGATTTAAATTTCTGAACATTCCGCAATATTAAGTCAATAGGAGTTTTTACGAGTTTTGATCGTCATTTTTAGGAAAACCGTAAGTCCGATCAGTTAGAAAAGATATAGCACACTCTTCGGGATTAGTCTGAAGGTCTGTGCCGAGTTTGGTGCATGTAGCTTAAAAGTTCTAGGAGGAGTTAGATTTAGAAATTTAGTCTCAGAAAAATAATAATAATAACTAGATTAAAAAGTTTGAGTACAAACTTTAGGTTGGCTTGAGAAAGCCTAGCATAAAGTTTGAAGTAGTTGTAAAAGTTTGAAGATTTACGGTTTCTAGTTTGATGTAATTATAAGTAGTAGTTTTCAAAGTTCAAAGTTTAGAGATTATAAAACCATTCAGTCTATCAAATAGATTAGATAGATAGATAGATAGATAGATAGATAGATAGATAGATAGGTAGAGTATGACCCACAGATAGATAGATAGATAGATAGATAGATAGATAGATAGATAGATAGATAGATATTGACCATCAGATAGATAGATCGATAGATAGATCGATAGATAGATAGATAGATAGATAGATTGATAGAGTATGACCCACAGATAGATAGATAGATAGATAGATAGATAGATAGATAGATAGATATTGACCCTCAGATAGATAGATAGATAGATAGATAGATAGATAGATAGAGTATGACCCACAGATAGATAGATAGATAGATATTGACCATCAGATAGATAGATCGATAGATAGATAGATAGAGTATGACCCACAGATAGATAGATAGATAGATAGATAGATAGATAGATAGATAGATAGAGTATGACCCACAGATAGATAGATAGATAGTTATTGACCCTCAGATAGATAGATAGATAGATAGATAGATAGATAGATAGATAGATATTGACCCTCAGATAGATAGATAGATAGATAGATAGAAAGATATTGACCCTCAGATAGATAGATAGATATTGACCCATAGATAGATAGATAGATAGATTGATAGATAGATAGATATTAACCCTCAGATAGATAGATAGATTGAAAGATAGATATAGATAGATTGATAAATAGACAGAAAGACAGATAGATAGATCCTTGCTACCCTGAGTCCCATGAACAAAACCAGAAGTCTTTATGTTGTTCTGGTGCAGAGATATGTAATTTGTTACTTGGTTGCTAGGGTAACCCCATCTGGTTGCTAGGCAGTTACCAGAGTAATACATATCAAGGCTACTTTCCATCATGAGTGAAATAAGTCAACCCGGAAGTCTCTACGATTTTCTGTTAAATAGATATGTGATTTGTTACTTGGTTGCTAGGCTATCCCCATCTGGTTGTTAGGCAGTTACCAAAGTGTTACTCATAAGGCTCCTTGCAATCCTGAGTGAAATATGTCAACCCCAAAGTCTCTACGATGTTCTGGTTCAAAGATATGTGAATTGTTACTTGGTTGCTAGGGTAACCCTGTCTGGTTGCTATGCAGTTACCAGGGTGATACTTATCAAGCCTCCTTTCCATCTTGAGTGAATAAAGTCAACCCGCAAGTCTGTATGATTTAATGGTGCAGAGATATGTGATTTGTTATTTGGTTGCTAGGGTAACCCTGTCTGGTTGCTATGCAGTTACCAGGGTGATACTTATCAAGCCTCCTTTCCATCCTGAGTGAATTAAGTCAACCCAGATGTTTCTACGATTTTCTGGAGCAGAAATATATGATTTGTTACTTGGTTGCTAGGGTAACCCAATCTGGTTGCTAGGCAGTTACCAGAGTGATGCATATCAAGGCTACTTTCCATTCTGAGTGAAATAAGTCAAACAGGAAGTCTCTACGATTTTCTGGTGCAGAGATATGTGATTTGTTACTTGGTTGCTAGGGTAACCCCATCTGGTTGCTAGGCAGTTACAAAAGTGATACTCATAAGGCTCCTTGCAATCCTGTGTGAAATATGTCAACCCCTAAGTCTCTACGAAGTTCTGGTTCAATGATATGTGATTTATTACTTGGTTGCTAGGGTAAACCTATCTGGTTGCTATGCAGTTACCAGGGTGATAACTTGTCAAGCCTCCTTTCCATCCTGAGTGAATAAAGTCAACCCGCAAGTCTGTATGATTTTCTGGTGCAGAGATATGTGATTTGTTATTTGGTTGCTAGGGTAACCCTGTCTGGTTGCTATGCAGTTACCAGGGTGATACTTATCAAGCCTCCTTTCCATCCTGAGTGAATTAAGTCAACCCAGATGTCTCTACGATTTTCTGGAGCAGAAATATATGATTTGTAACTTGGTTGCTAGGGTAACCCTATCTGGTTGCTAGGCAGTTACCAGAGTGATACATATCAAGCATCCTTTCCATCCTGGGTGAAATAAGTGAAACAGGAAGTCTCTACGATTTTCTGGTGCAAAGATATGTGATTTGTTACTTGGTTGCTATGGTATCCATATCTGGTTGCTAGGCAGTTACCAGAGTGATACATATCAAGGCTACTTTCCATCCTGAGTGAAATAAGTGAAACAGGAAGTCACTACGATTTTCTGGTGCAGAGATATGTGATTTGTTACTTGGTTGCTATGGTAATCACATCTGGTTGCTAGGCAGTTTCCAGAGTGATACATATCAAGCCTACTTTCCATCCTGAGTGAAATTAGTGAAACAGGAAGTCACTACGATTTTCTGGTGCAGAGATATGTGATTTGTTACTTGGTTGCTAGGGTAACCCCATCTGGTTGCTAGGCAGTTACCAGAGTGATACATATCAAGGCTACTTTCCATCCTGAATGAAATAAGTGAAACAGGAAGTCTGTATGATTTTCTGGTGCAGAAATATGTGGTTTGTTATTTGGTTGCTAGGGTAACCCTGTCTGGTTGCTATGCAGTTACCAGGGTAATACTTATCAAGCCTCCTTTCCATACTGAGTGAATCAAGTCAACCTGGAAGCTACTATACTGTGGCTATGAAGATTTTAGGTCATTACTTATTGGCTGCTTGATAAAATAAATCCTCTGAGGGAGAGAGAGAGGGAGAGACGCAGGGGTGACAGGCCCTTTTTTGTCTGTGTGTGTGAAAATGTCAGTTGGGATTTAAATTTCTGAACATTCCGCAATATTAAGTCAATAGGAGTTTTTACGAGTTTTGATCGTCATTTTTAGGAAAACCGTAAGTCCGATCAGTTAGAAAAGATATAGCACACTCTTCGGGATTAGTCTGAAGGTCTGTGCCGAGTTTGGTGCATGTAGCTTAAAAGTTCTAGGAGGAGTTAGATTTAGAAATTTAGTCTCAGAAAAATAATAATAATAACTAGATTAAAAAGTTTGAGTACAAACTTTAGGTTGGCTTGAGAAAGCCTAGCATAAAGTTTGAAGTAGTTGTAAAAGTTTGAAGATTTACGGTTTCTAGTTTGATGTAATTATAAGTAGTAGTTTTCAAAGTTCAAAGTTTAGAGATTATAAAACCATTCAGTCTATCAAATAGATTAGATAGATAGATATATAGATAGATAGATAGATAGATAGATAGATAGATAGATAGATAGATAGATAGATAGGTAGAGTATGACCCACAGATAGATAGATAGATAGATAGATAGATAGATAGATAGATATTGACCATCAGATAGATAGATCGATAGATAGATAGATAGATAGATAGATAGATAGATAGATAGAGTATGACCCACAGATAGATAGATAGATAGATAGATAGATATTGACCCTCAGATAGATAGATAGATAGATAGATAGATAGAGTATGACCCACAGATAGATAGATAGATAGATATTGACCATCAGATAGATAGATCGATAGATAGATAGATAGAGTATGACCCACAGATAGATAGATAGATAGATAGATAGATAGATAGATAGATAGATAGATAGAGTATGACCCACAGATAGATAGATAGATAGATAGATAGATAGATAGATAGATATTGACCATCAGATAGATAGATAGAGTTATTGACCATCAGATAGACAGATAGATAGATAGATAGATAGATAGATAGATAGATAGATAGATAGATAGATAGATAGATATTGATCCTCAGATAGATAGATAGATATTGACCCTCAGATAGATAGATAGATAGTCATTGACCCTTAGATAGATAGATAGATATTGACCGTCAGATCTATATAGGTAGATAGATAGTCATAGACCCTGAGATATAGATAGATAGAGTATGACCCACAGATAGATAGATAGATAGTTATTGACCCTCAGATAGATAGATAGATAGATAGATAGATAGATAGATAGATAGATAGATAGATAGATAGATATTGACCCTCAGATAGATAGATAGATAGATAGATAGATAGATATTGACCCTCAGATAGATAGATAGATAGATAGATATTGACCCTCAGATAGATAGATAGATAGATAGATAGATAGATAGATATTGACCCTCAGATAGATAGATAGATAGATAGATAGATAGATATTGACCCTCAGATAGATAGATAGATAGATAGATAGATAGATAGATATTAACCCTCAGATAGATAGACAGTTCGAAAGATAGATATAGATAGACTGATAAATAGACAGACAGACAGACAGATAGATAGATAGATCCTTGCTACCCTGAGTCCCATGAACAAAACCAGAAGTCTTTATGTTGTTCTGGTGCAGAGATATGTAATTTGTTACTTGGTTGCTATGGTAACCCCATCTGGTTGCTAGGCAGTTACCAGAGTAATACATATCAAGGCTACTTTCCATCATGAGTGAAATAAGTCAACCCGGAAGTCTCTACGATTTTCTGTTAAATAGATATGTGATTTGTTACTTGGTTGCTAGGCTATCCCCATCTGGTTGCTAGGCAGTTACCAAAGTGTTACTCATAAGGCTCCTTGCAATCCTGTGTGAAATATGTCAACCAATAAGTCTCTACGAAGTTTTGGTTCAAAGATATGTGATTTATTACTTGGTTGCTAGGGTAACCCTGTCTGGTTGCTATGCAGTTACCAGGGTGATAACTTGTCAAGCCTCCTTTCCATCCTGAGTGAATAAAGTCAACCCGCAAGTCTGTATGATTTTCTGGTGCAGAGATATGTGATTTGTTATTTGGTTGCTAGGGTAACCCTGTCTGGTTGCTATGCAGTTACCAGGGTGATACTTATCAAGCCTCCTTTCCATCCTGAGTGAATTAAGTCAACCCAGATGTCTCTACGATTTTCTGGTGCAGAAATATATGATTTGTTATTTGGTTGCTAGGGTAACCCATCTGGTTGCTAGGCAGTTACCAGAGTGATGCATATCAAGGCTACTTTCCATCCTGTGTGAAATATGTCAACCCCTAAGTCTCTACGATGTTCTGGTTCAAAGATATGTGATTTGTTACTTGGTTGCTAGGGTAACCACATCTGGTTGCTATGCAGTTACCAGAGTGATACATATCAAGCCTACTTTCCATCCTGAGTGAAATAAGTGAAACAGGAAGTCTCTATGATTTTCTGTTGCAGAGATATGTGATTTGTTACTTGGTTGCTAGGGTAACCACATACGGTTGCTAGGCAGTTACCAGAGTGATACATATCAAGGCTACTTTCCATCCTGAGTGAAATAAGTGAAACAGGAAGTCTCTACGATTTTCTGGTGCAGAGATATGTGATTTGTTACTTGGTTGCTAGGGTAATCACATCTGGTTGCTAGGCAGTTATCAGAGTGATACATATCAAGGCTACTTTCCATCCTGAGTGAAATAAGTCAACCCGGAAGTCTCTCTGATTTTCTGTTGCAGAGATTTGTGATTTGTTACTTGGTTGCTAGGGTAATCACATCTGGTTGCTAGGCAGTTACCAGAGTGATACATATCAAGGCTACTTTCCATCCTGAGTGAAATAAGTGAAACAGGAAGTCTCTACGATTTTCTGGTGCAGATATATGTGATTTGTTACTTGGTTGCTAGGGTAACCCCATTTGGTTGCTAGGCAGTTACCAGAGTGATACATATCAAGGCTACTTTCCATCCTGAGTGAATCAAGTCAATCCGGAAGTCTCTATGATTTTCTGATGCAGAGATATGTGATTTGTTACTTGGTTGCTAGGGTAATCACATCTGGTTGCTAGGCAGTTACCAGAGTGATACATATCAAGGCTACTTTCCATCCTGAGTGAAATAAGTCAACCCGGAAGTCTCTCTGATTTTCTGTTGCAGAGATATGTGATTTGTTACTTGGTTGCTAGGGTAATCACATCTGGTTGCTAGGCAGTTACCAGAGTGATACATATCAAGGCTACTTTCCATCCTGAGTGAAATAAGTGAAACAGGAAGTCTCTACGATTTTCTGGTGCAGATATATGTGATTTGTTACTTGGTTGCTAGGGTAACCCCGTCTGGTTGCTAGGCAGTTACCAGAGTGATACATATCAAGGCTACTTTCCATCCTGAGTGAAATAAGTCAACCCGGAAGTCTCTCTGATTTTCTGTTGCAGAGATATGTGATTTGTTACTTGGTTGCTAGGGTAATCACATCTGGTTGCTAGGCAGTTACCAGAGTGATACATATCAAGGCTACTTTCCATCCTGAGTGAAATAAGTGAAACAGGAAGTCTCTACGATTTTCTGGTGCAGAGATATGTAATTTGTTAGTTGGTTGCTAGGGTAACCCCATCTGGTTGCTAGGCAGTTACCAGGTTGATACTTATCAAGCCTCCTTTCCATACTGAGTGAATCAAGTCAACCTGGAAGCTACTATACTGTGGCTATGAAGATTTTAGGTCATTACTTATTGGCTGCTTGATAAAAGAAATCCTCTGAGGGAGAGAGAGAGGGAGAGACGCAGGGCTGACAGGCCCTTTTTTGCCTGTGTGTGTGAAAACGTCAGTTGGGATTTAAATTTCTGAACATTCCGCAATGTTAATCAATGGGAGTTTTTCCGAGTTTTGATCGTCATTTTTAGGAAAACCGTAAGTCCGATCAGTTAGAAAAGATATAGCACACTATTCGGGATTAGTCTGAAGGTCTGTGCCGAGTTTGGTGCATGTAGCTTAAAAGCTCTAGGAGGAGTTACATTTAGAAATTTAGTCTCAGAATAATAATAATAATAATAATAAGTTTAAATAGGATTTCAGTAAGTTGGCTTTCTCAAGCCAACCTAACTAGATTAAAAAGTTTGAGTACAAACTTTAGGTTGGCTTGAGAAAGCCTAGCATAAAGTTTGAAGTAGTTGTAAAAGCTTGAAGATTGAAGGTTTAGTTTGATGTAGTTATTAATTTTAGTAGTTCTCAAAGTACAAAGATTATAAGACCATTCAGTCTATCAAATATGATAGATAGATAGATAGATAGATAGATAGATAGATAGATAGATAGATAGATAGAGAATGACCCTCAGATAGATAGATAGATAGATAGATAGATAGATAGATAGAGAATGACCCTCAGATAGATAGATAGATAGATAGATAGAGAATGACCCTCAGATAGATAGATAGATAGATAGATAGATAGATAGATAGATAGATAGATAATGACCCTCAGATAGATAGATAGATAGATAGATAGAGAGATAGATAAATAGAGAATGACCCTCAGATAGATAGATAGATAGAGAATGACCCTCAGATAGATAGATAGATAGATAGATAGATAGACAGAGAATGACCCTCAGATAGATAGATAAATAGATAGATAGATAGATAGACAGAGAATGACCCTCAGATAGATAGATAGATAGATAGATAGATAGACAGAGAATGACCCTCAGATAGATAGATAGATAGATAGAGAGAGAGATAGAGAGAGAGATAGAGAGATAGATAGAGAATGACCCTCAGATAGATAGATAGATAGATAGACAGAGAATGACCCTCAGATAGATAGATAGATAGATAGATAGAGACCCTCAGATAGATAGATAGATAGATAGACAGACAGATAGATAGATAGAGAATGACCCTCAGATAGATAGATAGATAGATAGAGAATGACCCTCAGATAGATAGATAGATAGATAGATAGATAGATAGATAGATAGATAGATAGACAGATAGATAGATAGAGAATTACCCTCAGATAGATAGATAGATAGATAGATAGACAAAGAATTACCCTCAGATATATAGATAGATAGATAGATAGATAGATAGATAGATAGATATTGACCCTCAGATAGATAGATAGATAGATAGATAGATAGATAGATCGATAGATAGAGAATGACCCTCAGATAGATAGATAGATAGATAGATAGATAGATAGATAGATAGATAGATAAATAGATAGAGAATGACCCTCAGATAGATAGATAGATAGATAGATAGATAGATAGATAGACAGACAGACAGATAGATAGAGAATTACCCTCAGATAGATAGATAGATAGACGGATAGATAGATCCTTGCAACCCTGAGTCCCATGAACAAAACCAGAATTCTTTATGTTGTTCTGGTGCAGAGATATGTGATTTGTTACTTGGTTGCTAGGGTAACCCCATCTGGTTGCTAGGCAGTTACCAAAGTGATACTCATAAGGCTCCTTGCAATCCTGTGTGAAATATGTCAACCCCTAAGTCTCTACGATTTTATGGTTCAAAGATATGTGATTTGTTACTTGGTTGCTAAGGTAACCGCATCTGGTTGCTAGGCAGTTACCAGAGTGATATATATCAAGGCTACTTTCCATATTGAGTAAAATAAGTGAAACAGGAAGTCTCTACGATTTTCTGGTGCAGAGATATATTATTTGTTACTTGGTTGCTAGGGTAACCCTGTCTGGTTGCTATGCATTTACCAGGGTGATACATATCAAGGCTCCTTGCAATCCTGAGTGAAATATGTGAAACAGGAAGTCTCTACGATTTTCTGGTGCAGAGATATGTGATTTGTTACTTGGTTGCTAGGGTAACCACATCTGGTTGCTAGGCAGTTACCAGAGTGATACATATCAAGCCTACTTTCCATCCTGAGTGAAATAAGTGAAACAGGATGTCTCTACGATTTTCTGGTGCAGAGATATGTGATTTGTTACTTGGTTGCTAGGGTAACCCCATCTGGTTGCTAGGCAGTTACCAAAGTGATACTCATAAGGCTCCTTGCAATCCTGAGTGAAATATGTCAACCCCTAAGTCTCTACGATGTTCCTGTTCAAAGATATGTGATTTGTTACTTGGTTGCTAGGGTAACCACATCTGGTTGCTATGCAGTTACCAGAGTGATACATATCAAGGCTACTTTCCATCCTGAGTGAAATAAGTGAAACAGGTAGTCTCTACGATTTTCTGGTGCAGAGATATGTGATTTGTTACTTGGTTGCTAGGGTAACCCCATCTGGTTGCTAGGCAGTTACCAGAGTGATACATATCAAGGCTACTTTTCATCCTGAGTGAATAAAGTCAACCCGGAAGTCTCTATGATTTTCTGTTGCAGAGATATGTGATTTGTTACTTGGTTGCTAGGGTAATCACATCTGGTTGCTAGGCAGTTACCAGAGTGATACATATCAAGGCTACTTTCCATCCTGAGTGAAATAAGTCAACCCGGAAGTCTCTCTGATTGTCTGTTGCAGAGTTATGTGATTTGTTACTTGGTTGCTAGGGTAAGCCCTTGTCGTTGCTAGGCAGTTACCAGAGTGATACTTTTCAAGACTCCTTGCTATCCTGAGTGAAATAAGTCAAACAGGAAGTCTCTACGATTTTCTGGTGAAGAGATATATTATTTGTTACTTGGTTGCTAGGGTAACCCCATCTGGTTTCTATGCAGTTACCAGGGTGATACTTATTAAGCCTCCTTTCCATCCTGAGTGAATCAAGTCAACCCGGAAGTCTCTATGATTTTCTGTTGCAGAGATATGTGATTTGTTACTTGGTTGCTAGGGTAATCACATCTGGTTGCTAGGCAGTTACCAGAGTGATACATATCAAGGCTACTTTCCATCTTGAGTGAAATAAGTCAACCCGGAAGTCTCTCTGATTTTCTGTTGCAGAGATATGTGATTTGTTACTTGGTTGCTAGGGTAACCCCGTCTGGTTGCTAGGCAGTTACCAGAGTGATACATATCAAGGCTACTTTCCATCCTGAGTGAATCAAGTCAACCCGGAAGTCTCTATGATTTTCTGGTGCAGAGATATGTGATTTGTTACTTGGTTGCTAGGGTAATCACATCTGGTTGCTAGGCAGTTACCAGAGTGATACATATCAAGGCTACTTTCCATCCTGAGTGAAATAAGTCAACCCGGAAGTCTCTCTGATTTTCTGTTGCAGAGATATGTGATTTGTTACTTGGTTGCTAGGGTAATCACATCTGGTTGCTAGGCAGTTACCAGAGTGATACATATCAAGGCTACTTTCCATCCTGAGTGAAATAAGTGAAACAGGAAGTCTCTATGATTTTCTGGTGCAGAGATATGTGATTTGTTATTTGGTTGCTAGGGTAACCCCATCTGGTTGCTAGGCAGTTACCAGGGTGATACTTATCAAGCCTCCTTTCCATACTGAGTGAATCAAGTCAACCTGGAAGCTACTATACTGTGGCTATGAAGATTTTAGGTCATTACTTATTGGCTGCTTGATAAAAGAAATCCTCTGAGGGAGAGAGAGAGGGAGAGACGCAGGGCTGACAGGCCCTTTTTTGTCTGTGTGTGTGAAAACGTCAGTTGGGATTTAAATTTCTGAACATTCCGCAATGTTAATCAATGGGAGTTTTTCCGAGTTTTGATCGTCATTTTTAGGAAAACCGTAAGTCCGATCAGTTAGAAAAGATATAGCACACTATTCGGGATTAGTCTGAAGGTCTGTGCCGAGTTTGGTGCATGTAGCTTAAAAGCTCTAGGAGGAGTTACATTTAGAAATTTAGTCTCAGAATAATAATAATAATAATAATAATAATAATAAGTTTAAATATGATTTCAGTAAGTTGGCTTTCTCAAGCCAACCTAACTAGAATGTACATTTCCTGAAGAAAATGTGAGTGGTGCTTGCCGTGGCAATACTCGTCAAATAGCAATTTTCTAACTTGTTTCTAAGCACTAAAATAAAGGCCATAGACTGTTGTTAGCACATGTTTTTCATGATGGTAGCACGTTTTTAGAATGTTTTAGCACTTCGCTAGGCGATGCAAGCATGTGTTAGCATGTTTTAGCAATTCCATAGGCAATGCTAACATCTGTTGGCATAATACTAGCATGTTTTAGCACTTCGTTAGGCGATGCTAGCATGTGTTAGCATAATGCTAGCACGTTTTTAGCATGTTTTAACACTTCGGTAGGCGATGCTATTATGTGTTAGCATGATTCTAGCACGTTTTTAGCATGTTTAGCACTTTGTTAGGTGATGCTAGCATGTGTTAGCATGTTTCTAGCATGTTTTTAGCATGTTTTAGCACTTCACTAGGCGATGCCAGTATGTGTTAGAATGATGCTAGCATGTTTTTAGCATGTTCTGGCATTTTGCTAGGCAATACTAGCATGTGTTAGCATGTTGTTAGCACATTTGTAACATGTTTTAGCACTTTGCTAGGCGATACTAGCATGTGTTAACATGTTGTTAGCATGTTTTTGGCATGTTTTAGCACTTTGCTTGGCGATACTAGCATGTGTTAGCATGTAATTAGCACATTTTTAGCATGTTTTAGTACTTCACTAGGCGATGCCAACATGTGTTAGCATGATGCTAGCACGTTTTTAGCATGTTTTAGTACTTTGATATGCGATACTAGTATGTGTTAGCATAATGCTAGCATGTTTTAACATGTTTTAACACTTCGCTAGGCGATGCCAGCATGTGTTATCATGATGTTAGCATGTTTTTAGCATGTTTTAGCACTTCGCTAGGTGATGCCAGCATGTGTTAGCATGATGCTAGCACGTTTTTAGCATGTTTTAGCACTTCGCTAGGAGATGCCAGCATGTGTTAGCATGATGCTAACACGTTTTTAGCATGTTTTAGCACTTCGCTAGGCAATCCCAGTATGTGTTAGAATGATGCTAGCACGTTTTTAGCATGTTTTAGCATTTTACTTGGCGATACTAGCATGTGTTAGCATGTTGTTAGCATGTTTTTAGCATGTTTTAGCACTTCGCTAGGCGATGCCAACATGTGTTAGCATGATGCTAGCACGTTTTTAGCATGTTTTAACACTTTGCTAGGCAATACTAGCATGTGTTAGCATGTATTTAGCACGTTTTTAGCATGTTTTAGCACTTCGCTAGACAATGCCAACATGTGTTAGCATGATGGTAACACGTTTATAGCATGTTTTAGCACTTCGCTAGACAATGCCAACATGTGTTAGCATGATGGTAACACGTTTATAGCATGTTTTAGCACTTCGCTAGGCGATGCCAGCATATGTTAGCATGATGCTAGCACATTTTTAGCATGTTTTAGGGTGTGGCTATGAAGATTTTTATTGGCTGCTTGATAATATAAATCCTCTGAGGGGGAAAGAGAGAGAGAGAGAGACGCAGGGCTGACAGGCCCTTTTTTGTCTGTGTGTGTGAAAATGTCAGTTGGGGTTTAAATTTCTGAACATTCCGCAATGTAAAGTCAATGGGACTTTTTTGGCCGCTTTTTCGTCCGCTGTTCGAACATCGTACACCCGATCGCTTAGAAAAGATATAGCACACCTCTCCTCAATGAGCCGCACGATTTGATGCCTCACTCAGGGGTCTGTGACAAAAGCTGCGGGAGGAGTAGCGCGCCAAACTTTGTGTGGAATAATTTATGCAAGAGAACAATAGTGATGCTTTGCCTTTGGCAAGCACCACTAATAATAAGTTTAAATAGGATTTCAGTAAGTTGGCTTTCTCAAGCCAACCTAACTAGATTAAAAAGTTTGAGTACAAACTTTAGGTTGGATTGAGAAAGCCTAGCATGAAAGTTTGAAGTAGTTGTAAAAGTTTGAAGATTTAAGGTTTTTAGTTTGATGTAAATATAAGTAGTGGTTTTCAAAGTTCAAAGTTTAGAGATTATAAAACCATTCAGTCTATCAAATAGATTAGATAGATAGATAGATAGATAGATAGATAGATAGATAGATAGATAGATAGATAGATAGATAGATATTGACCCTCAGATAGATAGATAGATAGACAGATATTGACCCTCAGATAGATAGATAGATAGATAGATAGATAGATAGATAGATAGTCATTGACCCATAGATAGATAGATAGATAGATAGATAGATAGATAGATAGATAGATAGATATTGACCCTCAGATAGATAGATAGATAAATAGATAGATAGATAGATATTGACCGTCAGATAGATAGATAGATAGATAGATAGATAGATAGTTATTGACTCTCAGATAGATAAATAGATAGATAGATATTGATCCTCAAATAGAAAGATAGATAGATATTTACCCTCAGATAGATAGATAGATAGATAGATAGTCATTGACCCTTAGATAGATAGATAGATAGATAGATAGATAGATAGATAGATAGATAGTCATTGACCCTTAGATAGATAGATAGATAGATAGATAGATAGATAGATAGATAGATAGATAGATAGATAGATAGAGTATGACCCACAGATAGATAGATAGATATTGACCCTCAGATAGATAGATAGATTGACAGATAGATATTGACCCTCATAAAGATAGATAGATAGATAGACAGATAGATATATTATTTTTTACTTGGTTGCTAGGGTAACCCAATCTGGTTGCTAGGCAGTTTCCAGGGTGATCCTTATCAAGCTTCCTTTTCATTCTGAGTGAATAAAGTCAACCCGGAAGGCTCTATGATTTTCTGTTGCATAGATATGTGATTTGTTACTTGGTTGCTAGGGTAACCATATCTGGTTGATAGGTAGTTACCAGAGTGATATATATCAAGGCTACTTTCCATCTCGAGTAAAATAAGTGAAACAGGAAGTCTTTACGATTTTCTGGTGCAGAGTTATGTGATTTGTTACTTGGTTGCTAGGGTAAGCCCTTGTCGTTGCTAGGCAGTTACCAGAGTGATACTTTTCAAGACTCCTTGCTATCCTGAGTGAAATAAGTCAAACAGGAAGTCTCTACGATGTTCTGGTGAAGAGATATATTATGTGTTACTTGGTTGCTAGGGTAACCCCATCTGGTTGCTATGCAGTTACCAGGGTGATACTTATCAAGCCTCCTTTCCATCCTGAGTGAATTATGTCAACCCGGAAGTCTCTACGATTTTCTGTTGCAGAGATATGTGATTTGTTACTTGGTTGCTAGGGTATCCCTGTCTGGTTGCTATGCAGTTACCAGGGTGATACTTATCAAGCCTCCTTTCCATCCTGAGTGAATTATGTCAACCCGGAAGTCTCTACGATTTTCTGGTGCAGAGATATGTGATTTGTTAGTTGGTTGCTAGGGTAACCCCATCTGGTTGCTAGGCAGTTACCAAGGTGATACTCATAAGGCTCCTTGCAATCTTGTGTGAAATATGTCAACCCCTAAGTCTCTACGATTTTCTGGTTCAAAGATATGTGATTTGTTACTTGGTTGCTAGGGTAACCGCATCTGGTTGCTAGGCAGTTACCAGAGGGATACATATCAAGGCTACTTTCCATCCTGAGTGAATTAAGTGAAACAGGTAGTCTCTACGATTTTCTGGTGCAGAGATATGTGATTTGTTATTTGGTTGCTAGGGTAACCCCGTCTGGTTGCTAGGCAGTTACCAGAGTGATACATATCAAGGCTACTTTCCATCCTGAGTGAATAAAGTCAACCCTGAAGTCTCTATGATTTTCTGTTGCAGAGATATGTGATTTGTTACTTGGTTGCTAGGGTAATCACATCTGGTTGCTAGGCAGTTACCAGAGTGATACATATCAAGGCTACTTTCCATCCTGAGTGAAATAAGTCAACCCGGAAGTCTCTCTGATTTTCTGTTGCAGAGATATGTGATTTGTTACTTGGTTGCTAGGGTAATCACATCTGGTTGCTAGGCAGTTACCAGAGTGATACATATCAAGGCTACTTTCCATCCTGAGTGAAATAAGTGAAACAGTTAGTCTGTATGATTTTCTGGTGCAGAGATATGTGATTTGTTACTTGGTTGCTAGGATAAACACATCTGGTTGCTAGGCAGTTACCAAAGTGATACTCATAAGGCTCCTTGCAATCCTGTGTGAAATATGTCAACCCCTAAGTCTCTACAATGTTCTGGTTCAAAGATATGTGATTTGTTACTTGGTTGCTAGGGTAACACCGTCTGGTTGCTAGGCAGTTACCAGAGTGATACATATCAAGGCTACTTTCCATCCTGAGTGAATAAAGTCAACCCGGAAGTCTCTATGAATTTCTATTGCAGAGATATGTGATTTGTTACTTGGTTGCTAGGGTAATCACATCTGGTTGCTAGGCAGTTACCAGAGTGATACATATCAAGGCTACTTTCCATCCTGTGTGAAATAAGTTAACCCGGAAGTCTCTCTGATTTTCTGTTGCAGAGATATGTGATTTGTTACTTGGTTGCTAGGGTAATCACATCTGGTTGCTAGGCAATTACCAGAGTGATACATATCAAGGCTACTTTCCATCCTGAGTGAAATAAGTGAAACAGGAAGTCACTACGATTTTCTGGTGCAGAGATATGTGATTTGTTATTTGGTTGCTAGGGTAACCCCATCTGGTTGCTAGGCAGTTACCAGAGTGATACATATCAAGGCTACTTTCCATCCTGAGTGAAATAAGTGAAACAGGAAGTCTGTATGATTTTCTGTTGCAGAGATATGTGATTTGTTATTTGGTTGCTAGGGTAACCCTGTCTGGTTGCTATGCAGTTACCAGGGTGATACTTATCAAGCCTCCTTTCCATACTGAGTGAATCAAGTCAACCTGGAAGCTACTATACTGTGGCTATGAAGATTTTAGGTCATTACTTATTGGCTGCTTGATAAAAGAAATCCTCTGAGGGAGAGAGAGAGAGAGACGCAGGGTTGACAGGCCCTTTTTTTGTCTGTGTGTGTGAAAACGTCAGTTGGGATTTAAATTTCTGAACATTCCGCAATGTTAAGTCAATGGGAGTTTTTCCGAGTTTTGATCGTCATTTTTAGGAAAACCGTAAGTCCGATCAGTTAGAAAAGATATAGCACACTATTCGGGATTAGTCTGAAGGTCTGTGCCGAGTTTGGTGCATGTAGCTTAAAAGCTCTAGGAGGAGTTAGATTTAGAAATTTAGTCTCAGATGAATAATAATAACTAGATTAAAAAGTTTGAGTACAAACTTTAGGTTGGCTTGAGAAAGCCTAGCATAAAGTTTGAAGTAGTTGTAAAAGTTTGAAGATTTACGGTTTCTAGTTTGATGTAATTATAAGTAGTAGTTTTCAAAGTTCAAAGTTTAGAGATTATAAAACCATTCAGTCTATCAAATAGATTAGATAGATAGATAGATAGATAGATAGATAGATAGATAGATAGATAGATAGATATTGACCCTCAGATAGATAGATAAATAGATAGATAGAGTATGACCCATAGATAGATAGATAGATAGATAGATATTGACCCTCAGATAGATAGATAGATAGATAGATAGTTATTGACCATCAGATAGATAGATAGATAGATAGATATTTATTGACCATCAGATAGATAGATAGATAGATAGATATTGACCATTAGATAGATAGATAGATAGATAGATATTGATCCTCAGATAGATAGATAGATATTGACCCTCAGATAGATAGATAGATAGATAGAAAGATAGAAAGATAGATTGATAGTCATTGACCCTTAGATAGATAGATAGATAGATATTGAACGTCAGATATATAGATAGATAGATAGTCATTGACCCTGAGATATAGATAGATAGAGTATGAACCACAGATAGATAGATAGATAGATAGTTATTGACCCGCAGATAGTTAGATAGATAGATAGATAGATATTGACCCTCAGATAGATAGATAGATAGATAGATAGTCATTGACTCTTAGATAGATAGATAGATAGATATTGACCGTCAGATATATAGATAGACAGATAGTCATTGACCCTGAGATATAGATAGATAGAGTATGACCCACAGATAGATAGATAGATAGTTATTGACCCGCAGATAGTTAGATAGATAGATAGATAGATATTGACCCTCAGATAGATAGATAGATAGATAGATAGATAAATAGACAGATAGACAGATAGATATATCATTTTTTACTTGGTTGCTAGGGTAACCCAATCTGGTTGCTAGGCAGTTTCCAGGGTGATCCTTATCAAGCCTCCTTTTCATTCTGAGTGAATAAAGTCAACCCGGAAGTCTCTATGATTTTCTGTTGCATAGATATGTGATTTGTTACTTGGTTGCTAGGGTAACCATATCTGGTTGATAGGCAGTTACCAGAGTGATATATATCAAGTCTACTTTCCATCTTGAGTAAAATAAGTGAAACAGGAAGTCTCTACGATTTTCTGGTGCAGAGTTATGTGATTTGTTACTTGGTTGCTAGGGTAAGCCCTTGTCATTGCTAGGCAGTTACCAGAGTGATACTTATCAAGCCTCCTTTCCATCCTGAATAAATTATGTCAACCCGGAATTCTCTACGATTTTCTGGTGCAGAGATATGTGATTTGTTAGTTGGTTGCTAGGGTAACCCCATCTGGTTGCTAGGCAGTTACTAAGGTGATACTCATAAGGCTCCTTGCAATCCTGTGTGAAATATGTCAACCCCTAAGTCTCTACGATGTTCTGGTTCAAAGATATGTTATTTGTTACTTGGTTGCTAGGGTAACCGCATTTGGTTGCTAGGCAGTTACCAGAGGGATACATATCAAGGCTACTTTCCATCCTGAGTGAAATAAGTGAAACAGGAAGTCTCTATGATTTCCTGGTGCAGAGATATGTGACTTGTTACTTGGTTGCTAGGGTAAACACATCTGGTTGCTAGGCAGTTACCAAAGTGATACTCATAAGGCTCCTTGCAATCCTGTGTGAAATATGTCAACCCCTAAGTCTCTACGATGTTCTGGTTCAAAGATATGTGATTTGTTACTTGGTTGCTAAGGTAACCCTGTCTGGTTGCTATGCAGTTACCAGAATGATACATATCAAGGCTACTTTCCATCCTGAGTGAAATAAGTGAAACAGGTAGTCTCTACGATATACTGGTGCAGATATATGTGATTTGTTACTTGGTTGCTAGGTTGCTAGGGTAACCCCGTCTGGTTACTAGGCAGTTACCAGAGTGATACATATCAAGGCTACTTTCCATCCTGAGTGAATAAAGTCAACCCGGAAGTCTCTATGATTTTCTGTTGCAGAGATATGTGATTTGTTACTTGGTTGCTAGGGTAATCACATCTGGTTGCTAGGCAGTTACCAGAGTGATACATATCAAGGCTACTTTCCATCCTGAGTGAAATAAGTCAACCCGGAAGTCTCTCTGATTTTCTGTTGCAGAGATATGTGATTTGTTACTTGGTTGCTAGGGTAACCCCATCTGGTTGCTATGCAGTTACCAGGGTGATACTTATCAAGCCTCCTTTCCATCCTGAGTGAATTATGTCAACCCGGAAGTCTCTACGATTTTCTGTTGCAGAGATATGTGATTTGTTACTTGGTTGCTAGGGTATCCCTGTCTGGTTGCTATGCAGTTACCAGGGTGATACTTATCAAGCCTCCTTTCCATCCTGAGTGAATTATGTCAACCCGGAAGTCTCTACGATTTTCTGGTGCAGAGATATGTGATTTGTTAGTTGGTTGCTAGGGTAACCCCATCTGGTTGCTAGGCAGTTACCAAGGTGATACTCATAAGGCTCCTTGCAATCTTGTGTGAAATATGTCAACCCCTAAGTCTCTACGATTTTCTGGTTCAAAGATATGTGATTTGTTACTTGGTTGCTAGGGTAACCGCATCTGGTTGCTAGGCAGTTACCAGAGGGATACATATCAAGGCTACTTTCCATCCTGAGTGAATTAAGTGAAACAGGTAGTCTCTACGATTTTCTGGTGCAGAGATATGTGATTTGTTATTTGGTTGCTAGGGTAACCCCGTCTGGTTGCTAGGCAGTTACCAGAGTGATACATATCAAGGCTACTTTCCATCCTGAGTGAATAAAGTCAACCCTGAAGTCTCTATGATTTTCTGTTGCAGAGATATGTGATTTGTTACTTGGTTGCTAGGGTAATCACATCTGGTTGCTAGGCAGTTACCAGAGTGATACATATCAAGGCTACTTTCCATCCTGAGTGAAATAAGTCAACCCGGAAGTCTCTCTGATTTTCTGTTGCAGAGATATGTGATTTGTTACTTGGTTGCTAGGGTAATCACATCTGGTTGCTAGGCAGTTACCAGAGTGATACATATCAAGGCTACTTTCCATCCTGAGTGAAATAAGTGAAACAGGAAGTCTCCACGATTTTCTGGTGCAGAGATATGTGATTTGTTAGTTGGTTCCTAGGGTAACCCCATCTGGTTGCTAGGCAGTTACCAAGGTGATACTCATAAGGCACCTTGCAATCCTGTGTGAAATATGTTAACCCCTAAGTCTCTACGATGTTCTGGTTCAAAGATATGCGATTTCTTACTTGGTTGCTAGGGTAACCGCATCTGGTTGCTAGGCAGTTACCAGAGGGATACATATCAAGGCTACTTTCCATCCTGAGTGAAATAAGTGAAACAGGAAGTCTCTATGATTTTCTGGTGCAGAGATATGTGATTTGTTACTTGGTTGCTAGGGTAAACACATCTGGTTGCTAGGCAGTTACCAAAGTGATACTCATAAGGCTCCTTGCAATCCTGTGTGAAATATGTCAACCCATAAGTCTCTACGATGTTCTGGTTCAAAGATATGTGATTTGTTACTTGGTTGCTAAGGTAACCCTGTCTGGTTGCTATGCAGTTACCAGAGTAATACATATCAAGGCTACTTTCCATCCTGAGTGAAATAAGTGAAACAGGTAGTCTCTACGATTTTCTGGTGCAGAGATATGTGATTTGTTACTTGGTTGCTAGGGTAACCCCGTCTGGTTGCTAGGCAGTTACAAGAGTGATACATATCAAGGCTACTTTCCATCCTGAGTGAATAAAGTCGTCCCGGAAGTCTCTATGATTTTCTGTTGCAGAGATATGTGATTTGTTACTTGGTTGCTAGGGTAATCACATCTGGTTGCTAGGCAGTTACCAGAGTGATACATATCAAGGCTGCTTTCCATCCTGAGTGAAATAAGTCAACCCGGAAGTCTCTTTGATTTTCTGTTGCAGAGATATGTGATTTGTTACTTGGTTGCTAGGGTAATCACATCTGGTTGCTAGGCAGTTACCAGAGTGATACATATCAAGGCTACTTTCCATCCTGAGTGAAATAAGTCAACCCGGAAGTCTCTCTGATTTTCTGTTGCAGAGATATGTGATTTGTTACTTGGTTGCTAGGGTAATCACATCTGGTTGCTAGGCAGTTACCAGAGTGATACATATCAAGGCTACTTTCCATCTTGAGTGAAATAAGTGAAACAGGAAGTCACTACGATTTTCTGGTGCAGAAATATGTGATTTGTTACTTGGTTACTAGGGTAACCCCATCTGGTTGCTAGGCAGTTACCAGAGTGATACATATCAAGGCTACTTTCCATCCTGAGTGAAATAAGTGAAACAGGAAGTCTGTATGATTTTCTGGTGCAGAGATATGTGATTTGTTACTTGGTTGCTAGGGTAATCACATCTGGTTGCTAGGCAGTTACCAGAGTGATACATATCAAGGCTACTTTCCATCCTGAGTGAAATAAGTGAAACAAGATGTCTGTATGATTTTCTGGTGCAGAAATATGTGATTTGTTATTTGGTTGCTAGGGTAACCCTGTCTGGTTGCTATGCAGTTACCAGGGTGATACTTATCAAGCCTCCTTTCCATACTGAGTGAATCAAGTCAACCTGGAAGCTACTATACTGTGGCTATGAAGATTTTAGGTCATTACTTATTGACTGCTTGATAAAAGAAATCCTCTGAGGGAGAGAGAGAAGGAGAGACGCAGGGCTGACAGGCCCTTTTTCGTCTGTGTGTGTGAAAACGTCAGTTGGGATTTAAATTTCTGAACATTCCGCAATGTTAATCAATGGGAGTTTTTCCGAGTTTTGATCGTCATTTTTAGGAAAACCGTAAGTCCGATCAGTTAGAAAAGATATAGCACACTATTCGGGATTAGTCTGAAGGTCTGTGCCGAGTTTGGTGCATGTAGCTTAAAAGCTCTAGGAGGAGTTACATTTAGAAATTTAGTCTCAGAAGAATAATAATAATAACTAGAATGTACATTTCCTGAAGAAAATGTGAGTGGTGCTTGCTGTGGCAAAACTCGTCAAATAGCATTTTCTAACTTGTTTCTAAGCACTAAAATAAAGGTCATAGAATGTTGCTAACACGTGTTTTTCATGATGGTAGCACGTTTTTAGAATGTTTTAGCACTTCGCTAGATGAAGCTAGCATGTGTTAGCATGATACTAGCACGTTATTAGCATGTTTTAGCACTTCGTTTGGCGATGCTAACATGTGTTAGCATGATGCTAGCACGTTTTTAACATGTTTTAGCAATCCCCTAAGCAATGCTAACATGCATTAGCATAATGCTAGCACGTTTTAACATGTTTTAGCACTTCGCTAGGTGAAGCTAGCATGTGTTAGCATGATACTAGCACGTTTTTAGCATGTTTTAGCACTTCGCTAGGCGATGCTAACATTTGTTAGCATGATGCTAGCACATTTTTAACATGTTTTAGCAATCCCCTAAGCAATGCTAACATGCATTAGCATAATGCTGTGCTTGCCGTGGCAAAACTCGTCAAATAGCATTTTCTAACTTGTTTCTAAGCACTAAAATAAAGGTCATAGAATGTTGCTAACACGTGTTTTTCATGATGGTAGCACGTTTTTAGAATGTTTTAGCACTTCGCTAGGTGAAGCTAGCATGTGTTAGCATGATACTAGCACGTTTTTAGCATGTTTTAGCACTTCGTTTGGCAATGCTAACATGTGTTAGCATGATGCTAGCACGTTTTTAACATGTTTTAGCAATCCCCTAAGCAATGCTAACATGCATTAGCATAATGCTAGCACGTTTTAACATGTTTTAGCACTTCGCTAGGTGAAGCTAGCATGTGTTAGCATGATACTAGCACGGTTTTTTCATGTTTTAGCACTTCGTTTGGCGATGCTAATATGTGTTAGCATGATGCTAGCACGTTTTTAACATGTTTTAGCAATCCCCTAAGCAATGCTAACATGCATTAGTATAATGCTAGCACGTTTTAACATGTTTTAGCACTTCGCTAGGTGAAGCTAGCATGTGTTAGCATGATACTAGCACGTTTTTAGCATGGTTTAGCACTTTGCTAGGCGATGCTAACATGTGTTAGCATGATGCTAGCACGATTTTTAACATGTTTTAGCAATCCCCTAAGCAATGCTAACATGCATTAGCATAATGCTAGCACGTTTTAACATGTTTTAGCACTTTGCTAGGCGATACCTACATGTGTTAGCATGTTGCTAACACGTTTATAGCATGTTTTAGCACTTCACTAGGTGATGCCAGCATATGTTAGCATGATGCTAGCACATTTTTAGCATGTTTTAGGGTGTGGCTATGAAGATTTTTATTGGCCGCTTGATAAAAGAAATCCTCTGAAGGAGAGAGAGAGAGAGACGCAGGGCTGACAGGCCCTTTTTTGTCTGTGTGTGTGAAAATGTCAGTTGGGATTTAAATTTCTGAACATTCCGCAATGTAAAGTCAATGGGACTTTTTTGGCCACTTTTTCGTCCGCTGTTCGAACATCGTACACCCGATCGCTTAGAAAAGATATAGCACACCTCTCCTCAATGAGCCGCACGATTTGATGCCTCACTCAGGGGTCTGTGACAAAAGCTGCGGGAGGAGTAGCGCGCCAAACTTTGTGTGGAATAATAATAATTATAACTAGATAGGTACATTTCCTGAAGAAAATGTGAGTGGTGCTTGCCGTGGCAAAATTTCTTACCACAATGTCCCACCTACTGCCCAAAGTTGAAAGAGGCCATCCCCATGACAGTAGGATGTTCTGGTGCAGAGATATAGGTGTTGTTCCATGGTTGCTAGGGAAACCCATCTGGTTGATATGCAGTTACTAAGGTGACAGCCACTAACGCTACTTGCCATCCTGAGTAAAATAAGTCAACCCGGAAGTCTCTACGATTTTCTAGTACAGAGATATGTGATTTGTTACTTGGTTGCTAGGGTAAACCCTTCTGGTCGCTAGGAAGTTACCAAGGGGAAAGCCAACAATGCTCCTTGCCATCCTGAGTGAAATAAGTCAACCCGGAAGTCTCTGTGATTTTCTTGTGCAGAGATATGTGATTTGTTTCTTGGTTGCTAGGGTAACCCCATCTGGTTGCTAGGCAGTTACCAAGGTGACAGGCAACAATGCTCCTTGCCATCCTGAGTGAAATAAGTCAACCCGGAAGTCTCTGTGATTTTCTTGTGCAGAGATATGTGATTTGTTTCTTGGTTGCTAGGGTAACCCCATCTGGTTGCTAGGCAGTTACCAAGGGGCAAGACAACAATGCTCCTTGCCATCCTAAATGAAATAAGTCAACACGGAATCACTACAATTTTCTGGTTCAGAGATATATGATTAGTTACTTGGTTGCTAGGGTAACCCCATCTGGTTGCTAGGCAGTTACCAAGGTGACAGCCAACAATGCTCCTTGCCATCCTGAGTGAAATAAGTCACCCCGGAAGTCTCTGTGATTTTCGTGTGCAGAGATATGTGATTTGTTTCTTGGTTGCTAGGGTAACCCCATCTGGTTGCTAGGCAGTTACCAAGGTGGCAGGCAACAATGCTCCTTGCCATCCTGAGTGAAATAAGTCAACCTGGAAATCTCTGTGATTTTCTTGTGCAGAGATATGTGATTTGTTTCTTGGTTGCTAGGGTAACCCCATTTGGTTGCTAGGCAGTTACCAAAGTAACATCCAACAATGCTCCTTGCCATCTTGAGTGAAATAAGTCAACTCGGAAGTCTCTACGATTTTGTAGTGCAAAGATATGAGATTTGTTACTTGGTTGCTATGGTAAACCCATCTGGTTGCTAGGCAGTTACCAGGGTGATATTTATCAAGTCTACTTTCCATCCTGAGTGAAATAAGTCAACTCGGAAGTCTCTATGACATTCTGATCCTAAGATACACATCTTAGTGATTTTGAATGGATGTCAATGGTGTTTTGTTGCTAGGGTACTTTAAATGGTTGCTAGGGCATGGCTAAGTAGTTCATATGATGAAAGCTGAAGACTGGTTACTCACCCAATGAAAACAAAGCAACTATCATGTCTCTAGGACATTCTGATCTGAAGATATCTTACTGTAATTGAAATCAATAAATGTGGTTGCTAGGGTGCTCTAAATTGTTGCTAGGGAGTGGCTTGGCAGCTGCCAATGATGAATCACCAAAGGCTGCTTGTCAGTATGAATGATATAAACCAACTCCCATGCTTCTGTGACATTCAGAATGGAAGATATCTCTCTTTGGATTTTGGTTGCTAAGGTGCTCGAAAATGGTTGCTAGGGAGGGGCTAGGAAGTTTTGAGGGGATTCATGATTGGCTGTTTTACTGCCCCAAGTCAAATGAGACCACCCTCGTGTTTCTATGATAATTCAGTCCGGAGAAATCCCTTTGATCTCTTTCAATGGAAGTCTATGGGACTTGTTGCTAAGGTACTGTAAATGGTTGCTAGGGCGTGGCTTGATAGCTTCACAATGATCCTGAGAGACTGATTGGTCGTCTGAGTAAAATGAGCCCGCCCCCTTGTCTCTAAGACACTGTGATCCAGAGTTATGTTCAATACACAATTTACCATAGACTTAACATTGGGGCAAATTTGAGCAGCTCCTGCCCCCAAGGGGTGCAACTTTTACCCCATTGTGAGGTATGTTCTCACAGAGCCTGTCAGCCTCTTCAAATGTGGTAAATCACACGTCTCTGTGAAATCCTCGCTCTGAGCTATGACTCGTCAAAGTTCGGCGCAATGTTAAGTCAATGGGATTTTTTGCCCAATTTTTTGCCCCTGGGGCAAATACCATACCCCCGATCGCTTATAAAAGTCATAGAACACCATTCCCAAATAATCCGCACGATTTGACGCCTCATTCGTGGGTCTGTGACCAAAAAATTTTGCAAAAAATTCCATTGACTTACATTGGGGCAACTTTGGGCAGCTCCTGCCCCCCAGGGGTAAAAGTTTTACCCCATTGTGAGGTATGTTCTCACAGAGCCTGTCAGCCTCTTCAAATCTCGTAAATCACACGTCTCTGCGAAATCCTCGCTCTGAGCTATGACTCGTCAAAGTTCGGCTCAATGTTAAGTCAATGGGATTTTTTGCCCAATTTTTTGCCCCTGGGGCAAATACCATACCCCCGATCGCTTATAAAAGTCATAGAACACCATTCCCAAATAATCCGCACGATTTGACGCCTCATTCGTGGGTCTGTGACCAAAAAATTTTGCAAAAAATTCCATTGACTTACATTGGGGCAACTTTGGGCAGCTCCTGCCCCCCAGGGGTAAAAGTTTTACCCCATTGTGAGGTATGTTCTCACAGAGCCTGTCAGCCTCTTCAAATCTCGTAAATCACACGTCTCTGCGAAATCCTCGCTCTGAGCTATGACTCGTCAAAGTTCGGCTCAATGTTAAGTCAATGGGATTTTTTGCCCAGTTTTTTGCCCCTGGGGCAAACACCGTACCCCCGATCGCTTATAAAAGTCATAGCACACCTCTCCTCAATGAGCCGCATGATTTGACACCTCATTCATGGGTCTACGCCAAAAGGTGCGGGACGAGTTAGGTGCCGAAGTTTTGTACGGAAGAAGAAGAAGAAGAAGAAGAAGAAGAAAAATAAGTATGTGAGATTACAATAGTGTTGCTTTGCAAGCACCACTAACTAGAATGTACATTTCCTGAAGAAAATGTGAGTGGTGCTTGCCGTGGCAAAATTTCTTACCACAATGTCCCACCTACTGCCCAAAGTTGAAAGAGGCCACCCCCATGACAGTAGGATGTTCTGGTGCAGAGATATTGGTGTTGTTCCATGGTTGCTAGGGAAACCCATCTGGTTGATATGCAGTTACTAAGGTGACAGCCACCAATGCTACTTACCATCCTGAGTTAAATAAGTCAATCCGGAAGTCTCTACGATTTTGTAGTACAGAGATATGTGATTTGTTTCTTGGTTGCTAGGGTAACCCCATCTGGTTGCTAGGCAGTTACCAAGGTGACAGCCAACAATGCTCCTTGCTCTCCTGAGTGAAATAAGTCAACCCGGAAGTCTCTGTGATTTTCTTGTGCAGCGATATGTGATTTGTTTATTGGTTGCTAGGGTAACCCCATCTGGTTACTAGGCAGTTACCAAGGTGACAGGCAACAATGCTCCTTGCCATCCTGACTGAAATAAGTCAACCCGGAAGTCTCTGTGATTTTCTAGTACAGAGATATGTGATTTGTTTCTTGGTTGCTAGGGTAACCCCATCTGGTTGCTAGGCAGTTACCAAGGTGACAGCCAAGAATGCTCCTTGCCATCCTGACTGAAATAAGTCAACCTGGAATCTCTACGATTTTCTGGTTCAGAGATACGTGATTTGTTAATTGGTTGCTAGGGTAACCCCATCTGGTTGCTAGGCAGTTACCAAGGTGACAGCCAACAATGCTCCTTGCCATCCTGAGTGAAATAAGTCAACCCGGTAGTCTCTGTGATTTTCTTGTGCAGAGATGTGTGATTTGTTTCTTGGTTGCTAGGGTAACCCCATCTGGTTGCTAGGCAGTTACCAAGGTGACAGGCAACAATGCTCCTTGCCATCCTGAGTGAAATAAGTCAACCCGGAAGTCTCTGTGATTTTCTTGTGCAGAGATGTGTGATTTGTTTCTTGGTTGCTAGGGTAACCCCATCTGGTTGCTAGGCAGTTACCAAGGTGACAGGCAACAATGCTCCTTGCCATCCTGAGTGAAATAAGTCAACCCGGAAGTCTCTGTGATTTTCTTGTGCAGAGATATGTGATTTATTTCTTGGTTGCTAGGGTAACCCCATCTGGTTGCTAGGCAATTACCAAGGTGACAGCAAACAATGCTCCGTGCCATCCTGAGTGAAATAAGTCAACCCGGAAGTCTCTGTGATTTTCTTGTGCAGAGATATGTGATTTGTTTATTGGTTGCTAGGGTAACCCCATTTGGTTGCTAGGCAGTTACCAGGGTGATATTTATCAAGTCTACTTTCCATCCTGAGTGAAATAAGTCAACCCGGAAGTCTCTACGACATTCTGATGCTAAGATACACATCTTAGTGATATTGAATGGATGTCAATGGTGTTTTGTTGCTAGGGTGCTTTAAATGGTTGCTAGGGCGTGGCTAAGTAGTTCACATGATGAAAGATGAAGACTGATTACTCACCCAATTAAAACAAAGCAACTATCATGTCTCTAGGACATTCTGATCTGAAGATATCTTACTTCAATTGAAATCAATAAATGTGGTTGCTAGGGTGCTCCAAATTGTTGCTAGGGAGTGGCTTGGCAGCTGCCAATGATGAATATCCCATGGCTGCTTGTCAGTATGAATGATACAAACCAACTCCCATGCCTCTGTGACATTCAGAATGGAAGATATCTCTCTTTGGATTTTGGTTGCTAAGGTGCTCGAAAATGGTTGCTAGGGAGGGGCTAGGAAGTGTTGAGGGGATTCATGATTGGCTGTTTTACTGCCCCAAGTCAAACGAGACCACCCTCTTGTTTCTATGATAATTCAGTCCGGAGATATCCCTTTGATCTCTTTCAATGGAAGTCTATGGGAGTTGTTGCTAAGGTGCTCTAAATGGTTGCTAGGGCGTGGCTTGATAGCTTCACAATGATCCTTGCCATCCTGAGTGAAATAAGTCAACCCGGAAGTCTCTGTGATTTTCTTGTGCAGAGATATGTGATTTATTTCTTGGTTGCTAGGGTAACCCCATCTGGTTGCTAGGCAATTACCAAGGTGACAGCAAACAATGCTCCGTGCCATCCTGAGTGAAATAAGTCAACCCGGAAGTCTCTGTGATTTTCTTGTGCAGAGATATGTGATTTGTTTATTGGTTGCTAGGGTAACCCCATTTGGTTGCTAGGCAGTTACCAGGGTGATATTTATCAAGTCTACTTTCCATCCTGAGTGAAATAAGTCAACCCGGAAGTCTCTACGACATTCTGATGCTAAGATACACATCTTAGTGATATTGAATGGATGTCAATGGTGTTTTGTTGCTAGGGTGCTTTAAATGGTTGCTAGGGCGTGGCTAAGTAGTTCACATGATGAAAGATGAAGACTGATTACTCACCCAATTAAAACAAAGCAACTATCATGTCTCTAGGACATTCTGATCTGAAGATATCTTACTTCAATTGAAATCAATAAATGTGGTTGCTAGGGTGCTCCAAATTGTTGCTAGGGAGTGGCTTGGCAGCTGCCAATGATGAATATCCCATGGCTGCTTGTCAGTATGAATGATACAAACCAACTCCCATGCCTCTGTGACATTCAGAATGGAAGATATCTCTCTTTGGATTTTGGTTGCTAAGGTGCTCGAAAATGGTTGCTAGGGAGGGGCTAGGAAGTGTTGAGGGGATTCATGATTGGCTGTTTTACTGCCCCAAGTCAAACGAGACCACCCTCTTGTTTCTATGATAATTCAGTCCGGAGATATCCCTTTGATCTCTTTCAATGGAAGTCTATGGGAGTTGTTGCTAAGGTGCTCTAAATGGTTGCTAGGGCGTGGCTTGATAGCTTCACAATGATCCTGAGAGACTGACTGGTCATCTGAGTAAAATGAGCCCGCCCCCTTGTCTCTAAGACACTGTGATCCAGAGTTATGTTCAATACAAAATCTACCATAGACTTAACATTGGGGCAACTTTGAGCAGCTCATGCCCCCCAGGGGTGCAACTTTTACCCCATTGTGAGGTATGTTCTCACAGAGCCTGTCAGCCTCTTCAAATCTGGTTAATCACACGTCTCTGTGAAATCCTCGATCTGAGCTATGACTCGTCAAAGTTCGGCGCAATGTTAAGTCAATGGGATTTTTTGCCCAATTTTTTGCCCCTGGGGCAATCACCGTACCCCCGATCGATTATAAAAGTCATAGGACACCATTCCCAAATAATCCGCACGATTTGACGCCTCATTTGTGGGTTTTCGACCAAAAAATTTTGCAAAAAATTCCATTGACTTACATTGGGGCAACTTTGGGCAGCTCCTGCCCCCCAGGGGTGCAACTTTTACCCCATTGTGAGGTATGTTCTCACAGAGCCTGTCAGCCTCTTCAAATGTGGTAAATCACATGTCTCTGCGAAATCCTCGCTTTGAGCTATGACTCGTCAAAGTTCGGCGCAATGTTAAGTCAATGGGATTTTTTGCCCAATTTTTTGCCCCTGGGGCAAACACCGTACCCCCGATCGCTTATAAAAGTCATAGCACACCTCTCCTCAATGAGCCGCACGATTTGACACCTCATTCATGGGTCTACGCCAAAAGGTGCGGGACGAGTTAGGTGCCGAAGTTTTGTACGGAAGAAGAAGAAGAAGAAGAAGAAAAATAAGTATGTGAGATTACAATAGTGTTGCTTTGCAAGCACCACTAATAATAATAATAATAAGTATGCAAGAGAACAATAGTGATGCTTTGCCTATGGCAAGCACCACTAACTAGATTAAAAAGTTTGAGTACAAACTTTAGGTTGGCTTGAGAAAGCCTAGCATAAAGTTTGAAGTAGTTGTAAAAGCTTGAAGATTGAAGGTTTAGTTTGATGTAGTTATTAATTTTAGTAGTTCTCAAAGTTCAAAGATTATAAGACCATTCAGTCTATCAAATATGATAGATAGATAGATAGATAGATAGAGAATGACCCTCAGATAGATAGATAGATAGATAGATAGATAGATAGATAGAGAATGACCCTCAGATAGATAGATAGATAGATAGATAGATAGACAGATAGATAGATAGACAGAGAATGACCCTGAGATAGATAGATAGATAGATAGATAGATAGATAGATAGATAGATAGATAGAGAATGACCCTCAGATAGATAGATAGATAGATAGATAGATAGAGAATGACCCTCAGATAGATAGATAGATAGATAGATAGATAGATAGAGAATGACCCTCAGATAGATAGATAGATAGATAGATAGATAGATAGATAGATAGAGAATGACCCTCAGATAGATAGATAGATAGACAGATAGATAGATAGACAGAGAATGACCCTGAGATAGATAGATAGATAGATAGATAGAGAATGACCCATAGATAGATAGATAGATAGATAGATAGATAGATAGATAGATAGATAGAGAATGACCCTGAGATAGATAGATAGATAGATAGATAGATAGATAGATAGATAGACAGATAGATAGATAGACAGAGAATGACCCTGAGATAGATAGATAGATAGATAGATAGATAGAAAGATAGATAGAGAATGACCCTCAGATAGATAGATAGATAGATAGATAGATAGATAGATAGATAGATAGATAGAGAATGACCCTCAGATAGATAGATAGATAGATAGATAGATAGATAGATAGATAGATAGATAGATAGATAGACAGATAGATAGATAGATAGACAGAGAATGACCCTGAGATAGATAGATAGATAGATATATAGAGATAGATAGAGAATGACCCTCAGATAGATAGATAGATAAATAGATAGATATATAGAGATAGATAGAGAATGACCCTCAGGTAGATAGATAGATAGATAGATAGATAGATAGATAGATAGATAGATAGATAGAGAATGACCCTCAGATAGATAGATAGATATTGACCCTCAGATAGATAGATAGATAGATAGATAGATAGATAGATATTGACCCTCAGATAGATAGATAGATAGATAGATCGATAGATAGATAGATAGATAGATAGATAGATAGAGAATTACCCTCAGATAGATTGATTGAATGACATTAACATTCATGAAGTGTATATGATGTAGTATCTAATATGAATGAATGTTTCACTTGACCATCTCCAGACCTGCACATCCGATCTGAAATCACAACGTGCACATTTTCATTAATAAGGTTTACTCTTTAGAAACATTGGCTGCACAAATACTTTATCATTATGTATATTTAAAATGTCACTTTATCCTGGTCCTTCTTGGATAATTAGTCATATGATTATTTTTTTTATATTATTTTGATAAATCTGTTACTAATATGTAATTATTTTGGCCTTTCCGAATAAGGTTAGTGAAAATCCCTAATATAAATGTGTGATGGTGAGGTGTGAAAACATCAGACTTTGTGATTGTACAATAAAATGAATTTATAAAAAAGAAACTGTATATCATATATACACTATGCAATAACTGAATACATTTCAGCTCAAGAAAACATATTATGATAACAAGATTAGATTTTTTAATATAACAATTAAATATAATCAAACAATTTTTTCCTTATTTTTTTTCTTATTTAATTTAAACAAACAGAAATAAGGCAGTAACATTTTAACTTGAATAAATATGATGTCAAACTAATTAAAATCAAACATTTTTTTTACATTCATGAACTTTTTTACATGCAGAAACTAACGATGACTGACAACATGAAACAAATGCACCAAACATGTTAATAATTATGCTTGAACTGATTTTACTGATAATACACGCTGGTTGATGTGCCTTATATTTATTTTATATTTTATTTATGTTGTTCTGGTGCAGAGATATGTGATTTGTTACTTGGTTGCTAGGGTAACCCCATCTGGTTGCTAGGCAGTTACCAAAATGATACTTATCAAGCCTCCTTTCCATCCTGAGTGAAATAAGTGAAACAGGAAGTCTCTACGATTTTCTGGTGCAGAGATATGTGATTTGTTAGTTGGTTGCTAGGGTAACCCCATCTGGTTGCTAGGCAGTTACCAAGTTGATACTCATAAGGCTCCTTGCAATCCTGTGTGAAATATGTCAACCCCTAAGTCTCTACGATGTTCTGGTTCAAAGATATGTGATTTGTTACTTGGTTGCTAGGATAACCGCATCTGGTTGCTAGGCAGTTACCAGAGTGATACATATCAAGGCTACTTTCCATCCTGAGTGAAATAAGTGAAACAGGAAGTCTCTATGATTTTCTGGTGCAGAGATATGTGATTTGTTACTTGGTTGCTAGGGTAAACACATCTGGTTGCTAGGGAGTTACCAAAGTGATACTCATAAGGGTCCTTGCAATCCTGTGTGAAATATGTCAACCTTAAGTCTCTACGATGTTCTGGTTCAAAGATATGTGATTTGTTACTTGGTTGCTAAGGTAACCCTGTCTGGTTGCTATGCAGTTACCAGAGTGATACATATCAAGGCTACTTTCCATCCTGAGTGAAATAAGTGAAACAGGTAGTCTCTACGATTTTCTGGTGCAGAGATATGTGATTTGTTACTTGGTTGCTAGGGTAACCCTGTCTGGTTGCTAGGCAGTTACCAGAGTGATACATATCAAGGCTATTTTCCATCCTGAGTGAATAAAGTCAATCCGGAAGTCTCTCTGATTTTCTGTTGCAGAGATATGTGATTTGTTACTTGGTTGCTAGGGTAATCACATCTGGTTGCTAGGCAGTTACCAGAGTGATACATATCAAGGCTACTTTCCATCCTGAGTGAAATAAGTCAACCCAGAAGTCTCTCTGATTTTCTGTTGCAGAGATATGTGATTTGTTACTTGGTTACTAGGGTAATCACATCTGGTTGCTAGGCAGTTACCAGAGTGATACATATCAAGGCTACTTTCCATCCTGAGTGAAATAAGTGAAACAGGAAGTCTCTACAATTTTCTGGTGCAGAGATATGTGATTTGTTAGTTGGTTGCTAGGGTAACCCCATCTGGTTGCTAGGCAGTTACCAAGGTGATACTCATAAGGCTCCTTGCAATCCTGTGTGAAATATGTTAACCCCTAAGTCTCTACGATGTTCTGGTTCAAAGATATGTGATTTGTTACTTGGTTGCTAGGGTAACCGCATCTGGTTGCTAGGCAGTTACCAGAGGGATACATATCAAGGCTACTTTCCATCCTGAGTGAAACAAGTGAAACAGGTAGTCTCTACGATTTTCTGGTGCAGAGATATGTGATTTGTTACTTGGTTGCTAGGGTAACCCCGTCTGGTTGCTAGGCAGTTACCAGAGTGATACATATCAAGGCTACTTTCCATCCTGAGTGAAATAAGTCAACCCGGAAGTCTCTCTGATTTTCTGTTGCAGAGATATGTGATTTGTTACTTGGTTGCTAGGGTAATCACATCTGGTTGCTAGGCAGTTACCAGAGTGATACATATCAAGGCTACTTTCCATCCTGAGTGAAATAAGTCAACCCGGAAGTCTCTCTGATTTTCTGTTGCAGAGATATGTGATTTGTTACTTGGTTGCTAGGGTAATCACATCTGGTTGCTAGGCAGTTACCAGAGTGATACATATCACGGCTACTTTCCATCTTGAGTGAAATAAGTGAAACAGGAAGTCACTACGATTTTCTGGTGCAGAGATATGTGATTTGTTACTTGGTTGCTAGGGTAACCCCATCTGGTTGCTAGGCAGTTACCAGAGTGATACATATCAAGGCTACTTTCCATCCTGAGTGAAATAAGTGAAACAGGAAGTCTGTATGATTTTCTGGTGCAGAGATATGTGATTTGTTACTTGGTTGCTAGGGTAACCCCATCTGGTTGCTAGGCAGTTACCAGAGTGATACATATCAAGGCTACTTTCCATCCTGAGTGAAATAAGTGAAACAGGAAGTCTGTATGATTTTCTGTTGCAGAGATATGTGATTTGTTACTTGGTTGCTAGGGTAATCACATCTGGTTGCTAGGCAGTTACCAGAGTGATACATATCAAGGCTACTTTCCATCCTGAGTGAAATAAGTCAACCCGGAAGTCTCTCTGATTTTCTGTTGCAGAGATATGTGATTTGTTATTTGGTTGCTAGGGTAATCACATCTGGTTGCTAGGCAGTTACCAGAGTGATACATATCAAGGCTACTTTCCATCTTGAGTGAAATAAGTGAAACAGGAAGTCACTACGATTTTCTGGTGCAGAGATATATGATTTGTTACTTGGTTGCTAGGGTAACCCCATGTGGTTGCTAGGCAGTTACCAGAGTGATACATATCAAGGCTACTTTCCATCCTGAGTGAAATAAGTGAAACAGGAAGTCTGTATGATTTTCTGGTGCAGAGATATGTGATTTGTTACTTGGTTGCTGGGGTAACCCTATCTGGTTGCTAGGCAGTTACCAGAGTGATACATATCAAGGCTACTTTCCATCCTGAGTGAAATAAGTGAAACAGGAAGTCTGTATGATTTTCTGGTGCAGAAATATGTGATTTGTTATTTGGTTGCTAGGGTATCCCTGTCTGGTTGCTATGCAGTTACCAGGGTGATACTTATCAAGCCTCCTTTCCATACTGAGTGAATCAAGTCAACCTGGAAGCTACTATACTGTGGCTATGAAGATTTTAGGTCATTACTTATTGGCTGCTTGATAAAAGAAATCCTCTGAGGGAGAGAGAAAGGGAGAGACGCAGGGCTGACAGGCCCTTTTTCGTCTGTGTGTGTGAAAACGTCAGTTGGGATTTAAATTTCTGAACATTCCGCAATGTTAATCAATGGGAGTTTTTCCGAGTTTTGATCGTCATTTTTAGGAAAACCGTAAGTCCGATCAGTTAGAAAAGATATAGCACACTATTCGGGATTAGTCTGAAGGTCTGTGCCGAGTTTGGTGCATGTAGCTTAAAAGCTCTAGGAGGAGTTACATTTAGAAATTTAGTCTCAGAAGAATAATAATAATAACTAGAATGTACATTTCCTGAAGAAAATGTGAGTGGTGCTTGCCGTGGCAAAATTTCTTACCATAATGTCCCACCTACTGCCCAAAGTTTAAAGAGGCCACCCCCATGACAGTAGGATGTTCTGGTGCAAAGATATTGGTGTTGTTCCATGGTTGCTAGGGAAACCCATCTGGTTGATATGCAGTTACTAAGGTGACAGCCACCAATGCTACTTGCCATCCTGAGTAAAATAAGTCAACCCGGAAGTCTCTGTGATTTTCTAGTAGAGAGATATGTGATTTGTTACTTGGTTGCTAGGGTAACCCCATCTGGTTGCTATGCAGTTACCAAGGTGACAGGCAACAATGCTCCTTGCCATCCTGAGTGAAATAAGTCAACCCAGAAGTCTCTGTGATTTTCTTGTGCAGAGATATGTAATTTGTTTCTTGGTTGCTAGGGTAACCCCATCTGGTTGCTAGGCAGTTACCAAGGTGACAGCCAACACTGCTCTTTGCCATCCTGAGTGAAATAAGTCAACCCGGAAGTCTCTGTGATTTTCTTGGGCAGAGATATGTGATTTGTTTCTTGGTTGCTAGGGTAAGCCCATCTGGTTGCTAGGCAGTTACCTATGTGACAGGCAACAATGCTCCTTGCCATCCTGAGTAAAATAAGTCAACCTGGAAGTCTCTGTGATTTTCTTGTGCAGAGATATGTGATTTGTTTCTTGGTTGCTAGGGTAACCCCATTTGGTTGCTAGGCAGTTACCAAAGTAACATCCAACAATGCTCCTTGCCATCTTGAGTGAAATAAGTCAACTCGGAAGTCTCTAAGATTTTGTAGTGCAAAGATATGAGATTTGTTACTTGGTTGCTATGGTAAACCCATCTGGTTGCTAGGCAGTTACCAGGGTGATATTTATCAAGTCTACTTTCGATCCTAAGTGAAATAAGTCAACCCCGAAGTCTCTGTGATTTTCTTGTGCAGAGATATGTGATTTGTTTCTTGGTTGCTAGGCTATCCCCATCTGGTTGCTAGGCAGTTACTAAGGTGACAGCCAACACTGCTCCTTGCCATCCTGAGTGAAATAAGTCAACCCGGAAGTCTCTGTGATTTTCTTGGGCAGAGATATGTGATTTGTTTCTTGGTTGCTAGGGTAAGCCCATCTGGTTGCTAGGCAGTTACCTAGGTGACAGGCAACAATGCTCCTTGCCATCCTGAGTAAAATAAGTCAACCTGGAAGTCTCTGTGATTTTCTTGTGCAGAGATATGCGATTTCTTTCTTGGTTGCTAGGCAGTTACCTACGTGATACTCATAAGGCCCCTTGCAATGCTGTGAGAAATATTTCAACCCCTATGTCTCTACGATGTTCTGGTTGAAAGATATGTGATTTGTTACTTGGTTGCTAGGGTAACCCCATCTGGTTGCTAGGCAGTTAGCAAGGTGACAGCCAACAATGCTCCTTGCCATCCTGAGTGAAATAAGTCAACCCGGAAGTCTCTGTGATTTTCTTGTGCAGAGATATTTGATTTGTTTCTTGGTTGCTAGGGTAACCCCATCTGGTTGCTAGGCAGTTATCAAGGTGACAGGGAACAATGCTCCTTGCCATCCTGAGTGAAATAAGTCAACCCGGAAGTCTCTACGTCATTTTGATCCTAAGATACACATCTTAGTGCTTTGAATGGATGTCAATGGTTCTTTGTTGCTAGGGTGCTTTAAATGGTTGCTAGGGCGTGGCTAAGTAGTTCACATGATGAAAGCTGAAGACTGATTACTCACCCAATTAAAACAAAGCAACTATCATGTCTCTAGGACATTCTGATCTGAAGATATCTTACTGTAATTGAAATCAATAAATGTGGTTGCTAGGGTGCTCTAAATTGTTGCTAGGGAGTGGCTTGGCAGCTGCCAATGATGAATCTCCAAAGGCTGCTTGTCAGTATGAATGATATAAAACAACTCCCATGCCTCTGTGACATTCAGAATGGAAGATATCTCTCTTTGGATTTTGGTTGCTAAGGTGCTTGAAAATGGTTGCTAGGGAGGGGCTAGGAAGTGTTGAGGGGATTCATGATTGGCTGTTTTACTGCCCCAAGTCAAACGAGACCACCCTCGTGTTTCTATGATAATTCAGTCTGGAGAAATCCCTTTGATCTCTTTCAATGGAAGTCTATGGGACTTGTTGCTAAGGTACTGTAAATGGTTGCTAGGGCGTGGCTTGATAGCTTCACAATGATCCTGAGAGACTGATTGGTCGTCTGAGTAAAATGAGCCCGCCCCCTTGTCTCTAAGACACTGTGATCCAGAGTTATGTTCAATACAAAATCTACCATAGACTTAACATTGGGGCAAATTTGGGCAGCTCCTGCCCCCAAGGGGTGCAACTTTTACCCCATTGTGAGGTATGTTCTCACAGAGCCTGTCAAACTCTTCAAATGTGGTAAATCACACGTGTCTGTGAAATCCATGCTCTGAGCTATGACTTGTCAAATTTGGCGCAATGTTAAGTCAATGGGATGTTTTGCACAATTTTTTGCCCCTGGGGCAAATACCGTACCCCCGATCACTTATAGAAGTCATAGCACACCATTCCCAAATAATCCGAACGATTTGACGCCTCATTTGTGGGTCTGCGACCAAAAAATTTTTCAAAAATTCCATTGACTTACATTGGGGCAACTTTGGGCAGCTACTGCCCCCCAGGGGTAAAACTTTTACCCCATTGTGAGGTATGTTCTCAGAGAGCCTGTCAGCCTCTTCAAATGTGGTAAATCACACGTCTGTGTGATATCCTCGCTCTGAGCTATGACTCGTCAAAGTTCGGCGCAATGTTAAGTCAATGGGATTTTTTGCCCAATTTTTTGCCCCTGGGGCAAATACCATACCCCCGATCGCTTATAAAAGTCATAGCACACCATTCCCAAATAATCCGCACGATTTGACGCCTCATTCGTGGGTCTGCGACCAAAAAATTTTGCCAAAAATTCCATTGACTTACATTGGGGCAACTTTGGGCAGCTCCTGCCCCCCAGGGGTAAAAGTTTTACCCCATTGTGAGGTATGTTCTCACAGAGCCTGTCAGCCTCTTCAAATCTCATAAATCACACGTGTCTGCGAAATCCTCGCTCTGAGCTATGACTCGTCAAAGTTCGGCTCAATGTTAAGTCAATGGGATTTTTTGCCCAGTTTTTTGCCCCTGGGGCAAACACCGTACCCCCGATCGCTTATAAAAGTCATAGCACACCTCTCCTCAATGAGCCGCACGATTTGACACCTCATTCATGGGTCTACGCCAAAAGGTGCGGGACGAGTTAGGTGCCGAAGTTTTGTACGGAAGAAGAAGAAGAAGAAGAAGAAGAAGAAGAAAAACTAGAATGTACATTTCCTGAAGAAAATGTGAGTGGTGCTTGCCGTGGCAAAACTCGTCAAATAGCATTTTCTAACTTGTGTCTAAGCACTAAAATAAAGGTCACAGAATGTTGCTAACACGTGTTTTTCATGATGGTAGCACGTTTTAACATGTTTTAGCACTTCGCTAGGTGAAGCTAGCATGTGTTAGCATGATACTAGCACGTTTTTTGCATGTTTTAGCACTTTGTTTGGCGATGCTAACATGTGTTAGCATGATGCTAGCACATTTTTAACATGTTTTAGCAATCCCCTAAGCAATGCTAACATGCATTAGCATAATGCTAGCACGTTTTAACATGTTTTAGCACTTCGCTAGGTGAAGCTAGCATGTGTTAGCATGATACTAGCACGTTTTTAGCATGTTTTAGCACTTCGTTTGGCGATGCTAACATGTGCTAGCATGATGCTAGCACGATTTTTAACATGTTTTAGCAATCCCCTAAGCAATGCTAACATGCATTAGCATAATGCTAGCACGTTTTAACATGTTTTAGCACTTCGCTAGGTGAAGCTAGCATGTGTTAGCATGATACTAGCACGTTTTTTGCAGGTTTTAGCACTTTGCTAGGCGATGCTAACATGTGTTAGCATGATGCTAGCACGTTTTTAACATGTTTTAGCAATCCCCTAAGCAATGCTAACGTGCATTAGCATAATGCTTGCACATTTTAACATGTTTTAGCACTTCGTTAGGCGATGCCAGCATGTGTTAGCATGATGCTAGCACGTTTTTAGCATGTTTTAACACTTCGCTAGACAATACTAGCATATGTTAGCATGTTGTTATCACGTTTTTAGCATGTTTTAGCACTTCGCTAGGCGATGCCAACATGTGTTACCATGTTGTGAGCACGTTTTTAGCATGTTTTAGCACTTCGCTAGGCGATGCCAGCATGTGTTAACATGTTGCTAACACATTTATAGCATGTTTTAGCACTTCACTAGGTGATGCCAGCATATGTTAGCATGATGCTAGCAAATTTTTAGCATGTTTCAGGGTGTGGCTATGAAGATTTTTATTGGCAGCTTGATAAAAGAAATCCTCTGAGGGAGAGAGAGACGCAGGGCTGACAGGCCCTTTTTTGTCTGTGTGTGTGGAAATGTCAGTTGGGATTTAAATTTCTGAACATTCCGCAATGTAAAGTCAATGGGACTTTTTTGGCCGCTTTTTCGTCCGCTGTTCGAACATCGTACACCCGATCGCTTATAAAAGTCATAGCACACCTCTCCTCAATGAGCCGCTCGATTTGACACCTCATTCATGGGTCTACGCCAAAAGGTGCGGGACGAGTTAGGTGCCGAAGTTTTGTACGGAAGAAGAAGAAGAAGAAGAAGAAGAAGAACTAGAATGTACATTTCCTGAAGAAAATGTGAGTGGTGCTTGCCGTGGCAAAATTTCTTACCACAATATCCCACCTACTGCCCAAAGTTGAAAGACGCTACCCCCATGACAGTAGTATGTTCTGGTGCAGAGATATTGGTGTTGTTCCATGGTTGCTAGGGTAACCCCATCTGGTTGCTAGGCAGTTACCAAGGTGACAGCCAACAATGCTCCTTGCCATCTTGAGTGAAATAAGTCAACCCGGAAGTCTCTGTGATTTTCTTGTGCAGAGATATGCGATTTCTTTCTTGGTTGCTAGGGTAACACCATCTGGTTGCTAGGCAGTTACCTACGTGATACTCATAAGGCCCCTTGCAATCCTGTGAGAAATATTTCAACCCCTATGTCTCTACGATGTTCTGGTTCAAAGATATGTGATTTGTTACTTGGTTGCTAGGGTAACCCCATCTGGTTGCTAGGCAGTTATCAAGGTGACAGGGAACAATGCTCCTTGCCATCCTGAGTGAAATAAGTCAACCCGGAAGTCTCTACGTCATTCTGATCCTAAGATACACATCTTAGTGATTTTGAATGGATGTCAATTGTTCTTTGTTGCTAGGGTGCTTTAAATGGTTGCTAGGGCGTGGCTAAGTAGTTCACATGATGAAAGCTGAAGACTGATTACTCACCCAATTAAAACAAAGCAACTATCATGTCTCTAGGACATTCTGATCTGAAGATATCTTACTGTAATTGAAATCAATAAATGTGGTTGCTAGGGTGCTCTAAATTGTTGCTAGGGAGTGGCTTGGCAGCTACCAATGATGAATCTCCAAAGGCTGCTTGTCAGTATGAATGATACAAACCAACTCCCATGCCTCTGTGACATTCAGAATGGAAGATATCTCTCTTTGGATTTTGGTTGCTAAGGTGCTCGAAAATGGTTGCTAGGGAGGGGCTAGGAAGTGTTGAGGGGATTAATGATTGGCTGTTTTACTGCCCCAAGTCAAACGAGACCACCCTCGTGTTTCTATGATAATTCAGTCCGGAGAAATCCCTTTGATCTCTTTCAATGGAAGTCTATGGGACTTGTTGCTAAGGTGCTGTAAATGGTTGCTAGGGCGTGGCTTGATAGCTTCACAGATCCTGAGAGACTGATTGGTCGTCTGAGTAAAATGAGCCCGCCCCCTTGTCTCTAAGACACTGTGATCCAGAGTTATGTTCAATACAAAATCTACCATAGACTTAACATTGGGGCAAATTTGGGCAGCTCCTGCCCCCAAGGGGTGCAACTTTTACCCCATTGTGAGGTATGTTCTCACAGAGCCTGTCAGCCTCTTCAAATGTGGTAAATCACACGTGTCTGTGAAATCCTTGCTCTGAGCTATGACTTGTCAAAGTTTGGCGCAATGTTAAGTCAATGGGATTTTTTGCACAATTTTTTGCCCCTGGGGCAAATACCGTACCCCCGATCACTTATAGAAGTCATAGCACACCATTCCCAAATAATCCGCACGATTTGACGCCTCATTTGTGGGTCTGCGAGCAAAAAAATTTTCAAAAAATTCCATTGACTTACATTGGGGCAACTTTGGGCAGCTACTGCCCCCCAGGAGTAAAACTTTTACCCCATTGTGAGGTATGTTCTCAGAGAGCCTGTCAGCCTCTTCAAATGTGGTAAATCACACGTCTCTGTGAAATCCTCGCTCTGAGCTATAACTCGTCAAAGTTCGGCTCAATGTTAAGTCAATGGGATTTTTTGCCCAAATTTTTGCCCCTGGGGCAAACACCGTACCCCCGATCGCTTAGAAAAGATATAGCACACCTCTCCTCAATGAGCCGCACGATTTGATGCCTCACTCAGAGGTCTGTGACAAAAGCTGCGGGAGGAGTAGCGCGCCAAACTATGTGTGGAAAAATAATAATAATTATAATAATAATAATAAGTATGCAAGAGAACAATAGTGATGCTTTGCCTATGGCAAGCACCACTAAAAATAAGTATGTGAGATTACAATAGTGTTGCTTTGCAAGCACCACTAACTAGAATGTACATTTCCTGAAGAAAATGTGAGTGGTGCTTGCCGTGGCAATACTCGTCAAATAGCATTTTCTAACTTGTTTCTAAGCACTAAAATAAAGGCCATAGACTGTTGTTAGCACATGTTTTTCATGATGGTAGCACGTTTTTAGAATGTTTTAGCACTTCGCTAGGCGATGCAAGCATGTGTTAGCATGTTTTAGCAATTCCATAGGCAATGCTAACATCTGTTGGCATAATACTAGCATGTTTTAGCACTTCGTTAGGCGATGCTAGCATGTGTTAGCATAATGCTAGCACGTTTTTAGCATGTTTTAACACTTCGGTAGGCGATGCTATTATGTGTTAGCATGATTCTAGCACGTTTTTAGCATGTTTAGCACTTTGTTAGGTGATGCTAGCATGTGTTAGCATGTTTCTAGCATGTTTTTAGCATGTTTTAGCACTTCACTAGGCGATGCCAGTATGTGTTAGAATGATGCTAGCATGTTTTTAGCATGTTCTGGCATTTTGCTAGGCAATACTAGCATGTGTTAGCATGTTGTTAGCACATTTGTAACATGTTTTAGCACTTTGCTAGGCGATACTAGCATGTGTTAACATGTTGTTAGCATGTTTTTAGCATGTTTTAGCACTTTGCTTGGCGATACTAGCATGTGTTAGCATGTAATTAGCACATTTTTAGCATGTTTTAGTACTTCACTAGGCGATGCCAACATGTGTTAGCATGATGCTAGCACGTTTTTAGCATGTTTTAGTACTTTGATATGCGATACTAGTATGTGTTAGCATAATGCTAGCATGTTTTAACATGTTTTAACACTTCGCTAGGCGATGCCAGCATGTGTTATCATGATGTTAGCATGTTTTTAGCATGTTTTAGCACTTCGCTAGGTGATGCCAGCATGTGTTAGCATGATGCTAGCACGTTTTTAGCATGTTTTAGCACTTCGCTAGGAGATGCCAGCATGTGTTAGCATGATGCTAACACGTTTTTAGCATGTTTTAGCACTTCGCTAGGCAATCCCAGTATGTGTTAGAATGATGCTAGCACGTTTTTAGCATGTTTTAGCATTTTACTTGGCGATACTAGCATGTGTTAGCATGTTGTTAGCATGTTTTTAGCATGTTTTAGCACTTCGCTAGGCGATGCCAACATGTGTTAGCATGATGCTAGCACGTTTTTAGCATGTTTTAACACTTTGCTAGGCAATACTAGCATGTGTTAGCATGTATTTAGCACGTTTTTAGCATGTTTTAGCACTTCGCTAGACAATGCCAACATGTGTTAGCATGATGGTAACACGTTTATAGCATGTTTTAGCACTTCGCTAGACAATGCCAACATGTGTTAGCATGATGGTAACACGTTTATAGCATGTTTTAGCACTTCGCTAGGCGATGCCAGCATATGTTAGCATGATGCTAGCACATTTTTAGCATGTTTTAGGGTGTGGCTATGAAGATTTTTATTGGCTGCTTGATAAAAGAAATCCTCTGAGGGGGAAAGAGAGAGAGAGAGAGAGACGCAGGGCTGACAGGCCCTTTTTTGTCTGTGTGTGTGAAAATGTCAGTTGGGGTTTAAATTTCTGAACATTCCGCAATGTAAAGTCAATGGGACTTTTTTGGCCGCTTTTTCGTCCGCTGTTCGAACATCGTACACCCGATCGCTTAGAAAAGATATAGCACACCTCTCCTCAATGAGCCGCACGATTTGATGCCTCACTCAGGGGTCTGTGACAAAAGCTGCGGGAGGAGTAGCGCGCCAAACTATGTGTGGAATAATAATAATTATAACTAGAATGTACATTTCCTGAAGAAAATGTGAGTGGTGCTTGCCGTGGCAAAATTTCGTACCTCAATGTCCCACCTACTGCCCAAAGTTGAAAGAGGCCAGCAACATGACAGTAGGGTGTTCTGGTGCAGAGATTTGGGATTTGTTACTTGGTTGCTAGGGTAACCCCATCTGGTTGCTAGGCAGATACCAATTTGACAGGCAACAATTCTACTTGCCATCCCGAGTGAAAAAAGTCAAACCGGAAGTCTCTTCGATTTTGTAGTGCAGAGATATGTGATTTGTTACTTGGTTGCTAGGGTAACCCCATCTGGTTGCTAGGCAGTCACCAAGGTGACAGCCAACAATGCTCATTGCCATCCTGAGTGAAATAAGTCAACCCGGAAGTCTGTACGATTTTCTAGTACAGAGATATGTGATTTGTTACTTGGTTGCTAGGGAAACCCTATCTGGTTGCTAGGCAGTTACCAAGGGGCAAGCCAACAATGCTCCTTGCCATCCTGAGTGAAATAAGTCAACCCGGAAGTCTCTGTGATTTTCTTGTGCAGAGATATGTGATTTGTTTCTTGGTTGCTAGGGTAACCCCATCTGGTTGCTAGGCAGTTGCCAAGGTGACAACCAACAATGCTCCTTGCCATCCTGAGTGAAATAAGTCAACCCGGAAGTCTCTGTGATTTTCTTGTAAAGAGATATGTGATTTGTTTCTTGGTTGCTAGGGTAACCCCATTTGGTTGCTAGGCAGTTACCAGGGTGATATTTATGAAGTCTACTTTCCATCCTGAGTGAAATAAGTCAACCCGGAAGTCTCTACGTCATTCTGATCCTAAGATACACATCTTAGTGATTTTGAATGGATGTCAATGGTTCTTCGTTGCTAGGGGGCTTTAAATGGTTGCTAGGGCGTGGCTAAGTAGTTCACATGATAAAAGCTGAAGACTGATTACTCACCCAATTAAAACAAAGCAACTATCATGTCTCTAGGACATTCTGATCTGAAGATATCTTACTGTAATTGAAATCAATAAATATGGTTGCTAGGTTGCTCTAAATTGTTGCTAGGGCATGGCTAGCCAATGAACAGAGTGATTCTTATTGGCTGCTTACTATCCTGACTCAAGAGTCAATTCCCAAGTTTCTATAATATTGTGTTCTTAAGATATCCATCTGAGGCATTTTGAATGGAAGTGTATGGGGGCTGTTGCTAGGGTGTTGTAAATGGTTGCTAGGGTGTGGCTACTTCATTTCCAAGCTGACTGATTGGTAGCCTGAGTGAAATGAGCCTGCCCCCACTTTTCTACAACATTTTGATTGGGAGATATGATCCAACAAAATACTGTGTATTTTCACTTTAAGGAAAAAACAATTGCTTTCATGGGCAATAGTATGCCTATGGGGCATATTTGTGCCCGTTTTACCCCTCAGGGTTAAATCTTACCCCCAAACTCATGTCATGCTGCACAACTGCTTGCTAGGCCACATTAAATCACATTAAATGTGTCCACTCACATGTATGTACAAAATTTTAGGTAATTACTTATTGCATGCTCAATAAAAGAAATCCTCTGAGGGAGACAGAGAGAGAGAGAGAGACGCAGGGCTGACAGGCCCTTTTTTGTCTGTGTGTGTGAAAACGTCAGTTGGGATTTAAATTTCTGAACATTCCGCAATGTAAAGTCAATGGGACTTTTTTGGCCGCTTTTTCATCCGCTGTGCGAACATCGTACACTCGATCGCTTAGAAAAGTCATAGCACACCTCTCCTCAGTGAGCCGCTCGATATGACACCTCATTCATGGGTCTACGCCAAAAGGTGCGGGACGAGTTAGGTGCCGAAGTTTTGTACGGAAGAAGAAGAAGAAGAAGAAGAAGAAGAAAAATAAGTATGTGAGATTACAATAGTGTTGCTTTGCAAGCACCACTAATAATAATAATAAGTATGCAAGAGAACAATAGTGATGCTTTGCCTATGGCAAGCACCACTAATAATAATAAGTTTAAATAGGATTTCAGTAAGTTGGCTTTCTCAAGCCAACCTAATAATAATAAGTTTAAATAGGATTTCAGTAAGTTGGCTTTCTCAAGCCAACCTAATAATAATAATAAGTTTAAATAGGATTTCAGTAAGTTGGCTTTCTCAAGCCAACCTAACTAGATTAAAAAGTTTGAGTACAAACTTTAGGTTGGCTTGAGAAAGCCTAACATAAAGTTTGAAGTAGTTGTAAAAGTTTGAAGATTTAAGGTTTTTAGTTTGATGTATTTATAAGTAGTAGTTTTCAAAGTTCAAAGTTTAGAGATTATAAAACCATTCAGTCTATCAAATAGATTAGATAGATAGATAGATAGATATTGACCCTCAGATAGATAGATAGATAGATAGATGGATATTGACCCTCAGATAGATAGATAGATAGATAGATAGATAGATAGATAGATAGATAGATATTGACCCACAGATAGATAGATAGATAGATATTGACCATCAGATAGATAGATAGATAGATAGATAGATAGATAGATATTGATCCTCAGATAGATAGATAGATAGATAGAGTATGACCCACAGAAAGACAGATAGATATTGACCCTCAGATAGATAGATAGATAGATAGATAGATAGATAGTGTATGACCCACCAAAAGACAGATAGATATTGACCCTCAGATAGATAGATAGATAGATAGATAGATAGATAGACAGATAGATAGACAGATATATTATTTTTTACTTGGTTGCTAGGGTAACCCAATCTGGTTGCTAGGCAGTTTCCAGGGTGATCCTTATCAAGCCTCCTATTCATTCTGAGTGAATAAAGTCAACCCGGAAGTCTCTACAATTTTCTGTTGCATAGATATGTGATTTGTTACTTGGTTGCTAGGGTAACCCTGTCTGGTTGCTAGGCAGTTACCAGAGTGATACATATCAAGGCTACTTTCCATCCGGAGTGAAATAAGTGAAACAGGTAGTCTCTACGATTTTCTGGTGCAGAGATATGTGATTTGTTACTTGGTTGCTAGGGTAACCCCGTCTGGTTGCTAGGCAGTTAGATAGATATTGACTGTCAGATATATAGATAGATAGATAGTCATTGACCCTGAGATATAGATAGATAGAGTATGACCCACAGATAGATAGATAGATAGTTATTGACCCTCAGATAGTTAGATAGATAGATAGATATTGACCCTCAGATAGATAGATAGATAGATAGATAGATAGATAGATAGATAGATAGATAGATAGATAGATATTGACCATCAGAAAGATAAATAGATAGATAGATAGATAGATAGATAGATAGATAGATAGATAGATAGACAGATAGATATATCATTTTTTACTTGGTTGCTAGGGTAACCCAATCTGGTTGCTAGGCAGTTTCCAGGGTGATCCTTATCAAGCATCCTTTTCATTCTGAGTGAATAAAGTCAACCCGGAAGTCTCTATGATTTTCTGTTGCATAGATATGTGATTTGTTACTTGGTTGCTAGGGTAACCATATCTGGTTGACAGGCAGTTACCAGAGTGATGTATATCAAGGCTACTTTCCATCTTGAGTAAAATAAGTGAAACAGGAAGTCTCTACGATTTTCTGGTGCAGAGTTATGTGATTTGTTACTTAGTTGCTAGGGTAAGCCCTTGTCGTTGCTAGGCAGTTACCAGAGTGATACTTTTCAAGACTCCTTGCTATCCTGAGTGAAATAAGTCAAACAGGAAGTCTCTACGATTTTATGGTGAAGAGATATATTATTTGTTACTTGGTTGCTAGGGTAACCCCATCTGGTTGCTATGCAGTTACCAGGGTGATACTTATCAAGCCTCCTTTCCATCCTGAGTGAATTATGTCAACCCGGAAGTCTCTACGATTTTCTGTTGCAGAGATATGTGATTTGTTACTTGGTTGCTAGGGTATCCCTGTCTGGTTGCTATGCAGTTACCAGGGTGATACTTATCAAGCCTCCTTTCCATCCTGAGTGAATTATGTCAACCCGGAAGTCTCTATGATTTTCTGGTGCAGAGATATGTGATTTGTTAGTTGGTTGCTAGGGTAACCCCATCTGGTTGCTAGGCAGTTACCAAGGTGATACTCATAAGGCTCCTTGCAATCCTGTGTGAAATATGTCAACCCCTAAGTCTCTACGATGTTCTGGTTCAAAGATATGTGATTTGTTACTTGGTTGCTAGGGTAACCGCATCTGGTTGCTAGGCAGTTACCAGAGGGATACATATCAAGGCTACTTTCCATCCTGAGTGAAATAAGTGAAACAGGAAGTCTCTATGATTTTCTGGTGCAGAGATATGTGATTTGTTGCTTGGTTGCTAGGGTAAACACATCTGGTTGCTAGGCAGTTACCAAAGTGATACTCATAAGGCTCCTTGCAATCCTGTGTGAAATATGTCAACCCCTAAGTCTCTATGATGTTCTGGTTCAAAGATATGTGATTTGTTACTTGGTTGCTAAGGTAACCCTGTCTGGTTGCTATGCAGTTACCAGAGTGATACATATCAAGGCTACTTTCCATCCTGAGTGAAATAAGTGAAACAGGTAGTCTCTACGATATACTGGTGCAGATATATGTGATTTGTTACTTGGTTGCTAGGTTGCTAGGGTAACCCCGTCTGGTTGCTAGGCAGTTACCAGAGTGATACATATCAAGGCTACTTTCCATCCTGAGTGAAATAAGTCAACCCGGAAGTCTCTCTGATTTTCTGTTGCAGAGATATGTGATTTGTTACTTGGTTGCTAGGGTAATCACATCTGGTTGCTAGGCAGTTACCAGAGTGATACATATCAAGGCTACTTTCCATCCTGAGTGAAATAAGTCAACCCGGAAGTCTCTCTGATTTTCTGTTGCAGAGATATGTGATTTGTTACTTGGTTGCTAGGGTAATCACATCTGGTTTCTAGGCAGTTACCAGAGTGATACATATCAAGGCTACTTTCCATCTTGAGTGAAATAAGTGAAACAGGAAGTCACTACGATTTTCTGGTGCAGAGATATGTGATTTGTTACTTGGTTGCTAGGGTAACCCCATCTGGTTGCTAGGCAGTTACCAGAGTGATACATATCAAGGCTACTTTCCATCCTGAGTGAAATAAGTGAAACAGGAAGTCTGTATGATTTTCTGGTGCAGAGATATGTGATTTGTTACTTGGTTGCTAGGGTAACCCCATCTGGTTGCTAGGCAGTTACCAGAGTGATACATATCAAGGCTACTTTCCATCCTGAGTGAAATAAGTGAAACAGGAAGTCTGTATGATTTTCTGGTGCAGAAATATGTGATTTGTTATTTGGTTGCTAGGGTAACCCTGTCTGGTTGCTATGCAGTTACCAGGGTGATACTTATCAAGCCTCCTTTCCATACTGAGTGAATCAAGTCAACCTGGAAGCTACTATACTGTGGCTATGAAGATTTTAGGTCATTACTTATTGGCTGCTTGATAAAAGAAATCCTGGAGAGAGAGAGGGAGAGACGCAGGGCTGACAGGCCCTTTTTCGTCTGTGTGTGTGAAAACGTCAGTTGGGATTTAAATTTCTGAACATTCCGCAATGTTAATCAATGGGAGTTTTTCCGAGTTTTGATCGTCATTTTTAGGAAAACTGTAAGTCCGATCAGTTAGAAAAGATATAGCACACTATTCGGGATTAGTCTGAAGGTCTGTGCCGAGTTTGGTGCATGTAGCTTAAAAGCTCTAGGAGGAGTTACATTTAGAAATTTAGTCTCAGAATAATAATAATATTAATAATAATAATAAGTTTAAATAGGATTTCAGTAAGTTGGCTTTCTCAAGCCAACCTAATAATAATAATAAGTTTAAATAGGATTTCAGTAAGTTGGCTTTCTCAAGCCAACCTAACTAGATTAAAAAGTTTGAGTACAAACTTTAGGTTGGCTTGAGAAAGCCTAACATAAAGTTTGAAGTAGTTGTAAAAGTTTGAAGATTTACAGTTTCTAGTTTGATGTAATTATAAGTAGTAGTTTTCAAAGTTCAAAGTTTAGAGATTATAAAACCATTCAGTCTATCAAATAGATTAGATAGATAGATAGATAGATAGATAGATAGATATTGACCCTCAGATAGATAGATAGATAGATAGATAGATAGAGTATGACCCACAGATAGATAGATAGATATTGACCATCAGATAGATAGATCGATAGATAGATCGATAGATAGATAGATAGTTATTGACCATCAGATAGATAGATAGATAGATAGATATTGATCCTCAGATAGATAGATAGATAGATAGATAGATAGTCATTGACCCTTAGATAGATAGATAGATATTGACCGTCAGATATATAGATAGATAGATAGTCATTGACCCTGAGATATAGATAGATAGAGTATGACCCACAGATAGATAGATAGATAGTTATTGACCCGCAGATAGTTAGATAGATAGATAGATAGAAATTGACGCTCAGATAGATAGATAGATAGATAGATAGATAGATAGATAGATAGATAGATATTGACCCTCAGAAAGATAAATAGATAGATAGATAGACAGATAGATATATCATTTTTTACTTGGTTGCTAGGGTAACCCAATCTGGTTGCTAGGCAGTTTCCAGGGTGATCCTTATCAAGCCTCCTTTTCATTCTGAGTGAAAAAGTCAACCCGGAAGTCTCTATGATTTTCTGTTGCATAGATATGTGATTTGTTACTTGGTTGCTAGGGTAACCATATCTGGTTGATAGGCAGTTACCAGAGTGATATATATCAAGGCTGCTTTCCATCTTGAGTAAAATAAGTGAAACAGGAAGTCTCTACGATTTTCTGGTGCAGAGTTATGTGATTTGTTACTTGGTTGCTAGGGTAAGCCCTTGTCGTTGCTAGGCAGTTACCAGAGTGATACTTATCAAGCCTCCTTTCCATCCTGAGTGAATTATGTCAACCCGGAAGTCTCTACGATTTTCTGGTGCAGAGATATGTGATTTGTTAGTTGGTTGCTAGGGTAACCCCATCTGGTTGCTAGGCAGTTACTAAGGTGATACTCATAAGGCTCCTTGCAATCCTGTGTGAAATATGTCAACCCCTAAGTCTCTACGATGTTCTGGTTCAAAGATATGTGATTTGTTACTTGGTTGCTAGGGTAACCGCATCTGGTTGCTAGGCAGTTACCAGAGGGATACATATCAAGTCTACTTTCCATCCTGAGTGAAATAAGTGAAACAGGAAGTCTCTATGATTTTCTGGTGCAGAGATATGTGACTTGTTACTTGGTTGCTAGGGTAAACACATCTGGTTGCTAGGCAGTTACCAAAGTGATACTCATAAGGCTCCTTGCAATCCTGTGTGAAATATGTCAACCCCTAAGTCTCTACGATGTTCTGGTTCAAAGATATGTGATTTGTTACTTGGTTGCTAAGGTAACCCTGTCTGGTTGCTATGCAGTTACCAGAGTGATACATATCAAGGCTACTTTCCATCCTGAGTGAAATAAATGAAACAGGTAGTCTCTACGATATACTGGTGCAGATATATGTGATTTGTTACTTGGTTGCTAGGTTGCTAGGGTAACCCCGTCTGGTTGCTAGGCAGTTACCAGAGTGATACATATCAAGGCTACTTTCCATCCTGAGTGAATAAAGTCAACCCGGAAGTCTCTATGATTTTCTGTTGCAGAGATATGTGATTTGTTACTTGGTTGCTAGGGTAATCACATCTGGTTGCTAGGCAGTTACCAGAGTGATACATATCAAGGCTACTTTCCATCCTGAGTGAAATAAGTCAACCCGGAAGTCTCTCTGATTTTCTGTTGCAGAGATATGTGATTTGTTACTTGGTTGCTAGGGTAATCACATCTGGTTGCTAGGCAGTTACCAGAGTGATATATATCAAGGCTACTTTCCATCCTGAGTGAAATAAGTCAACCCGGAAGTCTCTCTGATTTTCTGTTGCAGAGATATGTGATTTGTTACTTGGTTGCTAGGGTAACCGCATCTGGTTGCTAGGCAGTTACCAGAGGGATACATATCAAGGCTACTTTCCATCCTGAGTGAAATAAGTGAAACAGGAAGTCTCTATGATTTTCTGGTGCAGAGATATGTGATTTGTTACTTGGTTACTAGGGTAAACACATCTGGTTGCTAGGCAGTTACCAAAGTGATACTCATAAGGCTCCTTGCAATCCTGTGTGAAATATGTCAACCCCTAAGTCTCTACGATGTTCTGGTTCAAAGATATGTGATTTGTTACTTGGTTGCTAAGGTAACCCTGTCTGGTTGCTATGCAGTTACCAGAGTGATACATATCAAGGCTACTTTCCATCCTGAGTGAAATAAGTGAAACAGGTAGTCTCTACGATTTTCTGGTGCAGAGATATGTGATTTGTTACTTGGTTGCTAGGGTAACCCCGTCTGGTTGCTAGGCAGTTACCAGAGTGATACATATCAAGGCTACTTTCCTTCCTGAGTGAATAAAGTCAACCCGGAAGTCTCTATGATTTTCTGTTGCAGAGATATGTGATTTGTTACTTGGTTGCTAGGGTAATCACATCTGGTTGCTAGGCAGTTACCAGAGTGATACATATCAAGGCTACTTTCCATCCTGAGTGAAATAAGTCAACCCGGAAGTCTCTCTTATTTTCTGTTGCAGCGATATGTGATTTGTTACTTGGTTGCTAGGGTAACCCCATCTGGTTGCTAGGCAGTTACCAGAGTGATACATATCAAGGCTACTTTCCATCCTGAGTGAAATAAGTGAAACAGGAAGTCTGTATGATGTTCTGGTGCAGAAATATGTGATTTGTTATTTGGTTGCTAGGGTAACCCTGTCTGGTTGCTATGCAGTTACCAGGGTGATACTTATCAAGCCTCCTTTCCATACTGAGTGAATCAAGTCAACCTGGAAGCTACTATACTGTGGCTATGAAGATTTTAGGTCATTACTTATTGGCTGCTTGATAAAAGAAATCCTCTGAGGGAGAGAGAGAGGGAGAGACGCAGGGCTGACAGGCCCTTTTTCGTCTGTGTGTGTGAAAACGTCAGTTGGGATTTAAATTTCTGAACATTCCGCAATGTTAATCAATGGGAGTTTTTCCGAGTTTTGATCGTCATTTTTAGGAAAACCGTAAGTCCGATCAGTTAGAAAAGATATAGCACACTATTCGGGATTAGTCTGAAGGTCTGTGCCGAGTTTGGTGCATGTAGCTTAAAAGCTCTAGGAGGAGTTACATTTAGAAATTTAGTCTCAGAATAATAATAATAATAATAATAACTAGATTAAAAAGTTTGAGTACAAACTTTAGGTTGGCTTGAGAAAGCCTAGCATAAAGTTTGAAGTAGTTGTAAAAGTTTGAAGATTTACGGTTTCTAGTTTGATGTAATTATAAGTAGTAGTTTTCAAAGTTCAAAGTTTAGAGATTATAAAACCATTTAGTCTATCAGATAGATAGATAGATAGATAGATAGATAGATAGATAGTTATTGACCATCAGATAGATAGATAGATAGATAGTTATTGACCATCAGATAGATAGATAGATAGTTATTGACCATCAGATAGATAGATAGATAGATAGATAGATAGATAGTTATTGACCATCAGATAGATAGATAGATAGATAGATAGATAGATAGATAGATAGATAGATAGTTATTGACCATCAGATAGATAGATAGATAGTTATTGACCATCAGATAGATAGATAGATAGATATTGACCATTAGATAGATAGATAGATATTGATCCTCAGATAGATAGATAGATATTGACCCTCAGATAGATAGATAGATAGATAGATAGAAAGACAGATTGATAGTCATTGACCCTTAGATAGATAGATATTGACCTTCAGATATATAGATAGATAGATAGTCATTGACCCTGAAATATAGATAGATAGAGTATGAACCACAGATAGATAGATAGATAGATAGATAGATAGATAGTTATTGACCCGCAGATAGTTAGATAGATAGATAGATATTGACCCTCAGATAGATAGATAGATAGATAGAGTATGACCCATAGATAGATAGATAGATAGATAGATATTGACCCTCAGATAGATAGATAGATAGATAGATAGATAGATAGATAGATAGATAGATAGATAGTTATTGACCATCAGATAGATAGATAGATAGATAGATAGTTATTGACCATCAGATAGATAGATATTGACCATTAGATAGATAGATAGAGATAGATAGATATTGATCCTCAGATAGATAGATAGATATTGACCCTCAGATAGATAGATAGATAGATAGATAGATAGATAGATAGATAGAAAGATGGAAAGACAGATTGATAGTCATTGACCCTTAGATAGATAGATATTGACCTTCAGATATATAGATAGATAGATAGTCATTGACCCTGAGATATAGTTAGAGTATGAACCACAGACAGATAGATAGATAGATAGATAGTTATTGACCCGCAGATAGTTAGATAGATAGATAGATATTGACCCTCAGATAGATAGATAGATAGATAGATAGATAGGTCATTGACCCTTAGATAGATAGATAGATATTGACCGTCAGATATATAGATAGACAGATAGTCATTGACCCTGAGATATAGATAGAGTATGACCCACAGATAGATAGATAGATAGTTATTGACCCGCAGATAGTTAGATAGATAGATAGATAGATAGATATTGACCCTCAGATAGATAGATAGATAGATAGATAGAGTATGACCCATAGATAGATAGATAGATAGATAGATATTGACCCTCAGATAGATAGATAGATAGATAGATAGATAGATAGATAGATAGTTATTGACCATCAGATAGATAGATAGATAGATAGATAGTTATTGACCATCAGATAGATAGATATTGACCATTAGATAGATAGATAGAGATAGATAGATATTGATCCTCAGATAGATAGATAGATATTGACCCTCAGATAGATAGATAGATAGATAGATAGATAGATAGAAAGATGGAAAGACAGATTGATAGTCATTGACCCTTAGATAGATAGATATTGACCTTCAGATATATAGATAGATAGATAGTCATTGACCCTGAGATATAGTTAGAGTATGAACCACAGACAGATAGATAGATAGATAGATAGTTATTGACCCGCAGATAGTTAGATAGATAGATAGATATTGACCCTCAGATAGATAGATAGATAGATAGATAGATAGGTCATTGACCCTTAGATAGATAGATAGATATTGACCGTCAGATATATAGATAGACAGATAGTCATTGACCCTGAGATATAGATAGAGTATGACCCACAGATAGATAGATAGATAGTTATTGACCCGCAGATAGTTAGATAGATAGATAGATAGATAGATATTGACCCTCAGATAGATAGATAGATAGATAGATAGATATTGACCATCAGAAAGATAGATAGATAGACAGATAGACAGATAGATATATAATTTTTTACTTGGTTGCTAGGGTAACCCAATCTGGTTGCTAGGCAGTTTCCAGGGTGATCCTTATCAAGCCTCCTTTTCATTCTGAGTGAATAAAGTCAACCCGGAAGTCTCTATGATTTTCTGTTGCATAGATATGTGATTTGTTACTTGGTTGCTAGGGTAACCATATCTGGTTGATAGGCAGTTACCAGAGTGATATATATCAAGGCTACTTTCCATCTTGAGTAAAATAAGTGAAACAGGAAGTCTCTACGATTTTCTGGTGCAGAGTTATGTGATTTGTTACTTGGTTGCTAGAGTAAGCCCTTGTCGTTGCTAGGCAGTTACCAGAGTGATACTTATCAAGCCTCCTTTCCATCCTGAGTGAATTATGTCAACCCGGAAGTCTCTACGATTTTCTGGTGCAGAGATATGTGATTTGTTAGTTGGTTGCTAGGGTAACCCCATCTGGTTGCTAGGCAGTTACTAAGGTGATACTCATAAGGCTCCTTGCAATCCTGTGTGAAATATGTCAACCCCTAAGTCTCTACGATGTTCTGGTTCAAAGATATGTGATTTGTTACTTGGTTGCTAGGGTAACCGCATCTGGTTGCTAGGCAGTTACCAGAGGGATACATATCAAGGCTACTTTCCATCCTGAGTGAAATAAGTGAAACAGGAAGTCTCTATGATTTTCTGGTGCAGAGATATGTGATTTGTTACTTGGTTGCTAGGGTAACCCTGTCTGGTTGCTATGCAGTTAACAGGGTGATACTTATCAAGCCTCCTTTCCATACTGAGTGAATCAAGTCAACCTGGAAGCTACTATACTGTGGCTATGAAGATTTTAGGTCATTACTTATTGGCTGCTTGATAAAAGAAATCCTCTGAGGGAGAGAGAGAAGGAGAGACGCAGGGCTGACAGGCCCTTTTTCGTCTGTGTGCGTGAAAACGTCAGTTGGGATTTAAATTTCTGAACATTCCGCAATGTTAATCAATGGGAGTTTTTCCGAGTTTTGATCGTCATTTTTAGGAAAACCGTAAGTCCGATCAGTTAGAAAAGATATAGCACACTATTCGGGATTAGTCTGAAGGTCTGTGCCGAGTTTGGTGCATGTAGCTTAAAAGCTCTAGGAGGAGTTACATTTAGAAATTTAGTCTCAGAAGAATAATAATAATAACTAGAATGTACATTTCCTGAAGAAAATGTGAGTGGTGCTTGCTGTGGCAAAACTCGTCAAATAGCATTTTCTAACTTGTTTCTAAGCACTAAAATAAAGGTCATAGAATGTTGCTAACACGTGTTTTTCATGATGGTAGCACGTTTTTAGAATGTTTTAGCACTTCGCTAGATGAAGCTAGCATGTGTTAGCATGATACTAGCACGTTATTAGCATGTTTTAGCACTTCGTTTGGCGATGCTAACATGTGTTAGCATGATGCTAGCACGTTTTTAACATGTTTTAGCAATCCCCTAAGCAATGCTAACATGCATTAGCATAATGCTAGCACGTTTTAACATGTTTTAGCACTTCACTAGGTGAAGCTAGCATGTGTTAGCATGATACTAGCACGTTTTTAGCATGTTTTAGCACTTCGCTAGGCGATGCTAACATTTGTTAGCATGATGCTAGCACATTTTTAACATGTTTTAGCAATCCCCTAAGCAATGCTAACATGCATTAGCATAATGCTGTGCTTGCCGTGGCAAAACTCGTCAAATAGCATTTTCTAACTTGTTTCTAAGCACTAAAATAAAGGTCATAGAATGTTGCTAACACGTGTTTTTCATGATGGTAGCACGTTTTTAGAATGTTTTAGCACTTCGCTAGGTGAAGCTAGCATGATACTAGCACGTTTTTAGCATGTTTTAGCACTTCGTTTGGCAATGCTAACATGTGTTAGCATGATGCTAGCACGTTTTTAACATGTTTTAGCAATCCCCTAAGCAATGCTAACATGCATTAGCATAATGCTAGCACGTTTTAACATGTTTTAGCACTTCGCTAGGTGAAGCTAGCATGTGTTAGCATGATACTAACACGGTTTTTGCATGTTTTAGCACTTCGTTTGGCGATGCTAATATGTGTTAGCATGATGCTAGCACGTTTTTAACATGTTTTAGCAATCCCCTAAGCAATGCTAACATGCATTAGCATAATGCTAGCACGTTTTAACATGTTTTAGCACTTCGCTAGGTGAAGCTAGCATGTGTTAGCATGATACTAGCACGTTTTTAGCATGGTTTAGCACTTTGCTAGGCGATGCTAACATGTGTTAGCATGATGCTAGCACGATTTTTAACATGTTTTAGCAATCCCCTAAGCAATGCTAACATGCATTAGCATAATGCTAGCACGTTTTAACATGTTTTAGCACTTTGCTAGGCGATACCTACATGTGTTAGCATGTTGCGAGCACGTTTTTAGCATGTTTTAGCACTTCGCTAGGCGATGCCAGCATGTGTTAGCATGTTGCTAACACGTTTATAGCATGTTTTAGCACTTCACTAGGTGATGCCAGCATATGTTAGCATGATGCTAGCACATTTTTAGCATGTTTTAGGGTGTGGCTATGAAGATTTTTATTGGCTGCTTGATAAAAGAAATCCTCTGAAGGAGAGAGAGAGAGAGACGCAGGGCTGACAGGCCCTTTTTTGTCTGTGTGTGTGAAAATGTCAGTTGGGATTTAAATTTCTGAACATTCCGCAATGTAAAGTCAATGGGACTTTTTTGGCCACTTTTTCGTCCGCTGTTCGAACATCGTACACCCGATCGCTTAGAAAAGATATAGCACACCTCTCCTCAATGAGCCGCACGATTTGATGCCTCACTCAGGGGTCTGTGACAAAAGCTGCGGGAGGAGTAGCGCGCCAAACTATGTGTGGAATAATAATAATTATAATAATAATAATAAGTATGCAAGAGAACAATAGTGATGCTTTGCCTATGGCAAGCACCACTAATAATAATAAGTATGCAAGAGAACAATAGTGATGCTTTGCCTATGGCAAGCACCACTAATAATAATAATAACTAGATTAAAAAGTTTGAGTACAAACTTTAGGTTGGCTTGAGAAAGCCTAGCATAAAGTTTGAAGTAGTTGTAAAAGCTTGAAGATTGAAGGTTTAGTTTGATGTAGTTATTAATTTTAGTAGTTCTCAAAGTTCAAAGATTATAAGACCATTCAGTCTATCAAATATGATAGATAGATAGATAGATAGATAGATAGAGAATGACCCTCAGATAGATAGATAGATAGATAGATATTGACCCTCAGATAGATAGATAGATAGATAAATAGATAATGACCCTCAGATAGATAGATAGATAGACGGATAGATAGATCCTTGCTACCCTGAGTCCCATGAACAAAACCAGAATTCTTTATGTTGTTCTGGTGCAGAGTTATGTGATTTGTTACTTGGTTGCTAGGGTAACCCCATCTGGTTGCTAGGCAGTTACCAAAGTGATACTCATTAGGCTCCTTGCAATCCTGTGTGAAATATGTCAACCCCTAAGTCTCTACGATTTTATGGTTCAAAGATATGTGATTTGTTACTTGGTTGCTAGGGTAACCGCATCTGGTTGCTAGGCAGTTACCAGAGTGATATATATCAAGGCTACTTTCCATCTTGAGTAAAATAAGTGAAACAGGAAGTCTCTACGATTTTCTGGTGCAGAGATATATTATTTGTTATTTGGTTGCTAGGGTAACCCTGTCTGGTTGCTATGCATTTACCAGGGTGATACATATCAAGGCTCCTTGCAATCCTGAGTGAAATATGTGAAACAGGAAGTCTCTACGATTTTCTGGTGCAGAGATATGTGATTTGTTACTTGGTTGCTAGGCTAACCACATCTGGTTGCTAGGCAGTTACCAGAGTGATACATATCAAGCCTAATTTCCATCCTGAGTGAAATAAGTGAAACAGGATGTCTCTACGATTTTCTGGTGCAGAGATATGTGATTTGTTACTTGGTTGCTAGGGTAACCCCATCTGGTTGCTAGGCAGTTACCAAAGTGATACTCATAAGGCTCCTTGCAATCCTGAGTGAAATATGTCAACCCCTAAGTCTCTACGATGTTCTGGTTCAAAGATATGTGATTTGTTACTTGGTTGCTAGGGTAACCACATCTGGTTGCTATGCAGTTACCAGAGTGATACATATCAAGGCTACTTTCCATCCTGAGTGAAATAAGTGAAACAGGTAGTCTCTACGATTTTCTGGTGCAGAGATATGTGATTTGTTACTTGGTTGCTAGGGTAATCACATCTGGTTGCTAGGCAGTTACCAGAGTGATACATATCAAGGCTACTTTCCATCCTGAGTGAAATAAGTCAACCCGGAAGTCTCTCTGATTTTCTGTTGCAGAGATATGTGATTTGTTACTTGGTTGCTAGGGTAATCACATCTGGTTGCTAGGCAGTTACCAGAGTGATACATATCAAGGCTACTTTCCATCCTGAGTGAAATAAGTGAAACAGGAAGTCTCTATGATTTTCTGGTGCAGAGATATGTGATTTGTTATTTGGTTGCTAGGGTAACCCCATCTGGTTGCTAGGCAGTTACCAGGGTGATACTTATCAAGCCTTCTTTCCATACTGAGTGAATCAAGTCAACCTGGAAGCTACTATACTGTGGCTATGAAGATTTTAGGTCATTACTTATTGGCTGCTTGATAAAAGAAATCCTCTGAGGGAGAGAGAGAGGGAGAGACGCAGGGCTGACAGGCCCTTTTTTGTCTGTGTGTGTGAAAACGGCAGTTGGGATTTAAATTTCTGAACATTCCGCAATGTTAATCAATGGGAGTTTTTCCGAGTTTTGATCGTCATTTTTAGGAAAACCGTAAGTCCGATCAGTTAGAAAAGATATAGCACACTATTCGGGATTAGTCTGAAGGTCTGTGCCGAGTTTGGTGCATGTAGCTTAAAAGCTCTAGGAGGAGTTACATTTAGAAATTTAGTCTCAGAATAATAATAATAATAATAATAATAATAATAAGTTTAAATAGGATTTCAGTAAGTTGGCTTTCTCAAGCCAACCTAACTAGAATGTACATTTCCTGAAGAAAATGTGAGTGGTGCTTGCCGTGGCAAAACTCGTCAAATAGCATTTTCTAACTTGTTTCTAAGCACTAAAATAAAGGTCATAGAATGTTGCTAACACGTGTGTTTCATGATGGTAGCATGTTTTTAGAATGTTTTAGCACTTCGCTAGGTGAAGCTAGCATGTGTTAGCATGATACTAGCACGTTTTTAGCATGTTTTAGCACTTTGTTTGGCAATGCTAACATGTGTTAGCATGATGCTAGCACGTTTTTAACATGTTTTAGCAATCCCCTAAGCAATGCTAACATGCATTAGCATAATGCTAACACGTTTTAACATATTTTAGCACTTCGTTAGGTGAAGCTAGCATGTGTTAGCATGATACTAGCACGTTTTTAGAATGTTTTAGCACTTCGCTAGGTGAAGCTAGCATGTGTTTGCATGATACTAGCACGTTTTTAGCATGTTTTAGCACTTTGTTTGGCAATGCTAACATGTGTTATCATGATGCTATCATGTTTTTAACATGTTTTAGCAATCCCCTAAGCAATACTAACATGCATTAGCATAATGCTAGCACGTTTTAACATGTTTTAGCACTTTGCTATGCAATGCCAGCATGTGTTAGCATGATGCTAGCACGTTTTTAGCATGTTTTATCACTTCGCTAGGCGATGCCAGCATGTGTTAGCATGTTGCTAACACGTTTATAGCATGTTTTAGCACTTCGCTAGGTGATGCCAGCATATGTTAGCATGATGCTAGCACATTTTTAGCATGTTTTAGGGTGTGGCTATGAAGATTTTTATTGGCTGCTTGATAAAAGAAATCCTCTGAGGGGGAGAGAGAGAGAGAGACGCAGGGCTGACAGGCCCTTTTTTGTCTGTGTGTGAAAATGTCAGTTGGGATTTAAATTTCTGAACATTCCGCAATGTAAAGTCAATGGGACTTTTTTGGCCGCTTTTTCGTCCACTGTTCGAACATCGTACACCCGATCGCTTAGAAAAGATATAGCACACCTCTCCTCAATGAGCCGCACGATTTGATGCCTCACTCAGGGGTCTGTGACAAAAGCTGCGGGAGGAGTAGCGCGCCAAACTATGTGTGGAATAATAATAATTATAATAATAATAATAATAACTAGAATGTACATTTCCTGAAGAAAATGTGAGTGGTGCTTGCCGTGGCAAAACTCGTCAAATAGCATTTTCTAACTTGTTTCTAAGCACTAAAATAAAGGTCATAGAATGTTGCTAACACGTGTTTTTCATGATGGTAGCACATTTTTAGAATGTTTTAGCACTTCGCTAGGTGAAGCTAGCATGTATTAGCATAATTCTAGCACGTTTTAACATATTTTAGCACTTCGCTAGGTGAAGCTAGCATATGTTAGCATGATACTAGCACGTTTTTAGCATGTTTTAGCACTTCACTATGCGATGCTAACATGTTTTAGCATGATGCTAGCACGTTTTTAACATGTTTTAGAAATCCCCTAAGCAATGCTAACATGCATTAGCATAATGCTAGCACGTTTTAACATGTTTTAGCACTTTGCTAGGCAATGCCAGCATGTGTTAGCATGATGCTAGCACGTTTTTAGCATGTTTTAACACTTCGCTAGGTAATACTAGCATGTGTTAGCATGTTGTTATCACGTTTTTAGCATGTTTTAGCACTTCGCTAGATGATGCCAGCATATGTTAGCATGATGCTAGCACATTTTTAGCATGTTTTAGGGTGTGGCTATGAAGATTTTTATTGGCTGCTTGATAAAAGAAATCCTCTGAGGGAGAGAGAGAGAGAGACGCAGGGCTGACAGGCCCTTTTTTGTCTGTGTGTGTGAAAATGTCAGTTGGGATTTAAATTTCTGAACATTCCGCAATGTAAAGTCAATGGGACTTTTTTGGCCGCTTTTTCGTCCGCTGTTCGAACATCGTACACCCGATCGCTTAGAAAAGATATAGCACACCTCTCCTCAATGAGCCGCACGATTTGATGCCTCACTCAGGGGTCTGTGACAAAAGCTGCGGGAGGAGTAGCGCGCCAAACTATGTGTGGAATAATAATAATTATAACTAGATAGGTACATTTCCTGAAGAAAATGTGAGTGGTGCTTGCCGTGGCAAAATTTCTTACCACAATGTCCCACCTACTGCCCAAAGTTGAAAGGGGCCATCCCCATGACAGTAGGATGTTCTGGTGCAGAGATATAGGTGTTGTTCCATGGTTGCTAGGGAAACCCATCTGGTTGATATGCAGTTACTAAGGTTACAGCCACTAACGCTACTTGCCATCCTGAGTAAAATAAGTCAACCCGGAAGTCTCTACGATTTTCTAGTACAGAGATATGTGATTTGTTACTTGGTTGCTAGGGTAAACCCTTCTGGTTGCTAGGAAGTTACCAAGGGGCAAGCCAACAATGCTCCTTGCCATCCTGAGTGAAATAAGTCAACCCGGAAGTCTCTGTGATTTTCTTGTGCAGAGATATGTGATTTGTTTATTGGTTGCTAGGGTAACCCCATCTGATTGCTAGGCAGTTACCAAGGTGACAGGCAACAATGCTCCTTGCCATCCTGAATGAAATAAGTCAACCCGGAAGTCTCTGTGATTTTCTTGTGCAGAGATATGTGATTTGTTTCTTGGTTGCTAGGGTAACCCCATCTGGTTGCTAGGCAGTTACCAAGGGGCAAGACAACAATGCTCCATGCCATCCTAAATGAAATAAGTCAACACGGAATCACTACAATTTTCTGGTTCAGAGATATATGATTAGTTACTTGGTTGCTAGGGTAACCCCATCTGGTTGCTAGGCAGTTACCAAGGTGACAGCCAACAATGCTCCTTGCCATCCTGAGTGAAATAAGTCAACCCGGAAGTCTCTGTGATTTTCTTGTGCAGAGATATGTGATTTGTTTCTTGGTTGCTAGGGTAACCCCATCTGGTTGCTAGGCAGTTACCAAGGTGGCAGGCAACAATGCTCCTTGCCATCCTGAGTGAAATAAGTCAACCTGGAAGTCTCTGTGATTTTCTTGTGCAGAGATATGTGATTTGTTTCTTGGTTGCTAGGGTAACCCCATCTGGTTGCTAGGCAGTTACCAAGGTGACAGCCAACAATGCTCCTTGCCATCCTGAGTGAAATAATTCAACCCGGAAGTCTCTGTGATTTTCTCGTGCAGAGATATGTGATTTGTTTCTTGGTTGCTAGGGTAACCCCATCTGGTTGCTAGGCAGTTACCAAGGTGACAGCCAACAATGCTCCTTGCCATCCTGAGTGAAATAATTCAACCCGGAAGTCTCTGTGATTTTCTTGTGCAGAGATATGTGATTTGTTTCTTGGTTGCTAGGGTAACCCCATCTGGTTGCTAGGCAGTTACCAAAGTAACATCCAACAATGCTCCTTGCCATCTTGAGTGAAATAAGTCAACTCGGAAGTCTCTACGATTTTGTAGTGCAAAGATATGAGATTTGTTACTTGGTTGCTATGGTAAACCCATCTGGTTGCTAGGCAGTTACCAGGGTGATATTTATCAAGTCTACTTTCCATCCTGAGTGAAATAAGTCAACCCGGAAGTCTCTACGACATTCTGATCCTAAGATACACATCTTAGTGATTTTGAATGGATGTCAATGGTGTTTTGTTGCTAGGGTGCTTTAAATGGTTGCTAGGGCATGGCTAAGTAGTTCATTTGATGAAAGCTGAAGACTGGTTAATCACCCAATGAAAACAAAGCAACTATCATGTCTCTAGGACATTCTGATCTGAAGATATCTTACTGTAATTGAAATCAATAAATGTGGTTGCTAGGGTGCTCTAAATTGTTGCTAGGGAGTGGCTTGGCAGCTGGCAATGATGAATCACCAAAGGCTGCTTGTCAGTATGAATGATATAAACGAACTCCCATGCTTCTGTGACATTCAGAATGGAAGATATCTCTCTTTGGATTTTGGTTGCTAAGGTGCTCGAAAATGGTTGCTAGGGAGAGGCTAGGAAGTGTTGAGGGGATTCATGATTGGCTGTTTTACTGCCCCAAGTCAAATGAGACCACCCTCGTGTTTCTATGATAATTCAGTCCGGAGAAATCCCTTTGATCTCTTTCAATGGAAGTCTATGGGACTTGTTGCTAAGGTACTGTAAATGGTTGCTAGGGCGTGGCTTGATAGCTTCATAATGATCTTGAGAGACTGATTAGTCGTCTGAGTAAAATGAGCCCGCCCCCTTGTCTCTAAGACACTGTGATCCAGAGTTATGTTCAATACACTATTTACCATTGACTTAACATTGGGGCAAATTTGGGCAGCTCCTGCCCCCAAGGGGTGCAACTTTTACCCCATTGTGAGGTATGTTCTCACAGAGCCTGTCAGCCTCTTCAAATGTGGTAAATCACACGTCTGTGTGATATCCTCGCTCTGAGCTATGACTCGTCAAATTTCGGCGCAATGTTAAGTCAATGGGATTTTTTGCCCAATTTTTTGCCCCTGGGGCAAATACCATACCCCCGATCGCTTATAAAAGTCATAGCACACCATTCCCAAATAATCTGCACGATTTGATGCCTCATTCGTGGGTCTGTGACCAAAAAATTTTGCAAAAAATTCCATTGACTTACATTGGGGCAACTTTGGGCAGCTCCTGCCCCCCAGGGGTAAAAGTTTTACCCCATTGTGAGGTATGTTCTCACAAAGCCTGTCAGCCTCTTCAAATCTCATAAATCACACGTCTCTGCGAAATCCTCGCTCTGAGCTATGACTCGTCAAAGTTCGGCTCAATGTTAAGTCAATGGGATTTTTTGCCCATTTTTTTGCCCCTGGGGCAAACACCGTACCCCCGATCGCTTATAAAAGTCATAGCACACCTCTCCTCAATGAGCCGCACGATTTGACACCTCATTCATGGGTCTACGCCAAAAGGTGCGGGACGAGTTAGGTGCCGAAGTTTTGTACGGAAGAAGAAGAAGAAGAAAAATAAGTATGTGAGATTACAATAGTGTTGCTTTGCAAGCACCACTAACTAGAATGTACATTTCCTGAAGAAAATGTGAGTGGTGCTTGCCGTGGCAAAATTTCTTACCACAATGTCCCACCTACTGCCCAAAGTTGAAAGAGGCCACCCCCATGACAGTAGGATGTTCTGGTGCAGAGATATTGGTGTTGTTCCATGGTTGCTAGGGAAACCCATCTGGTTGATATGCAGTTACTAAGGTGACAGCCACCAATGCTACTTACCATCCTGAGTAAAATAAGTCAATCCGGAAGTCTCTACGATTTTGTAGTACAGAGATATGTGATTTGTTTCTTGGTTGCTAGGGTAACCCCATCTGGTTGCTAGGCAGTTACCAAGGTGACAGCCAACAATGCTCCTTGCTCTCCTGAGTGAAATAAGTCAACCCGGAAGTCTCTGTGATTTTCTTGTGCAGCGATATGTGATTTGTTTATTGGTTGCTAGGGTAACCCCATCTGGTTACTAGGCAGTTACCAAGGTGACAGGCAACAATGCTCCTTGCCATCCTGACTGAAATAAGTCAACCCGGAAGTCTCTATGATTTTCTAGTACAGAGATATGTGATTTGTTTCTTGGTTGCTAGGGTAACCCCATCTGGTTGCTAGGCAGTTACCAAGGTGACAGCCAAGAATGCTCCTTGCCATCCTGACTGAAATAAGTCAACCTGGAATCTCTACGATTTTCTGGTTCAGAGATACGTGATTTGTTAATTGGTTGCTAGGGTAACCCCATCTGGTTGCTAGGCAGTTACCAAGGTGACAGCCAACAATGCTCCTTGCCATCCTGAGTGAAATAAGTCAACCCGGTAGTCTCTGTGATTTTCTTGTGCAGAGATGTGTGATTTGTTTCTTGGTTGCTAGGGTAACCCCATCTGGTTGCTAGGCAGTTACCAAGGTGACAGGCAACAATGCTCCTTGCCATCCTGAGTGAAATAAGTCAACCCGGAAGTCTCTGTGATTTTCTTGTGCAGAGATATGTGATTTATTTCTTGGTTGCTAGGGTAACCCCATCTGGTTGCTAGGCAGTTACCAAGGTGACAGCAAACAATGCTCCGTGCCATCCTGAGTGAAATAAGTCAACCCGGAAGTCTCTGTGATTTTCTTGTGCAGAGATATGTGATTTGTTTATTGGTTGCTAGGGTAACCCCATTTGGTTGCTAGGCAGTTACCAGGGTGATATTTATCAAGTCTACTTTCCATCCTGAGTGAAATAAGTCAACCCGGAAGTCTCTACGACATTCTGATCCTAAGATACACATCTTAGTGATATTGAATGGATGTCAATGGTGTTTTGTTGCTAGGGTGCTTTAAATGGTTGCTAGGGCGTGGCTAAGTAGTTCACATGATGAAAGATGAAGACTGATTACTCACCCAATTAAAACAAAGCAACTATCATGTCTCTAGGACATTCTGATCTGAAGATATCTTACTTCAATTGAAATCAATAAATGTGGTTGCTAGGGTGCTCCAAATTGTTGCTAGGGAGTGGCTTGGCAGCTGCCAATGATGAATATCCCATGGCTGCTTGTCAGTATGAATGATACAAACCAACTCCCATGCCTCTGTGACATTCAGAATGGAAGATATCTCTCTTTGGATTTTGGTTGCTAAGGTGCTCGAAAATGGTTGCTAGGGAGGGGCTAGGAAGTGTTGAGGGGATTCATGATTGGCTGTTTTACTGCCCCAAGTCAAACGAGACCACCCTCGTGTTTCTATGATAATTCAGTCCGGAGATATCCCTTTGATCTCTTTCAATGGAAGTCTATGGGAGTTGTTGCTAAGGTGCTCTAAATGGTTGCTAGGGCGTGGCTTGATAGCTTCACAATGATCCTGAGAGACTGACTGGTCATCTGAGTAAAATGAGCCCGCCCCCTTGTCTCTAAGACACTGTGATCCAGAGTTATGTTCAATACAAAATCTACCATAGACTTAACATTGGGGCAACTTTGGGCAGCTCATGCCCCCCAGGGGTGCAACTTTTACCCCATTGTGAGGTATGTTCTCACAGAGCCTGTCAGCCTCTTCAAATCTGGTTAATCACACGTCTCTGTGAAATCCTCGATCTGAGCTATGACTCGTCAAAGTTCGGCGCAATGTTAAGTCAATGGGATTTTTTGCCCAATTTTTTGCCCCTGGGGCAATCACCGTACCCCCGATCGATTATAAAAGTCATAGGACACCATTCCCAAATAATCCGCACGATTTGACGCCTGATTTGTGGGTTTTCGACCAAAAAATTTTGAAAAAAATTCCATTGACTTACATTGGGGCAACTTTGGGCAGCTCCTGCCCCCCAGGGGTGCAACTTTTACCCCATTGTGAGGTATGTTCTCACAGAGCCTGTCAGCCTCTTCAAATGTGGTAAATCACATGTCTCTGCGAAATCCTCGCTTTGAGCTATGACTCGTCAAAGTTCGGCGCAATGTTAAGTCAATGGGATTTTTTGCCCAATTTTTTGCCCCTGGGGCAAACACCGTACCCCCGATCGCTTATAAAAGTCATAGCACACCTCTCCTCAATGAGCCGCACGATTTGACACCTCATTCATGGGTCTACGCCAAAAGGTGCGGGACGAGTTAGGTGCCGAAGTTTTGTACGGAAGAAGAAGAAGAAGAAGAAGAAAAATAAGTATGTGAGATTACAATAGTGTTGCTTTGCAAGCACCACTAATTACAATAGTGTTGCTTTGCAAGCACCACTAACTAGAATGTACATTTCCTGAAGAAAATGTGAGTGGTGCTTGCCGTGGCAAAACTCGTCAAATAGCATTTTCTAACTTGTTTCTAAGCACTAAAATAAAGGTCATAGAATGTTGCTAACACGTGTTTTTCATGATGGTGGCACGTTTTTAGAATGTTTTAGCACTTCACTAGGTGAAGCTAGCATGTGTTAGCATGATACTAGCATGTTTTTAGCATGTTTTAGCACTTTGTTTGGCAATGCTAACATGTTTTAGCATGATGCTAGCACGTTTTTAACATGTTTTAGCAATCCCCTAAGCAATGCTAACATGCATTAGCATAATGCTAGCAAGTTTTAACATATTTTAGCACTTCGCTAGGTGAAGCTAGCATGTGTTAGCATGATACTAGCACGTTTTTAGCATGTTTTAGCACTTAGCTAGGCGATGCTAACATGTGTTAGCATGATGCTAGCACGTTTTTAACATGTTTTAGCAATCCCCTAAGCAATGCTAACATGCATTAGCATAATGCTAGCACGTTTTAACATGTTTTAGCACTTTGCTAGGCGATGCTAACATGTGTTAGCATGATGCTAGCACGTTTTTAACATGTTATAGCAATCCCCTAAGCAATGCTAACATGCATTAGCATAATGCTAGCACGTTTTAACATGTTTTAGCACTTTGCTAGGCAATGCCAACATGTGTTAGCATGATGCTAGCACGTTTTTAGCATGTTTTAACACTTCGCTAGGCAATACTAGCATGTGTTAGCATGTTGCTAACACGTTTATAGCATGTTTTAGCACTTCGCTAGGTGATGCCAGCATATGTTAGCATGATACTAGCACGTTTTTAGCATGTTTTAGCACTTCGCTAGGCGATGCCAGCATGTGTTAGCATGATGCTAACACGTTTATAGCATTTTTTAGCACTTCGCTAGGTGATGCCAGCATATGTTAGCATGATGCTAGCACATTTTTAGCATGTTTTAGGGTGTGGCTATGAAGATTTTTATTGGCTGCTTGATAAAAGAAATCCTCTGAGGGAGAGGGAGAGAGAGAGACGCAGGGCTGACAGGCCCTTTTTTGTCTGTGTGTGTGAAAATGTCAGTTGGGATTTAAATTTCTGAACATTCCGCAATGTAAAGTCAATGGGACTTTTTTGGCCGCTTTTTCGTCTGCTGTTCGAACATCGTACACCCGATCGCTTAGAAAAGATATAGCACACCTCTCCTCAATGAGCCGCACGATTTGATGCCTCACTCAGGGGTCTGTGACAAAAGCTGCGGGAGGAGTAGCGCGCCAAACTATGTGTGGAATAATAATAATTATAATAATAATAATAAGTATGCAAGAGAACAATAGTGATGCTTTGCCTATGGCAAGCACCACTAACTAGAATGTACATTTCCTGAAGAAAATGTGAGTGGTGCTTGCCGTGGCAAAACTCGTCAAATAGCATTTTCTAACTTGTTTCTAAGCACTAAAATAAAGGTCATAGAATGTTGCTAACACGTGTTTTTCATGATGGTAGCACGTTTTTAGAATGTTTTAGCACTTCGCTAGGTGAAGCTAGCATGTGTTAGCATGATACTAGCACGTTTTTAGCATGTTTTAGCACTTTGTTTGGCAATGCTAACATGTGTTAGCATGATGCTAGCACGTTTTTAACATGTTTTAGCAATCCCCTAAGCAATGCTAACATGCATTAGCATAATTCTAGCACGTTTTAACATATTTTAGCACTTCGCTAGGTGAAGCTAGCATATGTTAGCATGATACTAGCACGTTTTTAGCATGTTTTAGCACTTCGCTATGCGATGCTAACATGTGTTAGCATGATGCTAGCACGTTTTTAACATGTTTTAGAAATCCCCTAAGCAATGCTAACATGCATTAGCATAATGCTAGCACGTTTTAACATGTTTTAGCACTTTGCTAGGCAATGCCAGCATGTGTTAGCATGATGCTAGCACGTTTTTAGCATGTTTTAACACTTCGCTAGGTAATACTAGCATGTGTTAGCATGTTGTTATCACGTTTTTAGCATGTTTTAGCACTTCGCTAGGCGATGCCAACATGTGTTAGCATGTTGCTAACACGTTTATAGCATGTTTTAGCACTTCACTAGATGATGCCAGCATATGTTAGCATGTTGCTAGCACATTTTTAGCATGTTTTAGGGTGTGGCTATGAAGATTTTTATTGGCTGCTTGATAAAAGAAATCCTCTGAGGGAGAGAGAGAGAGAGATGCAGGGCTGACAGGCCCTTTTTTGTCTGTGTGTGTGAAAATGTCAGTTGGGATTTAAATTTCTGAACATTCCGCAATGTAAAGTCAATGGGACTTTTTTGGCCGCTTTTTCGTCCGCTGTTCGAACATCGTACACCCGATCGCTTAGAAAAGATATAGCACACCTCTCCTCAATGAGCCGCACGATTTGATGCCTCACTCAGGGGTCTGTGACAAAAGCTGCGGGAGGAGTAGCGTGCCAAACTATGTGTGGAATAATAATAATTATAATAATAATAATAAGTATGCAAGAGAACAATAGTGATGCTTTGCCTATGGCAAGCACCACTAATAATAATAATAAGTATGCAAGAGAACAATAGTGATGCTTTGCCTATGGCAAGCACCACTAATAAGTATGCAAGAGAACAATAGTGATGCTTTGCCTATGGCAAGCACCACTAATAATAAGTTTAAATAGGATTTCAGTAAGTTGGCTTTCTCAAGCCAACCTAACTAGAATGTACATTTCCTGAAGAAAATGTGAGTGGTGCTTGCCGTGGCAAAACTCGTCAAATAGCATTTTCTAACTTGTTTCTAAGCACTAAAATAAAGGTCATAGAATGTTGCTAACACGTGTTTTTCATGATGGTAGCATGTTTTTAGAATGTTTTAGCACTTCGCTAGGTGAAGCTAGCATGTGTTAGCATGATACTAGCACGTTTTTAGCATGTTTTAGCACTTTGTTTGGCAATGCTAACATGTGTTAGCATGATGCTAGCACGTTTTTAACATGTTTTAGCAATCCCCTAAGCAATGCTAACATGCATTAGCATAATGCTAACACGTTTTAACATATTTTAGCACTTCGCTAGGTGAAGCTAGCATGTGTTAGCATGATACTAGCACGTTTTTAGAATGTTTTAGCACTTCGCTAGGTGAAGCTAGCATGTGTTTGCATGATACTAGCACGTTTTTAGCATGTTTTAGCACTTTGTTTGGCAATGCTAACATGTGTTAGCATGATGCTATCATGTTTTTAACATGTTTTAGCAATCCCCTAAGCAATACTAACATGCATTAGCATAATGCTAGCACGTTTTAACATGTTTTAGCACTTTGCTATGCAATGCCAGCATGTGTTAGCATGATGCTAGCACGTTTTTAGCATGTTTTATCACTTCGCTAGGCGATGCCAGCATGTGTTAGCATGTTGCTAACACGTTTATAGCATGTTTTAGCACTTCGCTAGGTGATGCCAGCATATGTTAGCATGATGCTAGCACATTTTTAGCATGTTTTAGGGTGTGGCTATGAAGATTTTTATTGGCTGCTTGATAAAAGAAATCCTCTGAGGGGGAGAGAGAGAGAGAGACGCAGGGCTGACAGGCCCTTTTTTGTCTGTGTGTGAAAATGTCAGTTGGGATTTAAATTTCTGAACATTCCGCAATGTAAAGTCAATGGGACTTTTTTGGCCGCTTTTTCGTCCGCTGTTCGAACATCGTACACCCGATCGCTTAGAAAAGATATAGCACACCTCTCCTCAATGAGCCGCACGATTTGATGCCTCACTCAGGGGTCTGTGACAAAAGCTGCGGGAGGAGTAGCGCGCCAAACTATGTGTGGAATAATAATAATTATAACTAGAATGTACATTTCCTGAAGAAAATGTGAGTGGTGCTTGCCGTGGCAAAACTCATCAAATAAAATTTTCTAACTTGTTTCTAAGCACTAAAATAAAGGTCATAGAATGTTGCTAACATGTGTTTTTCATGATGGTAGCACATTTTTAAATGTTTTAGCACTTTGCTAGGCAAAGCTAGCATGTGTTAGCATGATACTAGCACGTTTTTAGCATGTTTTAGCACTTCGTTTGGCGATGCTAACATGTGTTAGCATGATGCTAGCACATTTTTAACATGTTTTAGCAATGCCCTCGGCAATGCTAACATGTGTTAGCATGATGCTAGCACATTTTTAGCATGTTTTAACAATTCCCTAGGCAATGCTAACATGTATTAGCATAATGCTAGCACGCTTTAGCATGTTTAAACACTTCGCTAGGCGATGCCAACATGTGTTAGCATGATGCTAGCACATTTTTAGCATGTTTTAGTACTTCACTATGCGATACTAGTATGTGTTAGCATGTTGCTAGCACGTTTTTAGCATGTTTTAGCACTTATCTATGCGATGCCAGCATGTGTTAGCATGATGCTAGCACATTTTTAGCATGTTTTAGTACTTCGCTAGCCGAAGCCAGCATATGTTAGCATGATGCTAGCATATTTTTAGCATGTTTTAGTACTTCGCTATGCGATACTAGTATGTTTTAGCATGTTGCTAGCATGTTTTTAGCATGTTTTAGCACTTCGCTATGCAATTCTAATATGTTTTAGCATGTTGCTAGCATGTTTTTAGCATGTTTTAGCACTTCGCTAGACGATGCCAGCATATGTTAGCATGATGCTAGCACGTTTTTAGCATGTTTTAGCACTTTGCTAGGCGATACCAGCATGTGTTAGCATGATGCTAGCACGTTTTAGCACTTCGCTATGCGATACTAGTATGTTTTAGCATGTTGCTAGCACGTTTTTAGCATGTTTTAGCACTTCGCTATGCAATACTAATATGTTTTAGCATGTTGCTAGCATGTTTTTAGCATGTTTTAGCACTTCGCTATGCAATACTAATATGTTTTAACATGTTGCTAGCATGTTTTTAGCATGTTTTAGCACTTCGCTAGGCGATGCCAGCATATGTTAGCATGATGCTAGCACATTTTTAGCATGTTTTATGTTGTGGCTATGAAGATTTTTATTGGCTGCTTGATAAAAGAAATCCTCTGAGGGAGAGAGAGAGAGACACGCAGGGCTGACAGGCCCTTTTTTGTCTGTGTGTGTGAAAATGTCAGTTGGGATTTAAATTTCTGAACATTCCGCAATGTAAAGTCAATGGGACATTTTTGGCCGCTTTTTCATCCGCTGTGCGAACATCGTACCCCCGATCGCTTATAAAAGTCATAGCACACCTCTCCTCAATGAGCCGCACGATTTGACACCTCATTCATGGGTCTACGCCAAAAGGTGCGGGACAAGTTAGGTGCCGAAGTTTTGTACGGAAGAAGAAGAAGAAGAAGAAGAAGAAAAACTAGAATGTACATTTCCTGAAGAAAATGTGAGTGGTGCTTGCCGTGGCAAAATTTCTTACCACAATGTCCCACCTACTGCCCAAAGTTTAAAGAGGCCACCCCCATGACAGTAGAATGTTCTGGTGCAGAGATATAGGTGTTGTTCCATGGTTGCTAGGGAAACCCATCTGGTTGATATGCAGTTACTAAGGTGTCAGCCACCAACGCTACTTGCCATCCTGAGTAAAATATGTCAACCCGGAAGTCTCTACGATTTTCTAATACAGAGATATGTGATTTGTTACATGGTTGCTAGGGTAACCCCATCTGGTTGCTAGGCAGTTACCAAGGGGCAAGCCAACAATGCTCCTTGCCATCCTAAATGAAAAAAGTCAACACGGAATCACTACAATTTTCTGGTTCAGAGATATATGATTTGTTACTTGGTTGCTAGGGTAACCCCATCTGGTTGCTAGGCAGTTACCAAGGTGACAGACAACAATGCTCCTTGCCATCCTGAGTGAAATAAGTCAACCCGGAAGTCTCTACGTCATTCTGATCCTAAGATACACATCTTAGTGATTTTGAATGGATGTAAATGGTTGTTTGTTGCTAGGGTGCTTTAAATGGTTGCTAGGGTGTGGCTAAGTAGTTCACATGATGAAAGCTGAAGACTGATTACTCACCCAATGAAAACAAAGCAACTATCATGTCTTTAGGACATTCTGATGTGAAGATATCTTACTGTAATTGAAATCAATAAATGTGGTTGCTAGGGTGCTCTAAATTGTTGCTAGGGAGTGGCTTGGCAGCTGCCAATGATGAATCTCCAAAGGCTGCTTGTCAGTATGAATGATATAAACCAACTCCCATGCTTCTGTGACATTCAGAATGGAAGATATCTCTCTTTGGATTTTGGTTGCTAAGGTGCTCGAAAATGGTTGCTAGGGAGGGGCTAGGAAGTGTTGAGGGGATTCATGATTGGCTGTTTTACTGCCCCAAGTCAAACGAGACCACCCTTGTGTTTCTATGATAATTTAGTCCAGAGAAATCCCTTTGATCTCTTTCAATGGAAGTCTATGGGACTTGTTGCTAAGGTACTGTAAATGGTTGCTAGGGTGTGGCTTGATAGCTTCACAATGATCCTGAGAGACTGATTGGTCGTCTGAGTAAAATGAGCCCGCCCCCTTGTCTCTAAGACACTGTGATCCAGAGTTATGTTCAATACAAAATCTACCATAGACTTAACATTGGGGCAAATTTGGGCAGCTCCTGCCCCCAAGGGGTTCAACTTTTACCCCATTGTGAGGTATGTTCTCACAGAGCCTGTCAGCCTCTTCAAATGTGGTAAATCACACATGTTTTGAAATCCTTGCTCTGAGCTATGACTTGTCAAAGTTTGGCGCAATGTTAAGTCAATGGGATTTTTTGCACAATTTTTTGCCCCTGGGGCAAATACCGTACCCCCGATCACTTATAGAAGTCATAGCACACCATTCCCAAATAATCCGCACGATTTGACGCCTCATTTGTGGGTCTGGGAGCAAAAAATTTTTCAAAAAATTCCATTGACTTACATTGGGGCAACTTTGGGCAGCTCCTGCCCCCCAGGGGTAAAACTTTTACCCCATTGTGAGGTATGTTCTCACAGAGCCTGTCAGCCTCTTCAAATGTGGTAAATCACATGTCTCTGCAAAATCCTCGCTCTGAGCTATGAATCGTCAAAGTTCGGCTCAATGTTAAGTCAATGGGATTTTTTGCCCAATTTTTTGCCCCTGGGGCAAACACCGTACCCCCGATCGCTTATAAAAGTCATAGCACACCTCTCCTCAATGAGCCGGATGATTTGACACCTCATTCATATGTCTACGCCAAAAGCTGCGGGACGAGTTAGGCGCCGAAGTTTTGTACGGAAGAAGAAGAAGAAGAAGAAGAAGAAGAAGAAAAATAAGTATGTGAGATTACAATAGTGTTGCTTTGCAAGCACCACTAACTAGAATGTACATTTCCTGAAGAAAATGTGAGTGGTGCTTGCCGTGGCAAAATTTCTTACCACAATATCCCACCTACTGCCCAAAGTTGAAAGACGCTACCCCCATGACAGTAGTATGTTCTGGTGCAGAGATATTGGTGTTGTTCCATGGTTGCTAGGGTAACCCCATCTGGTTGCTAGGCAGTTACCAGGGTGATATTTATCAAGTCTACATCCCATCCTGAGTGAAATAAGTCAACCCGGAAGTCTCTGTGATTTTCTTGTGCAGAGATATGTGATTTGTTTCTTGGTTGCTAGGGTAACCCCATCTGGTTGCTAGGCAGTTGCCAAGGTGACAACCAACAATGCTCCTTGCCATCCTGAGTGAAATAAGTCAACCCGGAAGTCTCTGTGATTTTCTTGTAAAGAGATATGTGATTTGTTTCTTGGTTGCTAGGGTAACCCCATTTGGTTGCTAGGCAGTTACCAGGGTGATATTTATGAAGTCTACTTTCCATCCTGAGTGAAATAAGTCAACCCGGAAGTCTCTACGTCATTCTGATCCTAAGATACACATCTTAGTGATTTTGAATGGATGTCAATGGTTCTTCGTTGCTAGGGGGCTTTAAATGGTTGCTAGGGCGTGGCTAAGTAGTTCACATGATAAAAGCTGAAGACTGATTACTCACCCAATTAAAACAAAGCAACTATCATGTCTCTAGGACATTCTGATCTGAAGATATCTTACTGTAATTGAAATCAATAAATATGGTTGCTAGGTTGCTCTAAATTGTTGCTAGGGCATGGCTAGCCAATGAACAGAGTGATTCTTATTGGCTGCTTACTATCCTGACTCAAGAGTCAATTCCCAAGTTTCTATAATATTGTGTTCTTAAGATATCCATCTGAGGCATTTTGAATGGAAGTGTATGGGGGCTGTTGCTAGGGTGTTGTAAATGGTTGCTAGGGTGTGGCTACTTCATTTCCAAGCTGATAGTTAAAGCTGACTGATTGGTAGCCTGAGTGAAATGAGCCTGCCCCCACTTTTCTACAACATTTTGATTGGGAGATATGATCCAACAAAATACTGTGTATTTTCACTTTAAGGAAAAAACAATTGCTTTCATGGGCAATAGTATGCCTATGGGGCATATTTGTGCCCGTTTTACCCCTCAGGGTTAAATTTTACCCCCAAACTCATGTCATGCTGCACAACTGCTTGCTAGGCCACATTAAATCACATTAAATGTGTCCACTCACATGTATGTACAAAATTTTAGGTAATTACTTATTGCATGCTCAATAAAAGAAATCCTCTGAGGGAGACAGAGAGAGAGAGAGAGACGCAGGGCTGACAGGCCCTTTTTTGTCTGTGTGTGTGAAAACGTCAGTTGGGATTTAAATTTCTGAACATTCCGCAATGTAAAGTCAATGGGACTTTTTTGGCCGCTTTTTCATCCGCTGTGCGAACATCGTACACTCGATCGCTTATAAAAGTCATAGCACACCTCTCCTCAATGAGCCGCTCGATATGACACCTCATTCATGGGTCTACGCCAAAAGGTGCGGGACGAGTTAGGTGCCGAAGTTTTGTACGGAAGAAGAAGAAGAAGAAGAAGAAGAAAAATAAGTATGTGAGATTACAATAGTGTTGCTTTGCAAGCACCACTAATAATAATAATAATAAGTATGCAAGAGAACAATAGTGATGCTTTGCCTATGGCAAGCACCACTAACTAGAATGTACATTTCCTGAAGAAAATGTGAGTGGTGCTTGCCGTGGCAAAACTCGTCAAATAGCATTTTCTAACTTGTGTCTAAGCACTAAAATAAAGGTCACAGAATGTTGCTAACACGTGTTTTTCATGATGGTAGCACGTTTTAACATGTTTTAGCACTTCGCTAGGTTAAGCTAGCATGTGTTAGCATGATACTAGCACGTTTTAGCACTTCGTTTGGCGATGCTAACATGTGTTATCATGATGCTAGCACGTTTTTAACATGTTTTAGCAATCCCCTAAGCAATGCTAACATGCATTAGCATAATGCTAGCACGTTTTAACATGTTTTAGCACTTCGCTAGGTGAAGCTAGCATGTGTTAGCATGATACTAGCACGTTTTTTGCATGTTTTAGCACTTTGCTAGGCGATGCTAACATGTGTTAGCATGATGCTAGCACGTTTTTAACATGTTTTAGCAATCCCCTAAGCAATGCTAACATGCATTAGCATAATGCTAGCACGTTTTAACATGTTTTAGCACTTCGCTAGGTGATGCCAGCATGTGTTAGCATGATGCTAGCACGTTTTTAGCATGTTTTAACACTTCGCTAGGCAATACTAGCATGTGTTAGCATGTTGTTATCACGTTTTTAGCATGTTTTAGCACTTCGCTAGGCGATGCCAACATGTGTTACCATGTTGCGAGCACGTTTTTAGCATGTTTTAGCACTTCGCTAGGCGATGCCAGCATGTGTTAGCATGTTGCTAACACGTTTATAGCATGTTTTAGCACTTCGTTAGGTGATGCCAGCATATGTTAGCATGATGCTAGCACATTTTTAGCATGTTTCAGGGTGTGGCTATGAAGATTTTTATTGGCTGCTTGATAAAAGAAATCCTCTGAGGGAGAGAGAGAGAGAGACGCAGGGCTGACAGGCCCTTTTTTGTCTGTGTGTGTGGAAATGTCAGTTGGGATTTAAATTTCTGAACATTCCGCAATGTAAAGTCAATGGGACTTTTTTGGCCGCTTTTTCGTCCGCTGTTCGAACATTGTTCACCCGATCGCTTATAAAAGTCATAGCACACCTCTCCTCAATGAGCCGCTCGATTTGACACCTCATTCATGGGTCTACGCCAAAAGGTGTGGGACGAGTTAGGTGCCGAAGTTTTGTACGGAAGAAGAAGAAAAAGAAAAATAATAAGTATGTGAGATTACAATAGTGTTGCTTTGCAAGCACCACTAATAATAACTAGAATGTACATTTCCTGAAGAAAATGTGAGTGGTGCTTGCCGTGGCAAAATTTCTTACCACAATGTCCCACCTACTGCCCAAAGTTGAAAGAGGCCACCCCCATGACAGTAGGATGTTCTGGTGCAGAGATATTGGTGTTGTTCCATGGTTGCTAGGGAAACCCATCTGGTTAATATGCAGTTACTAAGTTGACAACCACCAATGCTACTCACCATCCTGAGTAAAATAAGTCAACCCGGAAGTCTCTACGATTTTTTACTACAGAGATATGTGATTTGTTTCTTGGTTGCTAGGCAGTTACCAAGGTGACAGCCAACAATGCTCCTTGCCATCTTGAGTGAAATATGTCAACTCGGAAGTCTCTAGGATTTTGTAGTGCAAAGATATGAGATATGTTACTTGGTTGCTATGGTAAACCCATCTGGTTGCTAGGCAGTTACCAGGGAGATATTTATCAAGTCTACTTTCCATCCTGAGTGAAATAAGTCAACCTGGAAGTCTCTACGACATTCTGATCCTAAGATACACAGCTTAGTGATTTTGAATGGATGTCAATTGTGTTTTGTTGCAAGGGTGCTTTAAATGGTTGCTAGGGCGTGGCTAAGTATTTCACATGATGAAAGCTGAAGACTGATTACTCACCCAATGAAAACAAAGCAACTATCATGTCTCTAGGACATTCTGATCTGAAGATATCTTACTGTAATTGAAATCAATAAATGTGGTTGCTAGGGTGCTCTAAATTGTTGCTAGGGAGTGGCTTGGCAGCTGCCAATGATGAATCTCCAAAGGCTGCTTGTCAGTATGAATGATATAAACCAACTCCCACGCTTCTGTGACATTCAGAATGGAAGATATCTCTCTTTGGATTTTGGTTGCTAAGGTGCTCAAAAATGGTTGCTAGGGAGGGGCTAGGAAGTGTTGAGGGGATTCATGATTGGCTGTTTTACTGCCCCAAGTCAAACAAGACCACCCTCGTGTTTCTATGATAATTCAGTCCGGAGAAATCCCTTTGATCTCTTTCAATGGAAGTCTATGGGACTTGTTGCTAAGGTGCTGTAAATGGTTGCTAGGGCGTGGCTTGATAGCTTCACAATGATCCTGAGAGACTGATTGGTCGTCTGAGTAAAATGAGCCCGCCCCCTTGTCTCTAAGACACTGTGATCCAGAGTTATGTTCAATACAAAATCTACCATTGACTTAACATTGGGGCAAATTTGGGCAACTCCTGCCCCCCAGGGGTGCAACTTTTACCCCATTGTGAGGTATGTTCTCACAGAGCCTGTCAGCCTCTTCAAATGTGGTAAATCACACGTCTCTGTGAAATCCTCGCTCTGAGCTATGACTTGTCAAAGTTCGGCGCAATGTTAAGTCAATGGGATTTTTTGCCCAATTTTTTGCCCCTGGGGCAAATACCGTACCCCCGATCACTTATAAAAGTCATAGCACCAGATTCCCAAATAATCCGCACGATTTGATGCCTCATTCGTGGGTCTGTGACCAAAAAATTTTGCCAAAAATTCCATTGACTTACATTGGGGCAACTTTGGGCAGCTCCTGCCCCCCAGGGGTAAAACTTTTACCCCATTGTGAGGTATGTTCTCACAGAGCCTGTCAGCCTCTTCAAATGTGGTAAATCACACGTGTCTGCGAAGTCCTCGCTCTGAGCTATTACTCGTCAAAGTTCGGCGCAATGTTAAGTCAATGGGATTTTTTGCCCAATTTTTTGCCCCTGGGGCAAATACCGTACCCCCGATCACTTATAAAAGTCATAGCACACCATTCCCAAATAATCCGCACGATTTGATGCCTCATTCGTGGGTCTGTGACCAAAAAATTTTGCCAAAAATTCCATTGACTTACATTGGGGCAACTTTGGGCAGCTCCTGCCCCCCAGGGGTAAAACTTTTACCCCATTGTGAGGTATGTTCTCACAGAGCCTGTCAGCCTCTTCAAATGTGGTAAATCACACGTCTCTGCGAAATCCTCGCTCTGAGCTATTACTCGTCAAAGTTCGGCTCAATGTTAAGTCAATGGGATTTTTTGCCCAATTTTTTGCCCCTGGGGCAAACACCGTACCCCCGATCGCTTATAAAAGTCATAGCACACCATTCCCAAATAATCCGCACGATTTGACGCCTCATTCGTGGGTCTGTGACAAAAGCTGCGGGAGGAGTAGCGTGCCAAACTTTTGTCCGGAATAATAATAATAATAATAATAAGTATGAGCAATAACAATAGTGATGCCTTGCCTTTGGCAAGCACCACTAATAATAAGTTTAAATAGGATTTCAGTAAGTTGGCTTTCTCAAGCCAACCTAATAATAATAAGTTTAAATAGGATTTCAGTAAGTTGGCTTTCTCAAGCCAACCTAATAATAATAATAAGTATGCAAGAGAACAATAGTGATGCTTTGCCTATGGCTAGCACCACTAATAATAATAATAAGTATGAGCAATAACAATAGTGATGCCTTACCTTTGGCAAGCACCACTAATAATAAGTATGAGCAATAACAATAGTGTTGCCTTGCCTTTGGCAAGCACCACTAATAAGTTTAAGTACAATATCAGTAAGTTGGCTCTCACAAGCCAACTTAATAATAAAAAGAAGAATAAGTATGCAAGAGAACAATAGTGATGCCTTGCCTTTGGCAAGCACCACTAATAAGTACGCAAGAGAACACTAGTGATGCTTTGCCTTTGGCAAGCACCACTAATAAGTTTAAATAGGATTTCAGTAAGTTGGCTTTCTCAAGCCAACCTAATAATAATAATAAGTTTAAATAGAATTTCAGTAAGTTGGTTTTCTCAAGCCAACCTAATAAGTTTAAATAGGATTTCAGTAAGTTGGCTTTCTCAAGCCAACCTAACTATAATTTTAAAAATTAAGTATTTGCGTTTATTTTGGATGATGAAGTGGACTTTTAAAACCTTAGTCATTTTTATATCAATTTGTATTATTTTTTATATCAAGTGTGTGTGTGTAACAATGCAATAAACATTCGTACCATTTTCTGTGCCGTCCATTTTACTTTAATTAGTAATCACTTGATTTTCGTTTGATGGCCGTGTATAATCTGAGTCAGAGCATTGTGTTGGGGAAGTCTCGTGCGGCCTAACAAAATGTCGCAATCCCAACGGCAGGACATTTTTGGTCTCAAAATATAAAAATTGAGAACACTAATTACAATGGCTAGCCCAGCAAATATATAGTGTTTGCCACAGTATGTGTATATATACGTGTGTGTGTGTGTGTGTATGTATATATATATATATATATATATATATATATATATATATATATATATATATATATACACACACACACACATACATACATACACTCACCTAAAGGATTATTAGGAACACCTGTTCAATTTCTCATTAATGCAATTATCTAATCAACCAATCACATGGCAGTTGCTTCAATGCATTTAGGGGTGTGGTCCTGGTCAAGACAATCTCCTGAACTCCAAACTGAATGTCAGAATGGGAAAGAAAGGTGATTTAAGCAATTTTGAGCGTGGCATGGTTGTTGGTGCCAGACGGGCCGGGCTGGTCTGAGTATTTCACAATCTGCTCAGTTGCTGGGATTTTCACACACAACCATTTCTAGGGTTTACAAAGAATGGTGTGAAAAGGAAAAAACATCCAGTATGCGGCAGTCCTGTGGGCGAAAATGCCTTGTTGATGCTAGAGGTCAGAGGAGAATGGGCCGACTGATTCAAGCTGATAGAAGAGCAACTTTGACTGAAATAACCACTCGTTACAACCGAGGTATGCAGCAAAGCATTTGTGAAGCCACAACACGCACAACCTTGAGGCGGATGGGCTAAAACAGCAGAAGACCCCACCGGGTACCACTCATCTCCACTACAAATAGGAAAGAGGCTACAATTTGCAAGAGCTCACCAAAATTGGACAGTTGAAGACTGGAAAAATGTTGCCTGGTCTGAGTCTCGATTTCTGTTGAGACATTCAGATGGTAGAGTCAGAATTTGGCGTAAACAGAATGAGAACATGGATCCATCATGCCTTTTTACCACTGTGCAGGCTGGTGGTGGTGGTGTAATGGTGTGGGATGTTTTCTTGGCACACTTTAGGCCCCTTAGTGCCAATTGGGCATCGTTTAAATGCCACGGCCTACCTGAGCATTGTTTCTGACCATGTCCATCCTTTTATGGCCCCCATGTACCCATCATCTGAAGGCTACTTCCAGCAGGATAATGCACCATGTCACAAAGCTCGAATCATTTCAAATTGGTTTCTTGAACATGACAATGAGTTCACTGTACTAAAATGGCCCCCACAGTCACCAGATCTCAACCCAATAGAGCATCTTTGGGATGTGGTGGAACGGGAGCTTCGTGCCCTGGATGTGCATCCCACAAATCTCCATCAACTGCAAGATGCTATCCTATCAATATGGGCCAACATTTCTAAAGAATGCTTTCAGCACCTTGTTGAATCAATGCCACGTAGAATTAAGGCAGTTCTAAAGGCGAAAGGGGGTCAAACACAGTATTAGTATGGTGTTCCTAATAATCCTTTAGGTGAGTGTGTATATATAAATAAATAAAAAAATAAGCTAAGGTATGAAAGTTTATAGTCTATGGATAAAGGCCGTTGTCACACCGAGAAGAATCCTCGAGAAAGCATCTCAACGTGACAATTAACAGAGACTTCTATGCCGAACTGCAATAGCTCCTTTATTAATCGAGCGGTAGACATTTTCCCCAAATCCATTTTGGACGTCTGAAGGCTCTTCCCAATCGGTCAGTAACGTACCACAGCCAGTCTGACTTCAGTACTTTTCGTGGGCTTTAAGCAGGGGAACATAAAATTAGACAAAATCAGCAGAACTTGCCATCATACGTGAACAAAGAAGAATATATAACATCATCTCGCATTTACCTGAAAGCTTTGTCCTCCAAAAAAGCTCGACGCTGGAAATCGTGTTCTGAAGTTGTCAGAAGAACAGATCAAGGCTGCACCGAACAACGGGAGATTTTCTTAAAGCAACAACAACCATAAAGTCTGCATAAGCAATAAATATGTTTTGAATGTTTTGTCGCCGTTCATCGTGCTCTTTATTTCAAATTGAATTCAAATATGTCTTTTTGATGCAACGGTTAAAAATTAATTTATGTGATAAAAAAAATTTAAAACAAAAAATGAATACTTTACAACAAACATGAATAATTATTTCATGTTTAATATGGTGTTTTGATGTTATCATGAACTGACATACATTAAATTAATAATAAAAAAAACAACCAAGTTATTCTAGTTGGAGCTCAACTGTAAAACAAAAAATTAAAAAAAAAAAAAAAAAAATTCCAAAAGGTACAAAAATGGACCTTTCACATCCAACCCTAAAAAAATTGTACTTTTATAAGTTGTTTTGTGAACATAATTGTACCCCAAGGGCCTATTGTGGACCTTCAAAAGTACAGTTATATATTTTGTACCTATAGGAACAAAACTGTACCTTCACTGTACCTTTGTGTGTAGAAGGCAATAAATTGTTTTTTTTTTTTCCAGTTCAGGCATCACATGGTTTCAAGTATATGTGAAGCCGTTACATTAAATGGAAATGGTACCAGACACTAATAAATAATTACAAAATGTATATGTTTATAAAAGTTGTTTCATGCCTCATATTTAAAGAAATTTTTCTAGTCATTTGTGCAACCAAACACTAAAATGTAATTTCAAGCGTTTGATATTTTTGGTGAACTTTTAAATGGTATACTTTTAGAAAATGTATGTAGTAACACTTGAGTCATTACTAGTTATTTACCATGATTATTATAGTAGTTACTAATGAAAAGCCAATCCTAAAGTGTAGAATCTTCTAATCATTCACAAGATATTCACACACACACACACACACACACACACACACACACAAGAGCTAGGAGACATGAATAAAAACATATTTTTTTGAGAGGTAGGTTAAATAATAAAATAACTGTATATGGTATTTGTATGGCCGATGACTCAATATGTTCCAGTAGTCTCCATGACTCTAGTGATTCAATGCCAGTCCAGAGGAATGCCGGAAAATTGGCCACAGCACAAGTTCCTGACAAGTGCATTTAAAAATCAATTTCTTTAAAATTATTCAATTGATAAATAGTTCTCTAGGAGACAGCATAAGATAATTATTGACAGCTTTCCCAAATCACAAGTCAGCTATGCTATTATATATTGATAATGTAAACAACCCTGTGCATTCGTTTACAGTAACAGTTAAAATGTTAATGTAGTGCTAGTCATTTGTCCTGCATTAGTTATTGATTAGTTTTGCATGAATTATGAAACTTTTTCAGTAGTTATCTGGGAAGCATTACAAAAAATAGTAGTTATTGATTAGTTAATAGTGAACTACCACTTTCATCTGTGTGTTATTACTTACTAATTCGTTAACCTGAGTTTCTTGCTAGTTAATAGTAGTTACTAGGTTGTTAATATTGTGTTACTCATTTGTTCCTGTGTAGTTATTCATTAACGAAGGAACCTTATTCTACAGTGTTACCATATTTACATTTATGCATTTGGCAGATGCGTTTATCCAAAGTGACTTACAGTGCACTTATTACAGGAAAATCCCCCCCAGAGCAACCTGGAGTTAAGTGTCTTACTCAAGGACACAATGGTGGTGGCTGTGGGGATCGAACCAGCAACCTTCTGATTAACAGTTATGTGCTTTAGCCCACTACGCCACCAGCACTCATTATAGCAAAATTATATGTTTGGAAACAATGATTGTGTAAAAGGAAACATTTATACACCTAAAATAAATAATATAGCACACGTGTAATCAATTTTGAAGTTTTAAAAAAATTTACCATTTGTGAAAATAGTACCAAGTGATTAAAAAAAATAAAATAAAATAAACATTATGATAATGGTCATATTCTACAAGACACTTATTTAAATAAAGTAATGACCTACAAAAGTACAATTCTTTCTTTCAGTTATACCATGAAATGACAAAATTATAAGCATTCTATGTGCAATTTATTCGGATCAGTGCACTCTAGATTAATGTCCTCGTAAAAAACACTGCAAAGCAGATTATTATTTTTATTACTGTAAATAAGCTGTCACACTTTACAAACCTTTCCTTTTATAAATTATATTGACAGGCTGAAAAACAAAACAACACACCATTACACCTTGTGCAAGGTCTATTATCTAAACCCATCCATACTAAACATGCTGTTGTGTCATGAGGTAAGGAAGACTCACGGCAGTCCACAGCTTAATTCATTTTAATTTACAATCTCTTCAAACTCATTTGGAGAAAGCTGAGCTCAGTCTACTTGACCACTTTTCGCAGCTCAGCCAAGACCCAGATGGCGAAGGTGAGCAGTGCCACAGATCCAGACTGGTGTGTTGCTGCCAGTGGAGTGGGAACATAGAGCAGCAGGGTGCTGATCCCTAGAGCCACCTGAGAATAGAAGCACATACATAATTAACTCTATGAACATCTATATTAGAGCTTTTTAAAATAGTTAAATTTTAAATAAAGTTCAACAAATTAATAATAATACCACTCCACACAAAAGGCATTCTAAGGCATTGAGTTCTTCCAACTTTGTGGCAATTGTTGGGTGACAGCCCTATTTTTTCCAGCATGACAATGGTTCAATGAATCTGGTGTGGTTGAACCAGACTGGCCTTTAACAAAGCCCAGACCTGAACCCCGCTGAACATCTTTGGGGTTGATTGGAATGCCAGTTTTGAGAGACTGACCTCACTAATGCTTGATTCTGAATGGGAACTAATTCCCACATCCATTTTACAACAGAGCATATAGTGGAAAGCCTTCCCAGATGAGTGGAAGCTGTTCTTTCAGGAAAGCGGAACTGATGTCTAGGGTTTTTAAATTAAATGTCCATTAAGCGCATATACAGTTGAAGTCAGAAGTTTACATACACCCAAGCCAAAAACATCTAAAACACAGTTTTTCACAATTCCTGACTTGTAATCGTAGAAAACATGCCCCGTCTTATGTCAGTTAGGATAACTACTTTATTTTAAGAATGTGAAATAATAGGAGAGAATTATTTATTTCAGCTTTAATTTCTTTCATCACATTCCCAGTGGGTCAGAAGTTTACATACACTTTGTTAGTATTTGGTAGCATTGCCTTTAAATTGTTTAACTTGGGTCAAACATTTTGGGTAGCCTTCCACAAGCTTACAGGTTGCTGGCATTTATCCTAAATATATCCTCCAGACAGAACTGCTGTAACTTGCTCGCACATGCTTTTTCAGTTCGGTCCACAAATTTTCTATCAGACTGAGGTCAGGGCTTTTTGATGGCAACTCCAATACCTTGACTTTTAAAATACTTTAAGCCATTATGCCACAAATGTATGCTTGCGGTCATTGCCCATTTGGAAGACCCATTTGTGACTGAGCTTTAAATGCCTGGTTGATGTCTTGAGATGTTGCTTCAATATATCCACATAATTTTCTCCAATTTGATGCCATCTATTTTGAGAAGTGCACCAGTCCCTCCTGCAGCATCGCACCACCACAACATGATGCTACCACCCCCCATGCTTCATGGTTGTGATGGTGTTCTTCGGCTTGCAAGCCTTGCCCCTTTTCCTCCAAACATTACGATGGTCATTATGGCCAAACAGTTCAATTTTTATTTCATTAGACCAGAGGACATTTCTCCAAAGATCTTTTTCCCCATGTGCACTTCCAAACTGTAGTCTGGCTTTTTTTTTTTTTTTGGAAAAGTGTATTCTTCCTTGCGGTGTAGCCTTTCAGGTTATGTCGATATAGGACTCGTTTTAATGTGGATATAGATACTTATCTACCGGTTTCCTTCTGCATCTTCACAAGGTCCTTTGCTGTTGTTCTGGGATTATTTAGCACTTTTTTCACCAAACTACGTTCATCTCTAGGAGACAGAATGCATCTCTTTCCTGAGCAGTACGATGGTTAAATGGTCCCATGGCATTTATACTTGTGTACTATTGTTTGTACAGATCAATGTGGTACCTTCAGGCATTTGGAAATTGCTCCCAAGGATGAACCACAAAATTTTTCTGAGGTGTTGGTTGATTTCTTTTGATTTTCCCATGATGTCAAACAAAAGCACTGAGTTTTAAGGTAGGCTATAAAATACATTAGGTCAGGGGTGGGCAACTATTTTGGTAAAGGGGCCACATCAGGCTTTAAGTAGTACAAAGGGGGCCACATTGTATTCCTTTTGAGATACAATGTTCTGCATTGATTTGTTTTTTGTATCTTTTAAGCCCAGAAATAGTTGTGTACTCAATTTTCTGTAGCATGTCTGTGACTAATGGGACTATTCTGCAATTGCCTAAAGTATTGTATTGCTCTACAAAAGGTAGATACTTTTCAATCAGGCATTAAAAAACTGAAAGGCTCATCTTATTTTTTTTTTACCATCTCTACTTCCCTGTTAATTTATTATTCAATTTAACAATCTCTACCATCAGGGGTCTGTTTTAATAAATAATACAAAAAAATGATCAAACTTTTATTTTCTGTCAAAGCGGGCAAGTTTACTTATTTTTTTCTAAAACATTACTCGTTTATATGCTAAAAGGGTCATGATGCGGCCATCCTCGATGGTTTGACTTTCAGCACACAACTGAATAACACAGGCTGCATGACTATGATAAATAATTACTGCAAGAGTTAGATTAAAATACAGGTGGAAAGGGACTTCAACATTTCTAAATTGCACAAATAAAATATACATATATTCATCTCTGGCTTTTTTTTTGCTTGCATGTCAATGATGCCGAGATCTACTTTTATATTTAAATCACTGAGAAGGTTTCCCTGCAAAGTAGCACCAAACATCACAAGCAGCCTCAAGAATAGACACAGAGTGGATGTATAATACTTTTCCTTGAGCAGAATATTGCACTACAGATTGCCAAGTTGGTTCAAATGGGAAAGCGAGAGAAAGAAAAAGCACACTCGCGTGCATGGCTGCCAGTTTGCACAAAGTATAACATTAGGCAGAATATTTCCAATTTGTGCAAGAATAAATCTCAATCTGGGAGGCGTTGCGTCTCTTATCTGGCAACCCTGAGCATGTTAAAAGCTTGTGGAGACGCATTAGGACCCAAAGCAATTTAACTGAAATATCCAATGGAAAAAAGAAAAAAAAAAAACTTTTATAATAAATGAGCCCTGGGCCACATTAAACCATGTGGAGGGCCTGATCCGGCCCACGGCCGTATGTTGCCCATGTCTGCATTAGGTTGTAATGGTTCTCGGTATAAAAAAAAACCCACCCACGATTCGGGAAGCATTGGCACCGCAGTTCACCTCAAGTTTAATGACGCATCACATCCTATTGCTGCTTGCGTCTAGCTCGAGTCTGTGTTTGTAGCCTGCTAGCTTTTTTAGCATCTCTTATCTATCTATATATTATCTATCTGTTATCAGCTCTTAATCTTTAATATCTGCCACTTTTCAGCACGCATCAGATTTTCCCCCTCACGATTCAACTGCGTGAATTTGTCCATGTACATCCGCTTTCTATTTTTATTGTGATTAAACTGCGTGCATTTTACAGCATGCACCCGTTTTCTCCTCCGTATTACACAGATTATTGCATCAATCTCAAATCACCACTTATTAGGAACAACTATAATCAAACAATCGTGGTAAGTCATGGCATCCGCTCATTTTATTGCTTCCTGCATTACATGTCACAGGTTTACTATATCTTTTTCCTTCAGCAGTGAGGGATTATGTTACGTCCTCCTTTTAGCTGTCTTGGGGAATAAGAGCATGTAACATAAGTGATAAGGTTAACTAAATTAAGAGAATTAAAAAGAAAATGGCCCAGTTACCGAAAACGTGCGTGATGGAATGAATCAGGCAGAGGCAGATATGGGTTACTGCCAAGTATAATTCTTCTTTCTTTTCGTAAAAAAAATTGTAGCAATACACTCAGTGCAGTAATTACAGTGCAATATTGAAACAACAAATAACTATTTACAGAATATTCACAAATGGTAAGACAAAGACAAACCAGACACAGGAGGGAAGTTCAACGAACGGGGCTAAAGCAAACAAAACATATGCTATCTTACATCTTTTAAGTCCTCAGCTAACAAAGAAAATAAAGATATAAAAAAATTACCTAAACTATGCTAACTAAACTAAAGAGAGTCCGGATTGGTTCCAAGAGGGGTGTTATCACGTTAGATAATGCTGATTGATGTGATGAAGAAACCAAATCACAAAACCTAAGAATCACGACAGTAAAGAATGAAAGGAGGAAAGAAAACAAGAGAAATACACCACAGAACGTAACAGATACAAATGTGATAAATGTAAGGAATTAGTCTGGCTGACGGAGAAGGATAATGAGTTAGAGATCTGCATCCGAACACTAGTGGAGGTCATTGAGAAAGAGAAGCTGGTACATGCCATTTCGGATGCAGGTTGTACAGCGAGCAACACACATTTTGGTTCCGGCTCTAGAGCCCCCGCATGACATCTTGCCGGCATACTTGCGCAGCAAAATGACACCACTCTCCCGTTCCTGTTAGGGTTTCCAATAGATTCTCCCCACTCAGTGATGCACCCACTGATAATCATGTTGAAAGAGCCTTGTTCACAGGTGATTCTACTGTAAGGAATGTGGAAATAGAGACTCCAGTCACTATTGTTAAATGCATTTCAGATACCAGAGTGTCTGACATCAGATCAAATTTACAAGTGCGTAGATTTTTTTTTTAAAATTGTTATTCATGTCGGCACTAACGATGTCCAGCTTTGCCAGTCGGAGATCACTAGAGATAATGTTAAAGAGGTGTGTAAACTTGCAAAAAGATGTCCTACACTGTAATATGCTCTTGCCCCCTCCCAGCTCGATATGGTGACGAGGTTTAGAGTAGATTAGTTTCACTGAATGGCTGGTTGTCTGAGTGGTGTCTGGAGAATAAAATGAGGCGGATTCCATCCCTCTAGGGAAGGTGCTGCTCTCCGCTCATAGTTTTAATAGTGATAGTATTTGACTAACTGGGGCCCAGGTCAGGAAGCAGGCAAACTGGCTAATACGAACATCTGCTAGCTGCCTTGAGAAGTCACACAGGTTACATAAACTACAACACAGAGACTGTATCACCATATAGAGACTGTGTCTGTTCTCTGAACTACTAAACAATCATTTAAAAAAAATGTGCTTGAGGTCAAACTTAAAAAAAAGATAATCATATAAAGATAGGGCTACTAATCATTAGATCTCTTTCAATGAAAGCACTAATTGTAAATTAAATTATTACAGATCAAAGTTTGAATGTGCTCTGTTTGAATGAAACCTGGTTTAAACCAGATGAATATATTAGTTTAAATGAATCTACTCCCCCAGGTTATTGTTATAAAATTTGGCCTCTTGAAGAGTAGAGGAGCAGGTGTTGCTAAAATTTACAGTAACGTTTCTGGTGTTACTCAGAGGAACCTTTGAACTAATAAAGCTTAATGTAACACCGTCAGGTATAAATAAAAAAATCTAGCGTCTTTTGCCCTTGCTGCCGTATATAAATCACCTGGGCCCTATTCTGATTTCCTTGGTGAGTTTGCTAATTTTCTATCAGATCTAGTACTTACTGTAGATAGAGCTTTAATTGGTGGAGACTTCAACATTCGCATAGATAATGAAAATTACACATTGGGATTAGCATTTATCGATATTCTCAACTCGCTTGGAGTCAGACAAAATGTGACAGGACCAACTCATCGCCATAAACATACGCTAGATTTAATTCTGTCATATGGAGTTGCTGTTATACTATAGAAATTCTACTGCAGAGCGATAACATCTCAGATCAATACCTCGTCTATTGTATGCTGCGATTAGCTAATATTATTCCAATCTACACCACGCTATCATTCAGGTAGAACAATTCTTTCAACAAATAAAGACAGCTTCACTAATATTCTTCAAGCTCTATCTCATATACTCAGAAAGCCCCAAAGTCTAGAAGAACTTGATGAAATAACAGAAATATAAATAGTTTTCTCTAGCACTCTTGATGGTGTCACCCCCCTTCAACTAAAGATAATTAAAGAAAAAAGCTCTGCATCATGGTACAATGATCACACTCATGCTCTCATGAGAGAAGCTCAGAAAATGGAGCGCAAGTGGAAGAATACAAAATAAGAGGTATTTTACGGTGCATGGAAGGATAGTGTCTGTAGCTAGGCACTAAAAGCTGCCTCATAGAAACTCCTAGAAAATAACCATAACAATCCTAGGTGTTTATTCAGTACTGTGGCAAAATTGGATAGAAATAAACCTCAACTGAACCAGATATTCCGTCAGCACAAGAATGACTTCATAAATTTCTTTACTGATAAAACTGAAATAATCAGAAACTGATTATGGATGACTCTCGATGTTTGCAGCGAAGAATTTAGGTGTTATATTTGATACCATATGTCATTTGAAAATCACATTTCCAATGTTTGTAGAACATCATTCTTTCACCTAAGAAATATTGCTAAATTACGGCACACGCTCTCTCTGATGCTGATGCCGAAAAACTAATTCATGCATTCATGACCTCAAGACTAGACTATTGTAATGCATTACTGGGAGGATGTCCAGCAAGATCAATAAATAAACTTCAACTGGTTCAAATTGCAGCAGCCAGAGTGCTAACAAGAACCAAGAAATATGATCATATTAGCCCCATTTTATCATCGTTACATTGGCTACCTAATTCCGTATTAATTTTAAAATTCTGTTAACTACGTACAAAGCTTTGAATGGTCTAGCTCCACAGTACTTAAGTGACCTTCTAGCGATCGATCTATCTACAGGTGTCTGCAGTTGTATGCAAGTGTGTTTATTTCATTGTTTTTAACATTGTTAAAGTGGTATTCATTGCTAGATCAGGTGCTTTTTGTTTACTGTCTAGAATGCACGTCGCTTAAATGTGTGTTTGTGTGTGCGCTATATTTGCTTTGACTTGTCCCATAGTATTCGCTGCTATATTTTTTTTGTCTTGTCCCATAGTATTTCGCTGCTAGATTTAGGGTTGGTTATCCAGTGTGTGTAAAACTATTATCGTTTTAGTGTCTGCAAACAGTGCTTCACTTGTTTTAGAGTATTATTTATTGCTAAAGTGCAGCATAATTTATTTGTGGTGGTATGGAAGTCGTGTTTGTTCCCACACTTGATACCTCGCGTGACCCTTAGTTTCGGTCGATCGCGTGGCTGTTTTTTCCACTGAACGGCTCGTTAAAATTGTGTATTTATTGGACTGAATGCTGACACGGAAGTGGCAGCGGAAGTGGTACCCCTCCTTGTGTGAAGACCTACTTGAGTAAAGACCAGCGAGTCTACCTGTGCAAGTCCACCGAGCAAGGACACCGTTAAGGCGCCACTCACCATAGCACTTAAGTATTTTTGGTTTTATCCCTTTTATTATTTTACTTCTACGTACTAACATGGCTAGTTCACGAATAGCACATGCCTTCAAGCACATCCATGTTATCCATTATAGACCACTCACAAAATACAGAAGCAAGACCAAAACACAACCTGCGGCCACTTTGCACCTGCTCCGCTCTCGTTCTCAGTGGGACTCTGGAACTGCCAGTCTGCTGTAAACAAAGCTACAATAATTCCAGCCTTTGTCACACAGTCCACCCTCAGCATAACTGGACTTTACACCTTTTGAATTCCATGCCGTTACTACAATGCATCCCACAAAAATACATGTTGTCATCTATCTCCCTCCAGGTCAGCTGACAAGCTTTGAGGAGTTGGATGTCCTGCCGTCCTCATTGCCAGAAGATGGCTGGCCGCTTGTGGTTCTTGGCGATTTCAACATACACCAAGACAAGCCCCAGGCCACTGAACTGAATACTCTTCTGGCCTCATTTTATTTGGAAAGCCTACACACCACAAAAACTCACAGATCGGGCAACCAGCTGGACCTCATTTTTACACGTAAATGTACCACCTTAAATATTCTTGTTACACCTTTACATGTCTTTGAGCACTACTTTGTTCAATTCAACATGATTCTCCCGTCTATTGTAAAACTGACTCCACCTTTGGTTTGCTTTCGCCTCCATTCCCTCTCACCTTTCCACTGATGTCTCTAACTCTCTTCCCACTATAAATGTATTTTCCACACTTGATTTAAACACTGCCACAGTCCCACTTAACTCTACTTTAACAACCTGTCTAGACATTATTTGTCCTCTCTCCTCTACACCAGCACGTATTACACCACCCAGCCTGACGCCTGTCTGACGTTTTTCGTGAACATCGGATTGATCTCAGAGCAGCTGAGAGGAGATGGCGGAAATCTAGAGATCCAGCAGATCTAGGTAAATATCTTAGCAGTAACTTCTGCTTGCAACTTTTTCAGATAACGTTAAAGCTGCAAAAACCTCCTATTACCAGACCAAGATCAACAACACCACAGACACTCATAGCTAATTTAGAACATTCAACACACTTCTCTGTCCTCCCCCTCCACCACCTGACACATCACTGACAGCAGATATCTTTCGCCACATTTTTTACAAATAAGGTTACAACCATCAGCAATACATTCACAGCACGACACCCAGTCAAACACCTGGCTCCTGTATGCAACCATTAATTCTCTGTTCTCTCCTTTGACTGACACTGAGGTCTCTAAACTCCTCCTCTCCAACCACCCCACCACCTGTTCCCTTGACCTCATTCCATCACACCTTCTCCAGGCCATCTCTCCATCCATCCATCCTACCTGCACTTACACACATAATTAACACATCTCTACTTACAGGCACTTTTCCCACTACATTTAAGCAGGCTGGAGTAACCCCACTGCTGAAAAAACCTGCACTTAACCCCACACAGATAGAACACTACAGAACACTATTATCCCATTCATGGCAAAAACACTTGAAAAGGACAGTTTTCAATCAGATCTCTGCCTATCTCTCACAGAACAAACTGCTGGATGACAATCATTCAGGCTTCAAAAGTGGACACTCCACCGAGACTGCCCTGCTGTCTGTCATGGAATCGCTGAGACAGGCCATCCATTCTGTTTCTGCTGGACCTTTCTGCAGCCGTTGACACAGTCAACCATCAGATCCTTCTCTCCACCCTCTCTTCTCTGGGCATCAGAGGAACTGTGCTTGACTGGTTGACCTCCGATCTCTCAGATAGGTCCTTCAAGGTAGCCTGGAGAAGTGCGGTATCCAAGCCACATCAGTTACTTACTGGGGAACCTCAGGGATCGGTGCTTGGGCCACTTCTTTTCTCCATATACACATCATCACTGGGACCCATCATTCAGTCATATGGTTTCTCTTACCACTTCTAATCGCTGCCTGTCTGGCAGACATCTCGGCCTGGATGAATGAACACCACCTGCAACTCAAACCAGCCAAGACCGAACTCCTTGTCTTTCCAGCCAACCCTGCTGTTGAACACAACATCACCGTGCAGCTGGGTTCAACTACAGTATTGCCTTCCAAAACGGTCAAAAATCTAGGGGTAACCATCGATAACAAGCTAAATTTCACAGACCACATCTCAAAGACTGCAAGATCATGTAGATTTACACTCTACAATATGAGGAAAATAAGACCTTTCCTCTCTGAACATGCCACACAACTGCTTGTTCAGTCACTTGTCATAACTAGACTGGACTTGTAAGGCTAGGTGCCAACCCAACACATGGAACAAGACTTACAGGAAAAAACACTCAAACTCTCTCACAAATTAGACCTACACCTGATATAACAAAAGGCATCACTGTGTGAAAAACCCAGCTTAACAAACATTGTCCACCTGAGACATCCTGCCATCCAGATTCTGCCCCCTCCCCCCCTGGTTTTCCCCCACAAGTCTCAACACAGACACACAAGTTGTATATGTGAAAATATAACAAAGAAAAACCATGAAAACACAATGTACCCTGGCATGTTTGATATCATTTAAGAGTTCTCTGTGTGACTGGTATAGTGTTTTGTCCCAAGGTTTGTAAAACTTATTGACAACAAAGTTATACGGTCTTTGCCAAATACTGAATAATTCTGGAGGTCTATCCCCCTCCTTGAAGGTTTAACACCAGGAAGTCAAGAACTCATTCACCCCCAAATTCTCACTGTTCAAAGGATAATACCATTTGGTACACAATGTGTATTCTGTCTGGACATTTAACCCTCTGGGGTCTGAGGTGTTTTTGGGGCCCTTGAGATGTTTTGATATGCCCTGACATTTGTGCTTATTTCAGCAACTTACAACATACCATTGGCCAACATGTAATTTTGCTGTATTCAGCACAAACTCTGCTACAATAATATGTAAGCAAAATAGATGTACATGTTTGCATTTTATAGAAAAAAAATATTATGCGTGGTTAGTAAGTTTGGGAAAAAAATTGTCACCGCAATAAGGCCATATAACACATACTGAACAGTTGTCCACAAGACTTTTGAGATACCATTCTTGTAGGCTAGAATTTTTACTACAAAATGATCTGAAAATCATTCTGACCACTCTTTCACAAACAACAATATAACAATTTAAATTTTGTAAGTCAGTTTTTGTGTCAGCACTGGTGTATGCATGGGAGTGTCGATGGCCATGAATATCAATGAGATTCACACCAGGGGAGACTAAAGACACTCCACCAAAGGCTAATGCCCCATCAAGGTGCTGTGAGGCAGCCTGAACTGAGAATGACATGAGATGCAAAGGTTTTGTTTTTCAATCTGTTTTATTGTAATTCCTCTATGTGAAGGAACTAAATGTTGTGCCTCACAAGACCACAGTGCTACATATACAAGTCAACGGACTTATACTTTACAAAAATACTTTGCATAAAACTTAAGACATATACTTGAATTTACACAAGAAACAACATGTGGTGGTAAAGAAGCCTGTGTACATATGGAGAGACGAGATTTCCATTACACGAGAGTAGATGTTGCCAGTAGTCCTTGATGGAGCTGACCTTCACCATGGCCATGTAAAACAGCAGCCCAATGTAGTGGTACATCTCACGGATGCTGACATCTGTCCATTTATATTTGCAGCCCTTTGCAGTTGCCTTGGCAGCCTGAGCATTGGTGTTGTGGCACAGAGTCGACACAGCGCTTTCTGAAAAAAATTGTTTGAATAGACTCATGGGCGAATGCGAGTCTACAGAGCTCAGTTGCGGTCCAGCTTCCCGTGCGGGCAGGAATCGCAGTGTCTTTGGAACCATGTCAACATCAGTCTCTGTTTTCCATGACAGAGTGGACTGCCTGTTGCTTGCCTGCTTGTTTGCCTTGGCTCTCTTCGGACAGGTGCTTGGACATGTTCATTGTCACATCTGTTAAAAACAAAACAAAACAAAATACGTGAGCATGCTGATAACACAATCAAAGAAACTGTATCATTATCAATCACTAATTGCCATGGATAAAAAAAGACGTTTTTTGTAATTTCACACAAGAATATGTACTTTTATATTATCACGATGTAAACACAATTAGACTACATTTCATCTGTAAAATATTACGTCTATGCACTTACTCAGTATGATTCTCGATCGCACTGAGAACTGAACGATGGGTTCATAATGGGTATGGATGCACAATGTATGTATATCTGTTGATGGGCCGTGAGTATCTGTTGATAGACCGCGCGCATTTAGTGATACACGCAATGAACGGATCGTTCGCGAACGACACATCACTAGCCTACATGTCAAACATTTACACATGTATTCACAAACATCTGTGCATAGGGCAGTTAAGCATGATAAGTGGTGTCATAGGCTAACCAAAACTGAACATATGCACAGATGTTTGTGAATACATGTGTAAATGTTTGAAATGTAGTGATGTGTCGTTCGCGAACGATCCGTTCATTGCGTGTATCACTAAATGCGCGCGGTCTATATGGCCCATAAAAATATATTGCATAGACAGTAACGTTAGGCCTATCACATATTTTACCGGAAATATATTTGCACTAAATCGTGTTGCCCAAGCAGATATTCGCAAACAAGATACATTATGCATAAGGCAGAATTTTAGCATGATAATCGGTGTCATAAGCTAATCAAAACTGAGTGAAATATATTTAATATACAAATATGTTTAGAGTTTAAGCACATTTGAAAAGTTTACACTTCAGCATACACGAATGTTAGGGATATTGTGGGGCAATCTTTCCTGTAAGATGTCAAAAGCTAGCCAAAACTAGGCAAAATATAGTCTGAAAATTCATATAAGTTCCAAATGATCAGAAAAGGAATTATATAACACTAAACAACTTACTCCGAACTTGTGTCCTCGGCGGGATCAATTCGTTCTTCAAAGTGCAGCCTTTCGTTGTCTTCCTCTGAGGAAAAGGTGAATTCTTCCTCTCTGTCCAGAATCATCTGAAGGGCCTCTTCACCGGAGTAGCGGTGGGGGGCGTGTGCGATGCATATCACTTATTTACATGTGAATAGCGCCCGGGGGCGTGGCGGTCTCAGCTCATCACAGATAATGAGGGGAGAACGAAAAAACTGTACTCTCCTTGGTTTCAAACGGATTACATAAGCTGAAAATATATATTTGTTTTTTTTATAAATTACTTCATGTAAAAGAAGAGAATTCATAAAGACATATGTCTTGTGCCTGGGTGACAGTTAATTTACGGACGCGTTTCAGAATATACTTCACTGACAGAGAGAACGCAGAAATCGCATCATGTTTGTTTTTCTTTATTTGGCCAAAATGCACAACACTTTGTTTTTTTTTGTGAGTATCCACAAAAAAAAGACACTTAACAGGATCTAATGATGTACAACACTTATTTGTAAGATCAAAATCAACCGAGTATTTTGAGTCTCTTTTGCACTGATAAGAAAAAAAGCGAGACTATCGCGCTGGCGCGATTGCCGACCCCAGAGGGTTAAGGAAAGCTGGCCCAGAGCTCTGTAGTCAGATGATCCCACACCTCGATGTGTGCAACTGTAATAATAAGAATCTGCATTCAGATTTCCCATGCTTTGCAATTACATGTAGTTTTCTCAACTGCCAGGTATGTTCTTTGACTTGTTTCTTTAACTTGTGTTTTAAATCCTACCTGGCAAATAAATTGTTACTTTTTGATTTATTCTGTAGTCCTCTGAAATCATTTATATCAATACTGGGTCTTTAAAATGGGAGAAACTGCTCTGGAGGAACCGAGCAGGAGAATACCATTTTAAGAATCATTTATATCATAACTGAAGCTTTAATGTAGGAGGAAGCCACTTAAAGACTATCAGTTTGAATCTCATTAGAAACCAATCAAAAGGTAAATGAATAGAAGAGGATTCAGATTAATCAATAACTTAAGTGATTAAAATAAAAGAATGATCAGAGAGTATTGAGCTTTAATCTAAATTAGAGGTCAACTTAAAATTGGAGTCAGATTAATATAAAATTGGAGTCAGATAAAATTAATAACGGGATGAATTTGTAAAGTGCCATTTATTAACAATAATTGCTTTACTTCAGTGCTCAGTAAAGACAGAACAACGCAGACACCTTCAAGGGGCAAATGTATCTATTTTTAGCAGTTTTGCCTGCATTTTACAGACTAGTGTAATGTGCAACTAGACCTCTGCAAATGATCCAGAATGCAGCAGCACGTCTCAATCCCATCTGAATTTGTGATTCGAAAATGCTCACAACGTCCAACAACTCGTCTTTCAATGAAAGTATTCCATCATTCAGTACCATTTGGAATGTACATGTGTATTCTTGTATGCACAAATAAAAAAATACAGCAGTCTTTTTACTTGTGTATAGGCCATGGCAGTGAGACAGCCGATTGCAGCCTTTGTTCTCGGGGGTAAGTGCATCCTTCTGGAGAAGAAGTAGAGTCCTGTGATAGCAGTCACTGAGCAGACACCCTGCACAAACATGACATACAATAAATATATTAAAAACAGTCAAATCAGCTAGATGAGTTTCAGGCAATGAGTGCAGTCCTTACCAGTACACGATGGTCAAACTGAACAGTTGTGGGATTTTCAAACACATTCTTGAAGGCTGGAGAGAAAGCTAAAAGATCATCTGGGATCCAGCGCTCACCCATCTTTGGGAAGGAGTTATACACCAGACCTGCATCCAGTCCAGCAACAAATGCACCTGTAAGAGACCATCATAATTTCATTTTTGTTATTAAAATTTTGTATTGATTCCATTCACAAATTAAATGAACATAAAAGACACAAACACACACCCTGGTGGTCATAATTATTTAGAACATAAAAAAAGTATAATTAATAATAAAAAAAAAAAAAACATTAAGAATGCACACACATTTAAAACTACAAATCCTTCTCCACTGCCCTGCCACAGAGAACCCTCCAAAAAGACCAAACATCAACCCCACCTCCTATTAAAAAAAGCCATTTTCCCAACCTTCTATACGTCAACCCCTCAAAGGCTGCTAACCCCTCCATCTCTGTGCACCACTCCCGACTCCAGTTGACCCCCATCCCTTAAGAATTATCTGTCTGCTGATCATAACTCCGGCTGGGACCCATCTTTTTATATATCCATCCCCTACGTTAATGACCGCCCCATCGCCTAAAATACAGAGTCTGGGGCAAAACGAAAATTGAGTGTCAAATACGTCACGCATAAAACTCTGAACCCTCAACCAAAATTCTTGGATCTTAACACACCACCAAAAACATGGGTTTAGAATCTAAAAATCTTAAAATCTTAACCCTCTGGGTTCTGAGGGTGTTTTGGGCCCTGGAGAAGTTTTGACATGCCTTGACATTTGTGCCGTTTCATTTGCTTAAAAACACATTAATGGCTAATGTCTGATAACACTGTATTGAGCACAAACTGGGCTACAATCATATGTGAACAACATGTATATGTTTGTATTTTTGGGAAAGTAACGTTTACGCATGTTTGTAAAAAAAAATAAAAATAAAATTTAGACATTGAAATAAGGCCATATAACACATTCTAAATATTTGTCCACAATACTTTTGAAAACTGGATCTTGTAGCCTAGAGTTTTTGCAACAAAATAATGTGAAAACCATCCTGATCGCTCATTCATACAAAACAAAATAGTCATTTAACCTTTGTAAGACATTTTTAGTGTTAGAAAGGACATATGCGAGGAGGCATGAATGATCATGAATATTGATGTGATTCACAACTGAGGAGACAAAGAACCCTTCCTGGGCCTATCACTTAGTAATGTGACAGAAAGAGAATGAAAACGAGGAGACATAATGATCAAAATCAAGTTTTAAAGTTAAAAGAAATAATCTGAAAAATTTTCTTTACATAAAGACTTAAACATTTTAGACCTATACTACTGTTTAAAAGTTTTATAAGTCTCTTCTGCTCACCAAGGCTATTTATTTGATCCAAAATACAATAAAAACAGTGATATTGTGAACTCTTTTTACAATTTAAAAGAACAGTTTTCTATTTGAATATATTGCAAAATGCAATTTGTGATCAAAGCTGAATTTTCAGCATCATTACTGCAGTTTTCAGTGTCACATGATCCTTCAGAATTCATTATAATATGCTGATTTTCTAATATGGGCAAATTTAAAGTGCATTTTAATCATTTACACCTGAAAAGATATTTGCAAGCACAAGCTTTGTTGATAATGAGGCAGCATAAACACTAGTTAAAATATAATCGAAACATTAATATTATTTTTATACCATATTACGTATCATATTTATATGATACAGCATACAACTTAAATGCCTGCTTTAGCCGAAACATTTAAATGTAACTAAAACTTGCTTATTAGGAGTAATATTTAAAATTTCAATACTCTGAATCCTGGCTGGCAAGTTTGGAAACAGTCCCACTAGTAAAATACGTACATGTTTATATAAAATAGCAACTTATCAACTGTCAACTGATCCGAAATTGTATCCTCGGCTGGATCAAGTCTCTCTTCAAAATGCAAACGTTCATCGGAGTCTTCATTACTACCCAGGAGCTTCCTCACTTATGTATTGTGCTATCTTCCAAACGCGCAGAAAAGTGAATGAACTTGATGTTTATAAAGCACAGTCGGGAGCATTTACCATTTGCATTGATCGTCTCAGCACATTACTGTATGAATAGCGCCCTCTGCCCGTGGGTGTGATCACATAAGGGATAATTAGCTAGCCAGGAGAAACTGTACATTGCTTTGTTTCATACTGATTACATCACAGCATAATATTTGTTTTAAATTGAAATTGTTTTATTTAAAAGTAGACATTTTAAGCTTTCTTCAGACATATGTTTAATGTTTGTGTGATAATTATTCACAAAGTTTCAGTTAATTTTTGAGATGTGTTTCAGAAATATGCTCGCGGACACCGAGATGGCTGATAGCTCACCCTTTTTATTTTCTTTATTTTATAAAACACAAGGTTTTGTTGTTATCGTGAGTGTGCTCAAATAAAAGTAGACCCTTTATAGTCTCTAATGATGCGTTACACTCATCTGTATTCCCCAAAATGGAGTATTTTAAGTTGTTTCCGCTGTAATGACGAAAAAAATTCAGGAGGATGTACCGGCACATACGACCTCAGAAGGTTAAACTGCATAAGGAGCACCCCCGCATCCCTAGATGTAGAATTGTTATTTTTTAGAATCCTAGCTGAAACTCCCTCCCCCAGTACCAAGTATAAATCTTTCTTCCATAATCTCTTGAGAATTTGAAGCTCTATCCCCCAGACTCTTAATTAGCAGGGAGTAATACACTGATGCCTCATGACCCCCTCCAAAAGCAGCAATCACCACTCCCAGGGCACCCGCCGTTCCAGGGGGGTGTATGCCACTCCCAAAAATAGCACAGGACAGGCGGCGCAGCTGCAAACACCTAAAGAACCGAGATCCTGGAATCCCAAAATGCTGAACCATACTTTTAAATGGATCCCAACACTCCACTCCCACACAGGTCCCCGAGCGCACCAACCTCCCCCACAATCCACTCTGACCAGCAGAAAGGGGACCCCATCAACACACAATTCTGGGATTAGCCACATGCCCGAAGCAACATTCAAACAAATGTCCAAACCAAACACCACATACACCCCTGTCCACACAAAGCACACATGCATGACAACGGGGTGCAACCCCACCGGCTAGTCTTACAGAAAGGTCCTGCAATGGCAAAACAGGGGCAAGAACCCCCTGCTCAACACAACCCCCCCCCCCCCCCCCGTGGAAGTGACCAACGAGCCAAACGTCCAAGACTGAATGCACAACAATAAAAATAAATCTTGGGCAGGTCCAGACCACCCACGCCAATTGGCCCACACAACCCACCAAAATGCAATCTGGGATGCCCGCCATCTCAAATGCCACAAAACCTCACCACACAACCAAATTGCCTGAAACAAGAGAGGGGGACATCCACAGGGAGAGACCGCAAGCAGCAGCCGAACCCTGGAACACAATTAATCTTAACAACATTAATCCTCCCAATCATGAATGTAATGAAGTCCCCCTACCCAAATCACTTGAAACACCCCCACTAAAGGGTCAAAATCAACTCCAACCAAAATCACACAAATCCGGCGGGAACAAAACAGCCAAACACCCAATGCTTCTGGGGCCAGTGGAAGGCGCCTAGCCGAAAAGCCACCACCGGGCAGGTAGCACACCACCAGAGCCAAAGCCCTGGACCCAGACTGACTGGCCCGCATCCCGAGAACCTAGAAAAGGAACCACAAGACACGGAACAACAGAGACCAAGACAGAACTCCCCAAAAGCATCACCAACATCAATGTCCGAGGCAAACACCTTACCACCAGCAGACCTCACTGAGGGAGCGGCAGAAAGACCCCCGCTCCATACATCCACCCCAAAGCACGACCGCCCCGCCTTGAACAGACAAAACTCCACCCTCCACTACAAAACAGCACCACATCTGCACTTCAATCGGGCCAACTCTCCGAAGCCACCAGACGACACCCGGCAGCCTAGCACCCCCAACACTCCCCTCCAATTCCATAAGTTCCTATGCCCCGGACCCCCTGGCAAACGGGGCACACTGCACGACCCTGCCCCCAAGAACAGCCCTAAGCCAAACTCACAGAGGACACTGAAGACCAGCCGGTCTGCACACACAGACACTGATCCCAGCCCCCAGCACCAGCCGGAACCCAGGAAAGAGACACACAAAAGCACAAACAACATGACATTTTTGACAATGTGAAAGAAGTTTGTTTGAATCTTTGCAAATTTATTAAAAATAAAAAATGAACAAAATCACATGTACATAATTATTCACAGCCTTTGCTCAATACTTTGTTGAAGCACCTTTGACACCAATTACAGCCTCAAGTCTTTTTGTGTATGATGCTACAAGCTTGGCACACACATTTTTGGGCAGTTTCTCCCATTCTTCTTTGCAGGACCTCTCAAGCTCCATCAGGTTGGATGGGGAGTGTCGGTGCACAGCCATTTTCAGATCTCTCTAGAGATGTTCAATCGGGTTCAATTATGGGCTCTGGCTGGGCCACTCAAGAACATTCACAGAGTTGTCCAAAAGCCACTCCTTTGTTATCTTGGCTGTATGCTTGGGGTCATTGTCCTATTGGAAGATGAACCTTTGCCCCAGTATGAGGTCCAGAGCCCTGTGGAGCAGGTTTTCATCAAGTATGTCTCTGTACATTGCTGCATTCACCTTTCCCTCAATCCTGACTAGTCTCCCAGTTCCTGCCGCTGAAAAACCTCCCCACAGCCTGATGCTGCCACCACAATGCTTCACTGTAGGGATGGAATTGGCCAGGTGAAGAGCGGTGCCTGGTTTCCTCCAGACATGACGCTTGCCATTCAGGCCAAATAGTCCAATATTTTGTTTCTCATGGTCTGAGTCTCCTTCAGGTGCCTTTTGGCAAACTCCAGATGGGCTGTTATGTGCCTTTTACTGAGGAGTGGCTTCCGTCTGGCCACTCTACCATACAGGCCTGATTGGTGGAGTGCTGCAGAGATGGTTGTTCTTCTGGAAGGTTCTCCCTCTCTCCACAGAAAAACACTGGAGCTCTGTCAGAGTGACCATCGGGTTCTTGGTCACCTCCCTGACTAAGGCCCTTCTCCCCCGATTGCTCAATTTGGCCAGGTAGCCAGCTCTAGGAAGAGTCCTGGTGGTTCCAAACTTCTTCCATTTATGGACACTGTGCTCATTGGGACCTTCAATGCTGCAGAAAATTTTCTGTACCCTTCCCCAGATCTGTGCCTTGATACAATCCTGTCTCGGCAGTCTACAGACAATTCCTTGGACTTCATGGCTTGGTTTGTGCTCTGACATGCACTGTTAACTGTGGGACCTTATATAGACAGGTGTGTGCCTTTCCAAAGCATGTCCAATCAACTGAATTTACCACAGGTGAACTCCAATCAAGTTGTAAAAACATCTCAAGGATGATCAGTGGAAACAGGATCCACCTGAGCTCAATTTTGAGTGTCATGACAAAGGATGTGAATACTTACGTACATGTGATTTTTTATTTTTAATACATTTGCAAAGATTTCAAATAACTTTTCACGTTGTCATTATGGGGTATTGTTTGTAGAATTTTGAGGAAAATAATGATAATCATTTTTGGAATAAGGCTGTAGCATCACAAAATGTGGAAAAAGCAACCATGGAACCATTGTGGCAACCATGTTTTGGAGAAATATTTTTCTTTATTATGAGATTTTTCCCTCCTTTCAATTATTTTACTTCAATTAAAGTTATGATTTTTATGATACTAAACTGCTGATAAAAAGAATGCCAAAATCAAACAAAGGGAGTACAAAACCGACTACAAATCCCAAGAAGCCTTGCTCAATTTACAACTGTGCGAAATTCCAAAGGATCAAACTCCAACTCCTATTGGATGAGGCACTCAATAGAACACACCTCAACTATGATGTCATCAGGAGTAGAAATACCTCGAAAATCATTCTGTACCTTGCTTCCAGTGACTTTGCTCGCCATGCATAGACACAGTTAATCGCTGCTCTCAGGTGTTGCCTCGTTGCACACGGAAGTAACATGCAACTTGAAATTGCGGCCATACAATCGCCATCTTGGTGGACGAGTTGAGATTACATTGTGTTCCACCGAACACATTAACGGATCCAAAAGGAAACCGCCGAGCAATCCGCATCTTCATCCGTTTGCCTGCAGAAGTGAAGGATCCCCTTTTCCCTTCAATAAAGTTGACGTCACTGATTTCTCCGCCAGCCCGCCGAGAATTAGCAGCCGCCCGCCGACAGAGCGAGGAAACGGCCTCCCGTCATCACCCGAGCCTCGAGGAACCGGGTCGGAGTCAAACGACGGATGAACACACGTTCTACATGCGTCCTCACGCGATCCAAGAGGTTAACGTCTGGACATAGATAGAATATTTAGGTGTGTTATTCTTGTGGATCAAGTTTATTGTTTGTACATTTTACGGACCGCCCCGTCTGCTCATTGTTGCTAATAATACTCAAGCTATTGATGTAACAAACTGTTATCACAAAAGAGAGTTTGCTGTGTTTTAATCCAACTACATTGGACTGCTGTATATGTACGCCATAGCGGATGGAGACCGGCACACTGTGTTTATCCATTAAAGAACCAAAGGCCGCGGGACGAGTTACGCATTTGCCACGTCTCTTGAGTGATAAACTAACAGTTGCCTTATCTCTCACGATCACGAAACCGGCTTCGGCGCCGCCACTTTCTCTCTCTCCCTCTCTGTCGTACCAAACACACACACTCGGACCCCTCACAAACATTTGGCTAGTTGATAACTTTGTGACAAAGCTCAGCTTTGTCCCCAAGTTGTTGTACAAGCGAAGACACTCCGTACACGGGCAGACGCCATTAACCGGCTTCTCTTCGCCCACATTCGCGGCCATAATCTCTGGCCGCAAATCTCACGTGACGTACTCTCCAAGAGTGTCACGCCCGCCATTTTGCTTGCATCACTCCTCTCTCTCTCACACACACACACACATCGTCCTCTCATGTGTTATAGGCTTATTTTGGTTACTATATCTAATCAGATCACTGTTTAGTTTGTATTTGTAGGTCGGAAGTTTATTAACTGCATTGTATTAATTATTAATTGATATTACTGCATCAATAAATTGTTATATTTCAAAGAGAGGTGTTTTTTTTTTTTTTGCATACACGTGTCAAAGGCTGGCAGGGGATGCCAGTACTTGAATTCAACCCTTCGTTGTTCCCTTTTTAATCCCATCATTTAATTTTTAATGATGATCTACAGGCATCAATTTTCCAAAGAGAACAATCTAATATTGAGAGTTATACTGTCTGGTTATTAGTCAACATTAATCCTAATTAATATTCTTTTGATGTTGATAATTGACAATTATTTGATGATTGTTGAATTTGAAGGATCAATAAGCTAGTGTTAAGTTTAATCAATGTTTAATTAATTT